>CM055955.1:7807396-8157103 GCA_029490685.1 Schizonepeta tenuifolia | reverse complement strand
GAGATGGCGTACATTAGCTCATGCCCACTATCGTACGCCGAGAGAGAACAATATCTTGAATCACAATTTTCGTGTTTAAGTGATTTTCCTTTGAAAAACTAAAAAATAATTAACGAAAAATAATTTTTATATAATTTTATTTAAATAATAATTTATCGTCGATTTTCGACGGACCACACACTATTTATTATTTTAAACACATATGATGCAATATTTATATGACGACTACTTAAATAAAACATTAACATCTTTCCAAACACATATTTGATCCAATAACAATAGTTAACTAACCATAAAATTCCATCAATATATATATATATATATATATAGTACTGATATGCTGAGCGACACATGTGAGACTATACAGCTCACCTCTATCTTTCTCACATTCTCTCTCTCTATCTGTGCACATCATTTCCATCTCTCTATTTTTCTGTATCTTTTTTTTTTTCACCATGTGCACTCACGATCTAGTCGACGAAATTATATTCTCTTCATGCATCTGGGTTCGTTTTTCACTTGAAAAGCTGTTGAAAAATCAGTCGCTGCAGAAATAAAATTTAATTCACTGAGAAACTTAAGGTGTTAAAAAAACGCACAAAGTATTCAAATTAATGTACGATTCTAAACCCTACCGTTGAACCCAATATTGAAATTATTATGTGTTTCTGTAATTTTAAGAATCAGCAATGGATTAAATGTTATTCTATGCAAGAATTAATTGAATAGAATAGAAAAAGTTGCATAAATAAAGGTGAGGGAATACGAAGAGTAGGAGAGCGAATAAAAGACAGAGATAAGTAGAGAGAGAATGTGGGTTAAATTTAAAAGAGAAAGAAAAAGAAAATGCTGATGTGGAGGTTTGTCGCTCAGGAGTCCCTAATATAAGGCGCCTAGCATATCAAAATTCTATATATATATATATATATATATATATATATATATATATATAGGGAGTGATTCCCATGCAAATGACCCTGTGAGAAATATGAATTAATCTCCACCATTGATCTTATCTACATGAAGGGTCAAGATTTAATTTGGTCAAAGCGGGTCAAATCCGGGTCAACTCGTTGACTTTTTTTTTTTTAAACTGTTACACAAGATGCACAACTTCACATATTCGGATGCACAGCTAAATGTATTGAGATGCACAAGATTTTAAGTTTTTTTTTATGTTTTTTTTTTCGTTTTTTTTAAAGTTAGGTCATATGCACCACATCATGTATTCATATGCACCACACTATATAATGAGATGCACCACTAAGTGCATTAAGATGCACTAGTTTTGTTTTCGTTTTTTTATTTTCATAAAACATTGTGCATCTAGTTACTCTATGTGGTGCATCTAGTTACATTGTGCGGTGCATCTGGTTACGCATTGTGGTGCATCCATTTTTTTTAGTTTTTTTTTTTTTTTACAAATTCGGTGCATCTCACTACACGTAGTGGTGCATCTCATTATGTATAGTGGTGCATCCGAATATGTGAAGTGGTGCATCTTGGGTGACTGCTTTAAAAAAAAAAATTAAAAAAAAAAACTGAAAATCTTATGCATCTAAATGCACTTAGTGGTGCATCTAGTTATATAGACTGGTGCATCCGAATATGTGAAGTTGTGCATCTTGGGTGACAGTTTAAAAAAAAATTGAAAAAAAATGATGGTCCCGATACGAGTTACTGGTGTATGGGGGGGAGAATACACCAGTTAGGATTTTTTAACTTTGAAAGCTTAACCCCCAAAAACTTCAACTGAGTAAAGAAAGTCTCAGCTGAAATCACAACTGAATAAGAGAACTCAGCTGTGAGAGTGGTGCTGTGCGGAATGTGGTGGAAAATATACTCGTAAAAACAACTCAAGCTTTTGTGCAGGGTTGGTCAAAAACCAAGACAGTTTATATGTAACGATGCAGTTTGTATGCCAGTTAATTTGGTCAGTTGAAAATGCTATAAGTAACTGAACAGAAATAAACACAGACACACAGGATTGACGTGGTTCGGAGAGAACTCCTACGTCCACGGGGAGATGTGAGTCCACACACCTCAGTCCAAGTTCTTCTGGACAATTCCACACAGCTTACGCGGGCTGGGCAACCGTTGCAATAAGTTTACGGGTACTTATCAACCTTTACAGTTAAGTTTACGGGTACATAACAACCTATGTCAAGTTTGCCAGTACTTGACAACCTAACTACTCAATTACAGGAAGAGTAGGATCCTAACAAACACTTTTTAGGGTGTGTATGTGGGTGGGTTTTCCAACTACAGCTCGAACACGAATGTGAGCTGGATCTATGGCTTGAACGAATGAACACTCAAACTAAGATCTAAGACAGATTATAAAACTATGAACCTTCAACTACTAATGTTCTACCACTCGGAACTCTCAGTTGCTGATGCTCTTAGAATATGATTTTGCAGATTTTCTTTGCGCTTGTTTCTCTCGTGAGTGCACTTCAAATTTTCTCTGTCTACTTATCTGTCGAATGAATGAATGCCTCTATTTATAGGCGGAGAGAATCAACTATCCGTTGGAGGAGCTGTTGATCTCTGTTCTTTGATAGTGAAGGCTTGTCTCTCATCTCTGCAGATTTTCCCAATATGGCATCTGTGCTCTTCTGCTTTCCATCTGAGACAACCTTGTGTTAGGCCAAATGAGGTAATGACTGAACGGTCAAACCTTCACGTGACTTCCTTTTTGAATTTCAAATTCAAACCTTTATGACAGTCAACCTTGGTTAGTCGGTTGAAAATCTTGATCTTCATCTGAGTGGTCTTTAGCTGATGTTCTGACTGAACCGTTGAACTCTCAGCTGACTTTGAACTTCATGTTGAGACTTTTTATAACTTCCTCTTCTTGAGACATTCTCTTTATCGGATGACATTCTATAGCTGATGTTCCAACTCAACAGTTGGCTTGAACTCTCAGTTGTCAAAAAGTATTCCCCTTTTTGGCATAACTCTCTCATCAGACAGAGTCTTGTAACTGATGTTCCTCATTCGATCTTCCATCCGGGGTTGTATCTTAGTGTTGCTATGTTGCCGTCTTCAGCTGGAGATCTGTAAAGATAAAATCTTAACATTGCTCAAACAGCAAGCCTAGCAGCTAACATTAGGAACTGGCAACATCTACTCGGTTGGGGTCAGTTGGTTTTGGAATTCATCAAAACTCATACTAATAAATTTCCCAACAATTTCCCCCTTTTTGATGATGCCAAAACCACTTACAACTTGAAACCGCTACTGATCTAAACCTTACTAACTGACCTAAAATCTCAGCTGAAATTCTAGACAGTCTATAAGATAAAACATCAAAGGTTAGCACAGTTATAACATAGTATTTAAAAGACTGCGATTCATAGCTTGGACAATGAGATATTGTACGTCAAGTTGAATCGTATATATACTTGAAGTTTTCATTACAACTGATGATTACAGGAATAAGTACGAAACAGTTAAAGATACATCAGTTGCTCAAAAACTACATCAGCTCAAAAATACTCTTGACCGTACTTGCTGAAGATACGGTCAAAGATCTCTCTCTTTGCAGCTGACTCGATCCCGGTGTTAACACCATGTTCCTTGCACACTTGTCTCGCCTCAGCCATGATCGCATTTTTGTTTGGAGTACTTGTGCCTTTGATCATCTGAGGGCGATATCTGACCTTCTGCGGAACCGGAACAGTGTTGGGATCGAGCTGAGGTTTCACCATGGCTCTTTGGAACTGACTGAATATCCCAGGATCCCCAGATCTGAGCTCCCACAAGGCTTCCTTGAAGGCTTGCCTTGGGTCTTCAGTTGAGTAGACCTTCCTGTAGTAAAAGTCATTGATGAACTCGTGCTTGAACTGCTCCCAGTCATCGTTCCACTCAGCGTTCCACTCAGCGTTCATCCACTTGTCAGTATGTGGGAACCGTGACTGGAGCGGGGCATTTCTCTGTAGCTGCTGAGTCTTCTTCCTAGCCTCAGCCTTCATCTGGTGTTTGTTTATTCTTCGGACAATCCGGCTGGCTTTATTTCTATCGACATTCTTTTTCAATTTTGGCCAGTTCCTTCTCGAACTTGGCCACCTTCTTGGCTTGATCTGCAGCGAACTTCTTGATCCAAGAGGGATTCAAGTAGTTCTCCTTGGACTCCCCCATAGCTTTTGCAGCTTCGATGCAATCTTCGACTGAGATCCCGTCAAGATCGGCATCTAGTTCGGCTGTAAGCTCGGCTACGAAGTCGTGGGAGACTTCAATTTCCTGCTCTTTTTGTGCAGACTCCTTCAGCTGAGATCCTTCAGCTCCTTCATCTCCTTCAGCCTGAGATTCAGATGGCACTCTTTCTTCCCTCTGCTTTAGGTGAACACCTTTCCCTTGTCCAGCAACAGCTGCTGGCTCCTTTCCTTCCCCTTTTTTGGCATCATCCAAAAGGGTGGCAACTGAGCCATCTAGGGAGGTCAGCTTGGCTTCAGCTTGTTGAACTCGGGAGAAGAGTTCGTCCACATCATCTTTCTCTTCAACCTTCTTCGCCAGCTCCAGGTCTTGGCGTTCTTGCTCAGCTTGCTTCAAGGCGGCAAAGGTTGCAGAGACATCTTTGTGAAGGGTGACGAACTCAGCTCGAAAATTTTCAAATTGATACATCCACTCCTGGTCTTGTGTCTGCTGGGACTTTGCCAGATTGGATTCAGCAACAGACTTGAAGACGTTGAAGTCCGAGCTGAGTCCTTGCACCGCCTTCTTCAGTTCCTTGACATCCGAGCTGGTAGAATTGGAGACATCTTCCAGCTTTTGCTGTAGAGAGGTGGAGAGTTGTTCCAGTTGATTCTTCAGAGATGCATTCTCTTCCATCAGCTGATTTATCTTGGCAGCTTGCTCTTCTTTGTTGTGCTCGATTTTGGACAACAGCTCATGCCTCAGCTGGTTGACCCTCTCAGTGATCAGCTCACAGATAGCATCGGTGGAGTGAGCTGGCTGATCAGAGGGTCCAAGCAGTTATTGCTGTTGTGTCTGGGCTGTTGGGTCCACTACAACCATGGCTGTTCGGCTAGCCAGGTATTGTTTAAGCTTTTCTTCTTCCCTCTTGGCAGCCTCGTCAGCTTCATCTACATCCTCCATATGGTCGGCATTCTTGGCCAACATATGATCAAGAAATTTTACAGCTCCAGGATTGTCGCACAGCTCTCTGGTGTCTTTCCCTTCTTGTTGACTCAGATCCAAACGTCGATGGAGCAAGGCCATCTTCTGGTTGTAGGCAACCTCGAGGTTCTGGTAGTCGAAGTACACCCTCAGGTTGGATTCATCAATCTTCAACTTGTCCCATCCGTGGATCCTCAGGGTTTCCTCCTTGACGTACCAGTAGCTGAATATTACGCTGAACTGATAGAGCAGTTCAGTCCCAAACATGGCGAAAATGAGTATCGAGCTTGCCTCTGGGAACATGCCGATCAGTTTGCGAAAGCAGTAGTCCAACCTGCCTTCATATTCAGCCAAGATCGCCTGGCGGTTGGCTTCTTCATCAATTTGGGGGGGGGGGGGGGGGGTCTATATCGAAGGAGATGGGTTCAATGGTGTCATCAACGTTGGCCGAAGGAACGGTCTCAACGTTGGCATCGAGCGTGAGGCTCAGAATTTCTAACTGAGGATCAGTTGAGAGAACTGAATCCTCTTTGGGGAGAGACTGGGCGGGCTCATTTGTTTCCTCACACGCAGGTGGAATTTCCTGGCTGGCATCAGCTCCAGTTGGTGGAGAGGGTGGACTGTCGTGGGACTCCTCAGATGAAGAAGAGTCATCTGAGGACGAGCTGGACTCCTCCACGTTGGTCTCCTTTCCTTCTACCATTTCTTCCTGTTGTCGGGGTTGAAGAACAAACCCAGCTGGATCAACCGACTGGCTCGATTCGGTTGATTCCTTCTCCTCAGCTGTTTTCTCAGCTGGTATCACTACCACGGGACCCGTTGCAGCCGGTTGAGCTGCTGGCTGGATGATTTTGATCCTGGGCTTTTTCTTGAGGGGTTCCACCTCTTCTTCTTCTTCTTCTTCCTCTTCTTCTTCAGCCACTTCCTCCAGTTGGCGTTTTGCAGGTTTAGACTTTGAAGGGCTGTGGGCTGTTGGGGCCATCTCCACAGCTGGCTTTGTGGCTCCCTTGGGAGTATACACAACTTCCACAACATCCCTAGCCTTCTTGGTTGTTGGGAACAGCATCAGCTTGTTGAACGGAGGGTCCTCACTGCCTTCCCATGTTAGCTTCTGACCCTTGGTTGCTCGGAGGATCAGGGCTGATATCTTGGTGCCGAAGTTGAGTGTTCCCTTTACACTCAACAGCTTCTCTCCGGACTCAACTAGCGTCTCGGAGATCTTCAGCTTCTCTACCCACAGCTGGCTTTCAAAGTAGCTCAGCCAGTCTATCTTGTGCTTTTCTTCCAAGGCCTTCTGCTGCTTGAGCTTCGGTCTGCTGATATCGCTGAAAGCTCCTCCATATGCAAAGGAACACTTTGAGATTACATCAAACAGAAGTCGGTGCTCTGGCTTCAGTTTGGTCCTCTGCATACTCCCCTTCAATGGTTCGGGGACTATGAGGATAGTTTGCAGAAATGCATCTGCATCCTTGTCGGTGAAGTTGCCCATCAAATCTATAGCTTCCCGATTTCTGGGGATGATCTTTCCCAGTTCTTTAGACACTTCGATCTCGACGGCGGTTTCTTCCATCGATCGGGAAGTGATGATTCGTTGCTTGCACGGAATGGTTGTGATAAGCCCGAGTTCAGCATCGCGTTGCAGATTCCGGTAGAAGTGGGCTACTTGCTTCCTGAGCAGCTTTGATGGAGAGAGAGTTGCCCAGTTGAGCAGACCGTGGTCGGAAAGAAGTTTGGCGACGGGAGCGATTTCCGGAGTGGTCAGAGCTTCCCTTGATAGAATCTGTTCGAAGTGAATCTTTGACAACATCATGTCGAAGGATTCCTGGAACGTGGCTGGTTCTGCAGAGACCATCTTCTTTGATGCTTTTAATTTAGGTGCCATCTCAGTGGAATATATATATGCAAAGAAGAAAGAAATATGTTACTGAAAATGGTGAGACAATTTCGGAGGGGATGATGAACAGTTAATATTGATATGCACGAATAGAGAAGGTAAGGATCACTTCCTGATTTGCCGCTTTATATAGGTTACCGCATCATTTAAAATGGATGGCCGGGATTGAATGGCATCTATCCATCAACGGGTGAGATCTTGCGACTGTTGGGCAATTTTGACTGACACTCCACGCACGCGAGTGAGAAGGTGAAGAGATTAGTATGTCAGCCCAGTCGCACTATAAAGTAAGGCTATAGGTGTTCAGCCAGACTTTTACATTAAATGCGACCTGATTGCTTATTTAATTTAGCTGACATGTTCAGGAATGTTTGAATTTATTTCAAACATTCTCATTTAATATCATAACACCTTCAGCTATAAATGATACCTTCCAGCTGATGTCTGAATCAGCTGTGTTCATCAGTTGCGGCTTACCATCAGCTGACTCGAGTTCGTCTGTTCAGCTGACGTCTGATGTCTTCAGTTGCCGCTCCGCATCTGAGATTCCCCCTTCATCTGAGCTTCCCCCTCAGATGGATATCTGACTCTTCAGCTCGGCTGACTCTTCATCTGATGGATCCAACAGTCCAAGAAGATCACATAACATCTTGAACCGGGCTTCAAGTAGAGGTTTGGTGAAGATATCAGCTCTCTGAATTTCAGTTGGAGTCTTCTCCATGGATACGTCCTTCTTTTCGATATGATCTCGGATGAAATGATGTCTGATATCAATGTGCTTTGTCCGAGAATGATGAACAAGATTCAAAGAGATAGCAATGGCACTTGAGCTATCGCAATGAATGAAAACCTGTCCAATTGCAACTTCATAGTCTCTCAGCTGTTGCTTGAGCCATAATACTTGCATGCAACAACTTCCGGCAGCCATATACTCTGACTCGGTTGTAGAAGTAGCAACACATGCTTGTTTCTTGGAGAACCATGAAACTAGCTTGCTTCCGATGAACTGACAGTGTCCAGAAGTGGACTTCCTGTCCAATCGATCTCCGACTAGATCCGCATCTGAGTATCCGGTCAGCTGGATATTGTCGTCAGTTGGATACCACAACCCAACATTGACAGTACCCTTCAAATACTTGATAATGTTCTTTGCTGCCAACATGTGAGCTTCCCTCGGTTGGACTTGAAACCGAGCACACACTCCAACCGCGTAGGATATGTCTGGCCGACTGGCGGTTAGATATAGCAGCGAACCGATGATCCCTCTATACTTGCTGGCATCTACTAGCTTTCCCTCAGCTCCGGGTTCAATCTTCCAGTTAGTATTCATCGGGATCATTGTGGTTTTACTTGTTTGCAACCCGAACTTTGTGATGAGCTCCTTTGTATATTTTGACTGATTAATGAAAATTCCTTTCTCTGACTGCTTCACTTGGAGTCCAAGAAAGTAATTCATCTCGCCCATCATTGACATCTCGAACTTCTCCTTCATGAGATCTGAGAACTTCTTGCACAGTTCCTCCGACTTGGAACCGAATATGATGTCATCAACATAGATTTGCACAACAAGTATATCTTCTCCAACTTTGATGGTGAACAATATTTTATCAACTGAGCCTCGTTTGAATCCCGAGTCCAGTAGAAAACCACAAAGAGTGTCATACCAAACTCTAGGTGCTTGCTTCAAGCCATAGATGACTTTCTTCAACTTGTACACTCTTCCATCTCCAGTTTCAAAACCGGGTGGCTGTTCAACATAAACATCTTCCTTGATATCACCGTTGAGGAAGGCACACTTCACATCCATCTGATATACCTTGAACTTGTGATGTGCGGCATAGGCTAGAAATATTCGGATGGCTTCCAGCCTTGCAACTGGTGTGAAGGAATCTTCAAAGTCAATTCCTTCTTGTTGGCAATATCCCTGAGCTACCAACCTTGCCTTGTTCCTCACGATGTAACCAATGGCGTCTCTCTTGTTTTTGAAAATTCATTTAAGTCCAATAACCTTGATACCAGTTGGTCTCTCTACCAACTCCCAAACACAGTTGCGTAGAAATTCATTCAGCTCCTCTTGCATAGCTGTTGTCCAGTGAACACAGTTGAGAGCTTCCATAACATGCTTAGGTTTTGGCACATCAGCTACGTTGCATGAAATCATGGCGCAGTCTCCAAGTTGTTCGAACTCCGCGAAAACTGCCAACTCCTCAGAATAGGCACACTGGACATCCTCAGTTGAACTGGAAGTTGCAACTCTGGTTCTGGTTCGTACACCTTCGGTTGGATCCCCGATGATGTCATCCTTGGAATGATCTTCATACCATCTCTTGTTGCGTCTTCCATCTTCTTCCAACTGTGTCGGTTCAGAGATTTCAACTGAAGGAGAATCCTGAACTGTTGGAGTCTTCATAACTGGGGATTTGTCAGCTGTTGGATCTGGATCCTCAATTTTAACAACATTTCGAACCGGGCTTGGTTGGACTTCGGTTGCTGATGCAGTTGGAGTGATATCATCTGGAGTTCCCCCCTGATTTAAGCTAGGGTCCTCAGCTACCGCTTAATGATCTTCACATTCATCTTCTGAGGAACACGGATCATCATCCTCGGTTGCCCATACCAACGGTTCGGCCAAATTCTTCTGCCTTTGAACTTGCGATCTGGTGAGAACTGGTGGAACAGCTAGATCTGCTTGTTGTCCTTTAGCTTGTTCTCTGCACTCAAAGGTAGATTCATCAAAACTAACATGGGTGACAGTTTAAAAACAAATAAAAAAATATGTCAACGCTTTGATCCGGGTTGACCGGGTTGACTCGGATTTGACCCGCTTTGACTTGGTCAAATCTTGACCCTTCATCACCAATAGATCTATGGTGGAAATCTATTCTCATTTTTTAAGATAATATTCATTCTCATATGATCTCTCTCATATATATATATCTTGTGTAATTCTAAGGCTAGGATTCAAATAAGAAAATATTATAAATTCGCTTCTTTAATGGGGTCTCTCAACCGATAAGGGTAATAAGGTAAATGTATTATTATATATTCACGTATCTATGTGAATTGATTTGGCTAGAAACAAAAGATAATGATATTTACGAAAAGATTGTTAACTTTTTTTCTATTTATAAAGTTAAGCACTTTTTCATATTATATAGAGACGAACTAATGCTTATCATTATTTATTTATTGGTTTAATCTTGGTTGTTAATAAATAAGCAATAATTAGTATATATTTTAAGCATTATTTACTATTGGTAAATACACAACTATGTCTTATTTGAAAATTGTACTGATGAGGAAATAAGCAATATCAATCATACATCTAAACATTACTAAATATTGGTAAATACGCAATTATTTACTATTTATTTGAAAATTATATATTACTCCCTCCGTTCGAGCATAAGTGTTCACTTTGCTACAGTACGAGTGTTCGAGCACAAGTGTTCACTTTGCCTTTTTATACAACTATACCCTCATACTTTTCCTTTATTTACTACCATTTGCCATTGATCACCCCACCTCACAACAACTTTATTCCTACTTTTTGGCCATCACATCAACTTTATTCCTACTTTTTGGTTAATACCACCACCTTTTTATCATTACCACTGTTTTTTTGTCATTATCCCACTACCCCTATATTTTAACTTTCACCCTACTAAAAACAACTTTATCAGCTTTCTTAATCTCCGTGCCCAACACAAACTGGGCACTTGTGCTCGAACGGAGGGAGTACTACTTTTCATAAGCAATATGTAATTAGAAAATAAGTAATACCAATCATATATATAAGCATTATTTACTATTGATAAATACACAACTATGTATTATTTGAAAATTGTACTATTTTCATAAGCAATATGTAATTAGGAAAAAAGCAACATTAATCATATATTTAAGCATTATTTACTATTTGTAACTACGCAACTATTTACAATTTGACAATATACTACTTTCATGATCAATATGTAACTAGAAAATAAGCAATACGTATATTTAAGCATTATCAGTTATTGCAATAAGGTGGCTGAATTTAAACAAATAATTTTGCAATGAGATAAATAGGTTTTCAAGATTGAGAACACTAATCTATATCGAAGAGAAAACTGCCAAGGAATTGTATTAATTTAAATAAGAGTAAAGACATTTGGACAACAGCTGTCTGGACAACGGTATAATATTCGTAATTAAATAGTCTTATAATTTTTTTAATAATTAATATAATTAATATTTTATCTATAATACCCTTTCTCACCTAATTATACGTTAATCTTTAAATTTAATTAATATTTCAAATTTTCAAAAATTTATTAATGATATTAATTTATTTTAATTAATATTAGAAATTAGCATACAAGTAAGTGAAAAAAGGGTGTTATAGACAAAACACTAATTATATTAATTATTGGAAAAAATTGAAAGAATATTTAATCGCGAATATGCCACCATTATCCGGACAACTGTTGTTCAAGTATCAATACTCTTTAAATAAATACCTACAATGGTGGAAGTATCCACCAAATGCGGGGTAAGGAGTTACAAAAAAAGCAATATACTCCCTCCGTCCATTAATTTTGTACTCACTTGCCCCATTTTATTTGTTCAATCTTTCTATACCCATTTGTATAACAGTACCCATCTACCCTTACTTTTTTTTACATATTTTCTACCCTTTACCCCAATTAGCCCAAACTCACCCAATTAAATACACTAATCCAAAACACTAATTAACCCAACTCAAATCTAATTACCCAACCCAAAATTCATTACCCAAGCCCAAAATACATCTGCTTATCTCTCTCTCTCTCTCTCTCTCTCTCTCTCAAATTCTCCATTCTGGTCATCTCTCTCTCTTTCATTCCCCAAATTGGAGAAACCCTAGTTCTATCTCTCACTGTCTCCGCCGCGACGCTGTCGCATCTACACATCCATCGATCTGCTTCTCTCTCTCTCTCTCTCTCTCTCTCTCTCTCTCTCTCTCTCTCTCTCTCTCTCCGATGCCACATCCATCGATTCTGAAACCCTAGTTCGCTAATCGATGAAGGAACTTTGGAAGTATGATCCGGTGATGGATCTTTGGATTCCCCCAGGCTGGGTACCACCCGCACCCTCCAATTCCCGGATTTTGTGGAGGATATTTAGGTTCCACCAGGGTGGAAACCCTCTCCGATTCCCGTTGATCCGGCTATGCACTGGTCAGAAATCGTGCCGGAAAAAGCGCTTCTAGGTAAATCTCTCCTATTTAAATTCCAGTCGTTTAATTGAAATTACTATTTTTTCACAATTCTCATTTATGTGTTTGTAGGTGAATCGAAGAATCCTCTCTTTGCTGTAGGTGAATTGGAGGATCCTCTCGTGGGCAATGGTGAATCCGAAGATCTACAATCCAAGGCGAAGATCACTTTGGATCCATATCAGCTCCACTGCCAAAATAAAGTCAACTACGAGGGGGATTTAGACACTGATTCAAATATTACTCAGATTTTTTCTTCTTTATGTTGGTTAGTTTGGTGAGTTATGGCTGGTGATGCCTTGTATCTGGGTTATGGCTGGTGATGCCTTCAGTGTTTTTTATGATGATGAACTGATGCTGGTGCATTTTATGTTTGCAACTGATGCTTACTGCCTCTCTTAAATGATAAGTACAGATGCTATACTTGGTGACTTAGCATTGTGCAAATGATGCAATGAACCTGTTGATGCAATATGTGTGTGACTTTGTGTTCTTACCTGCCTCTCTTAAATGATAAGTACAGGTGCTATACTTGTGACTTAGCATTGTGCAAATGATGTAATGAACCTGTTGATGCAATATGTGTGTGACTTTGTGTTCTTACCTGCCTCTCTTAAATGATAAGTACATATGCTATACTTATGACTTAGCATTGTGCAAATGATGCAATGAACCTGCTGATGCAATATGTATGTGACTTTGTGTTCTTACCTGCCTCTCTTAAATGATAAGTACATATGTTATACTTGTGACTTAGCATTGTGCAATGATGAAATGAACCTGCTGATGCAATATGTGTGTGACTTTGTGTTCTTACCTGCCTCTCTTAAATGATAAGTACAAATGATATACTTGTGACTTAGCATCTGTAATTGAAGCCACCACTAGGTTTGTTTAAACCTAGTTTAGGAGGCTCAATTACAGTTTACTTGCTGCATTAGTGTGTTGCTACTTTACTTGCTACCTAGATATGAATCCATACATTGCAGCTTAATAGTTTAATTTACATTCCATACATTGCAGCTTAATAGTTTAGCTTAGTTTACATTCCATACCCTGTAGCTTAATAGTTTAGTTTACATTCCATACATTGCAGCTTAATAGTTTAGTTTACATTCCAAACATTGCCAAAAAATAAAAATCACACATTAATTGTCCCTGTAAATCAGCTCAAAACACCTGCAAATCCATTCCATTTCTTCACTCTTCCATACCCACAAGCTCCAATGCCTCTGTTAATGCATCTAGGTTGTAGAATTTGTCTTCCCCCATGCCAAATAGATTTAAATGTGCCAAGCTGTATGTCAACTTCAATACAGTCTGGTAACAACCCTTCCTTGATCAGGCTGTCTTTTCCCATATGAGGCAAAGGATAGTCATTGCTGCCTTTCACCTTCATTATTTCTTGATAGCACAACTGTAGTTGGAGGAAAATCTTGTTTATCTTTCAGGGTGGGTAATTTTGATAAGCTTCCACCACACTTTCCATCAATTCCTTCACTGTTCTATGTGGTTTCTGATCTTTCAGTGATTGAATGCTCCTAAAAAAGCCTAAGTCATTTATATTTGTGTCTGGACTGTTAGGTGGTTGGTTGATGAGATGGAGATGGAATCCATATGTGTGTGCAATTGCTTGAAAGTCTCGATCACTGTCCTTGATGTGTGGTTTAGCATTATCTTGCTGTATCCAAATCTCTTTACCTAGACAGTCTGGCCAGTTGGCTTTAATTGATGGTACAAGCTGTTACACATTGATATGTTAAGTGTGCAAATGATGCAATGGAGTTGCTGATTCAATATGTGTGTGACTTTGTGATTACTGAAGTTATGATAAGCTCTACAAATACTAATACTTGGTGACCTAGCATTGTGCAAATGATGCAATGAACCTGCTGATGCAATATGTGTGTTGCTTTGTGATCTTACCTCAGTCAGGAGTTGTTTTTTTGTAACTTCTCTTGTAATTGATTGCATAGGTTTCAGTTCCATTGTTCATTTGGGTCTGTTCTTTGAACATCTTTGAGCAACCTCCTCTGTGATGAATGGAAATATGCTTAGTTTCCCATCAAAGATCACATTACCCTCTGTATCTATGATTGACCTAGCTAGTGCACAACTGAACATGATTTTTAGGATGTGAGACTTAAACTGAAGCATCATGTGTGGTTTTTTCTCACCCACTGCAAGATAGTACCTATTTGAAAATTTGGTGAGATAAAACCATTTCTCATCTATATGCAGTGTAGCTGCATTGCCTGAAACTTGATTTTGCCATTGTGAATGATGTTTCCTAACTGACTAATGCTCCAGTTGACTCTGCATAACATATTTTGGGGTGAGATAAATGGCTTCACAGCATTGGTGTGTGCTTTCACTTTCTCATCTTTTTTCCAGAGGTGACATAAACTCTTACTGACCTGCAAATTCTCAGCCATAACCCTGTATGATGTCCTCAAGTGAACTGACAGGGCTTTTACTTTCTCTTCATCAAATGGTTTAGTTTTCTTATGCACTGCAACCATCTTCTTGCTTTTTATGTTGATAGGAATACCTTGAAGTTGCTGAGCTGCTGCCATAGACCAAATCTTCCAAACAGTCTTCAAACACACTTGGAACTTCTTTGCAGCCTGTTTCTTCACTCCATACTGCAGTTTTCCATGGTTGTTTCTTTGTAGTAGCCACTGTGCTATAAAATTTCGCTCATCATTTGTAAGGTCTTTTTTTACTGGCTGGACCATTTTTTTCTGCTGTATTTGTAACTATTGGTGGTTGTTGAATCTGAAAACTGCATTGAATGGATGTATTTATGAGGTTTAGTGGGTTAGGTTAGGTTCAAATTTCTCTCCTTTGCATTTTGATCACATCAATGCACTTGAATCAACTTTATCATTAATGAAATTTCCCTCCTTGGCGCCAGAAATACTGTCTTTCCCTCTTCTTTCTTTAATTCATGCTATTCTTATTTGTTTTTATTTAATCTGCTCAATACCAGCTTTTATTCATTAAGTGAACTCGAAAAAAAATAAATCAACATCTGACTTTGTAAAAACAACTCGAAAAAAATAAATCATGCAAACAATTAATCGATACATTGAAGGTCAGTCGTGCAAATACACGAAACAAAAAATAAATCGACACATTTTCTTCAAAAAAATACCAAGGCAGTAAGTGTTCTTTCTCCATACACTTGCACTCTCTCTCCTATTTTTGTTAATAAAAAATTAATAAACTAACTACTTCCTCCGCATTACATATAAAGTCCCATTTCACACATTTCACATGTATTTTTTTAAAAGTCTCATTTCACTTTATGGACTCATACACCATTAAGAATCTCTCTTATTTACACTAATTTGACATTGATGGGCCCTCCTTCCAACAACTTTATCACTACCTTTTGTCAATACCACTATTTTTTTGTCAATACCACTATCCGTACTTTTTAACTTTTACCCCACTCAAAAATACTTTACCAGTTTTCTTAATACCTGTGCCCATTTAAATTGGGACTTTATAACTAATACGGAGGAAGTGCATCTATTAACTATACCCCTCAAAAACAATTTTATCTCACCAATTTCACTTTATCAGCTTTTCTTAAGCTCCGTGCCAGCACCAAATGGGTACAGAATTAATGGGCGGAGGGAATACTAATCTACCCATTATAAAATTGAACGACTAATATAGTTGACAAATATATTATATAATCTAACACATAATTTAAAGCGCTGATTAATGAAATAAATGGACAAGATTTAGATTTAAGATAACTCAAAAGAAAAAGTTTTTATTAACCTCTCCCTATATATATATACTAGCGTATAACCCGTCGAAAATCGACGGAAATTAATTATTTAATAAAATTATTAAACATAATATGTTTGGTAGTTATACCAATTTTTTATAAGTTCTTCTTTTTAGGTGTAAATTTTCAAAATTATTAGTTTCTTTTGTAATTCAATCATTCTGAGTTGTTGATCGCAATAGATGACGATGATAATGAACCTAGAATGTATCCACCCGAAAAGATTTTGAATATATAGTCGTTCAAATCGATTCATAAGTAAATGCTTTTCTACTAATTTTCTTCTCATATAGAAAAAATTGATGGGAAATTATTATTTAATAAGATTATCAAATCCATTAGACATTAATGATAGAATTTTTTTACTGCGAAAACATTTAACATAATTAAAAAAAAAAATTTGAACCGTCTTTTAGAATCAGCCCGTCAACCACCACGGTTCCAGGTCAAAAATGTCATGTCGACCACGGTCTAATACAAATTTAATTAAAAAGTAATTAACTATTTGTTATATTCCTTAACCCCTATAATATTATTCGCTATCTATATCTCTCCTCTAAAAAGCTACAAGATTCAGCTTAAGGGTCATTTTCCTTTATTGAAAATTATTAATAAGAATGTTGTTGATTGCAACTGATGATGATGATACTGAATCAGTGATGCTAAGGATGAAAAAGATGACTACAGTGAACTAATATGATGAAGCTAGGATTCGCTCACCTAGATCCGTTAAGAATATATTATCTCAAATTAGATTTGATATAAAATTAAGATATCTACGACTATGTTGGTATTTTCTTCTCTTTTATGTGGCACCATTTCTCAATGAGTCAGAAAAAAAGAGACTAAAATAAAATATATCTATCTTTCTTCTTTCTACGATCACCACCCCCACCTCCTCTCGTCTCCTTCTTTTCCTAAAAAGCTAAATGATGTCAACTAACTGTCTAAAATTGATTTGGGCCACAAGCATAATTGGCTTTCAAAGAGTGTCCCGAGTCGATTTTGTATGAGAATGGAGGTGGATCCTTTTAATAGCAAATATCTTTTTGCCCCATATTGGTTTAAAAAAATATAACTATAAAAATGAAGATGACCTTAAAATATCATGCATTATGAATTCAACATAAATAAAAAGTAAGTTGAATCGTCGAATTTGAATCGGCCCTTCTACCCTGACGATTCCGATCGGAATCGGTCCGTCTACCCCCATGATTCCATTCGGAATTAGCCCGTTGATTGAGTTTTGTGGGCACCTTTTGCATAAATAAGTAAAAGATAAAAAAAAAAAATTAAGGTATAGATTTGAAGACAAAGGTGATCCCACATTAACGGTGATTTATTCAAGGTACACCGAATATAGTTATTATGAAATGCGTGCTAAAAAGATCAATTACAAATAAGTTGTCAGTTTTTATTTTTCACTAATTAGATTAATCAAAACTATTGGTCTAAAGTACTGCAGCTAAAAGTGCATTTTCTTAATTCTCTTTTCAACAACTATATCAACCACTAAGGAGAAGAGGAAAAATACAACTTAATCAAAGTATTTATAATATTCATAATTATATAATAATATATAGAATTAATAAAATTAGAAAAAAAATTGAGCTCGACAGAAAAAAAAAATCTTAATGACCAAATTATGTTAATGTACCATGATTAGATAACTAATTTAAGTAGAAATATATCTTAGCTGCAATCTCAAAGATACGAAATAATTTTTCTCAATATGATTATCCCCATTATTCAAGTTACAATAATTTTATAACTTTTATTTTCTGTTTATTCATGTCTTTTAAAATTAATCACGGAGCAATATTGAAGGGAAAATCAAGACTTATAGGAGACCAACTCTCAAATGATTACTCAAATATATTATAGAGAATATACATCAATCACAAATGATTACTCAAATATATTATGGAGAATATATATACTTCCATGGCAATATTGAAGGGAAAATCGAGACTCAAAGGAGGCCAACTCTCAAATGATTACTCAAATATATTATAGAGAATATACATGAATCACAAATGATTACTCAAATATATTATAGACAATATATATACTTCCATTCTCCTGTCAAAATACAAAAAAAAACTAAAATTGTGTTATTATCATGAATTTAATGATATTTACAGTCATAAAAATAATTGTATAATTAGAAAAATATTTATAATCATCTTTTTCTATACATTCTTTCATAAGACAAAAGGCTCAACAAATGAAGAATGGGTGTTGCAGATAAGTGTGTCACTGACTCTAAAATATATGTGGTCGTTGTATATCCATTATCAATCAATCCTGCAAGAAAAGTAGAAATAAGTATATTATGTTAATTTCTAAATTCATATAAAAATCACACAAATGAAGCTATGAATGTAGAAGAGGAAACAAAAGCAAAGTAATCCATACTACCATTTTCTCTCAACAGAAAAAAAAAAAAATCTATACCATCATTGGTGTTTGTTTGTGTGTAAACATAATAAATTACATGCAATGTTTCAATGAATGAAGTCAAAAATTCAACTCCACCGCCAAGAAAGTGAGAAACATTGTCATGACATCAAATATACTATGAAACGATATGTTGAAATAGTTGTGCACTCGAATATTTATTATATCTATGAAGATTACCATAAAAAAGGGGGAAATCACAAAACAAAGGAATAGAGATACGAACTTTATCTACTTGTGCAAAAGATTTCATGCCATACCAACTAAATATTATAATAAAAGAAAATGCTTAAATAATAATAAGAATATAGTATGAATAGAGAATCAAAATGTGAGAGATACCAAATAAAAAATAAAAAATTCGTAAACCCTATTTAACATATTGGATATTATAGATTAATTTTTTCCTTACGATAAATATGTTAATAAAATTTATGGATGAAAATCTAAGAATAATTTGGAGATTTTATCTCGTTAGTTTGGATATCCATGTCACATATTATTAGCATCATATATATATATATATATATATATATAATATAATATAATATATGAAATGTATTATTTTTTAATTCGAAAATTTGAGAATTTAGATAAATGAGAATGGAGAGATTTGAGGTATGCCACATAGGATAGAGTCGTTTTAGTTTATATAATACTCCCTCCATTCACCAAAAAATGTCCCATTTGACTCTGAAAAAATCTTCACCAAATAATATCCCATTTGCCTTTTCGTACAATAATACCCTCTTTATTACCCTAAAATTACTACCCTTTGCCACTGATGGACCCACTATTTTAATTAGCCTACAATTTTAACTTCTAATTAAACCAACTAATTAAACCCAACCCACTAATTAAATCTAACCCACTAATTAAACCTAACCCACCAAATAAACCCAATACTACCAACCCAATCCATGAATCTGTCATTATTCCTCTCCTCACTCACTCTCTCGACTACTATCTCTCAAACCCTAGCCGTTCTCTGCATTTCAATGATGAACTCTATCACCGATCTACCAAACTCTCCTCCCATCGATGAAGAAGAGATGGAATCGGCGGTGGAGGTGGTGCCTGAAACAGGCGACCTACCGTCTTCCTCTCATCGTCGTCTCTGTTCTCTCCCTTTCATCTTCGATTCGACCCAGAATCAAGATGATTCAGTGAGCCCACCCTCTCAACTTCCATCGATGGCGGTGGATTCGTCTCTGCCGCCCTTTGGATCGAAGGGAGTTGATTTCTCCCAAACGACTCCGGCAGCCTCCGACGACGTCATATTCGTGCCGGAAACTCCATCGATGGCGGTGGATTCGTTTCTGCCGCCCTTTGGATCAAAGCCAAATGATTTCTCCCGTGCGACTCCGGCTGCCTCCGACGAAATCATCTTCCAAGCGGACATGCCATTAACGGCGCCGAATACTCCAGATTCACCCGATCCATCTGTTAATGTCGATGCTTTGTTGGAGAAGATGGTGCCTACAGACCCTTATTACTGGCTGATGTCTGAGTGTGCTCAATTTCGAAAAAAAAGGAAGGCAGTCGAAGCCGCTGGAAATTGGTCAGTCCTTCGAAACAAAAACCCTCATGGGGTCTGATCAGGTTATTGTGTTCTAAATTCCTCAATAGTTTTGGGGTTGAGGGCTGGTGATGCCATTATTCTGATGTTGGTAGTTATTCTAATCAATTGTGATGATTTGTTGATTTCTATTGCTTGGTTGTTGTGAGTTGGGGGCTGGTGATGCCATTAGTGTTTCCCTGGTTCTTGTGATGCTGGTTTTCTGATGATTTATTGATTTCTGTTGCTTGGTTCTGCATCTTGTGGGTTGATTCTTGTGAATTGAATTCTATTGCCATGAACTCATAGAACATGATACTACCACATTGAATGCTTCCTATGATGACAATGTTGCCTATTTTCATTCCTTGATGCTCACTTGATCTTTGTTTGAGGAATGTGGCATTCTGATTTGGCTTAAAAATTGTGAATTCTATGATGATACTACCACATTATTGTGAATTGATAGAACATGATACTACCACATCCATGCTTTGTCTGAGTACATTGTTGCCTTGTTGTTTGGTTCTGTTCATGTGAATGTTGGCTGTTAATTGATGCCACCATCAGGTTCTAACAAACCTGCTTTTAGGAGGCTTAATTAAGTGCATAATATATGTCAATGATGATTTGATTTTCATTGATTCAAAATGAGACTACATATGCCACAAAAAACTGTCAACACACATTTACATTCCAAACAACCATGATACTAACTGAAGATGTTTGTCCCTGTAAACTTGTTGACAAAATAGATTGTCTACTGCTCCTCCTCTCCTATGTTTACCTGCTGCATTCTATTGAGTAAGTCTTCAAGTTTGAAGGGTGCAGTGTGCTCTTCCTCACTGACTTGCATATTCAGATACTCAATTGCCTTTTGTACTATCTCCTCCTCCAGTTCAATGCATTCTGGAAGTGCACCCTCTCTTCTTAGTCTGCCTTTGCCAATGTGTGGGATTTTATAGTTGTTGCAACCCTTCAGCTTGATGATTTCACTGTAACACCCTTGCAATGTTAAATAAACATCATTCAGTTTGTAGCTCTCATACCCCTCAAATGCCTCTGTCACATTTTTAATCAGATCCTCAACTGTTCTTGCATTCTTCTGATCCTTTATTGATTGAATAGATCTGAAAAATCCTAAGTCATTAACATTAGTGTCAGGGGAGTTTGAAGGTTGACAAATCAGTTGGATATTGGACCCATCACTCTGTGCTACTGCTTGGAAATCTGGATCTGTGTTAGAGATGTGTGGCTTTGCATTGTCTTGCTGAATAAAGATGTTTCTGCTTACACCTTTTGGCCACTTCTGTTTAATTATGGGTACAATCTGCAAAGTTTGAATGATTAAATGCATTCTGTCATTTTGTGCTGAAACTGTTATGAAGGACTAAATGACTAAATGATGAATATGGCATGATTCTGATAGTAAAATATGGAAAAAAACTTACCAGTTGAATGAAAGAGTCCTTCATAACAGGTTTAGTGATTGACTGAATTGGTTTTGTGATGAGGGTGCCCTTTTGTCTGTTCTTGGAATTTCTTGCTGCTGGTTCTGTAAATATGAAGGGAAATATCCCAAACTTCCCATCAAATATCTCATTTCCATTGCAGTCACTATGTGGCCTCCTCACAACTGAAATGAACATGATTTTTTCAATAAAGTTCTTTGATTTGCATGATCTGTATGGCTCAACTTCATCCGGCAGCAAGTAATATCTCTGTGATGTTTTTCTGAGATTTAACCACTTCTCATCAATGATGTTGTACATTGGCTGAAAAGCTATTTTCCCATTTGCACTAATGCAAGTAAGCATAGATAGACTCCATTTCAGTCTTGCAAGCTTGTTTGCATGTGTGAGAAAAGACTTTATAGCATTTGTGTGTGCTCTGACTTTCTTGCTTTTAATCCATTTATGCACAAGCCATACTGATACTCCAAGGTTTGTTGCAACCTTGGAAATGCTGGTTCTCTCAAGGACTGACAGTCCTCGCATTTTTTCTTCATCCAACACTTTTCTGTCTTGATGAATGCAGCCTTTCCTCTTTGTCACTAAATTGACAGGTTTTCCCAATGAGGTTTGGAGTAGAGCAGCCTTCCAGATGCAATATACTGTTCTAACATCAATGTGGAAGAGGAGAGAAGCTTCCTTTTTCGCACCATGTCTCAGTTTCTTGTCATGGCTGTTTTGGAGCAGCCATTGAGCAACAAGATTCTTCTCTGCATCTGTCAGATTTTTTCTTTCCTCTCCTTTCTTCATGTTGGCTGTTTTTTGTGTTTTTGAATGTTGGAGAAATGGTAGCATGTAAAACCTGTAATGTGATTAATTTAATGAAAATTCTTCCCTCCTTTTTTTTGATCAAATCACAGCCTCTCTCTCTTTGTTTTCCATAAGTTTGGTTATCATTTCATTGCATTTCAATTCCCCATCCCTACTTGTGAATCTGATTTACAAACAGAAAAAAAAAAACGATGTGGCAAGAAAAAAAAAATTTACAGAACAGAAAAAAAAAAATTGACTTAATAAGAAAAAATTCGAAAATTAAAAAGCAGAATTGCTAAAATGATTTAGCAACAACAAAAAAAACAATCACATTCAAACCATTTTCATATATGTAAGCAAAAAAAAGGTTAAAGGATTAAGAAACTAATCACCTTTATTAACACTATTCCTACATCCCTACATTTACCCCATTAAAGTCAACTTTATCAGTTTTCTTAATTTCCGTGCCGACCCTCAAATGAGACATTTTTTAATGAATGGAGGGAGTAATAGATAGAGAATAGATAATATACTCATATTATAATTAAAAAAATTGTTCCTAAAATATGGTCTTTCCTTGTATGATTATTTGTCCTTTTATTTTGACTTTAATCGGATGACATTGATACTACCCATTTTTTTTTAACTAAAATAGATATTGGATTCAAAATTATAGAAATGGTTATCGATTGATTCAAACTTATTTTCTCGGCAGTTTTTGGTGGATTTGTTGGACCTCAAATCTGGCTGAACCCTAGGCGATTGGGCTGGAATCTGCTTCATAATGAAAAGATCTCTCGTGTCTGGTGGGAATGAACGTCATTCGTGGGCTAAGCAATTGTAGACCTTTCCGATGAGGTATACTAGATCTAGCAGCAAAGAAGTTGAATGAGGTATCTTTGATAAGCTGAAAGTCCTGAATTTTTTCCAATGATAATTATATTAGTTGCATTCAAGAGTCTCATCAGTTGAGCAGCGAATGCAATTCATTAAGAGCTATCTTTTCATGTAGGTGCCGGTATCCTGCTTTTTGGGGAAAGAATAGATATTGTTCTTAGAAAATATTCTTGTAGGTGACGATATCCAAACTGTTGCGCTCTGCTTTAAGAAATTTGTTTTCCTTACCCTGGTTCAAACAATTCAATGCAAGTCCGCAAGTAGAATTTATGAATTATGTTTTCAGAGGAAAAAGTATGGGGTCAAAGCTCAGTGAGAAATTTGAGGTGCAGATTGATGAAGCAAAGCCTGCCCAACCTCCGGATGGACCTGGGTGAAGTTGAGGTATTCATCTTTTTCTTCTCATAAGGAGCTTTTTCTGGTCAACTGACTTATACAATGAAGATATTTGCTCTTCTCTATAAGCTTTTTCACCTTTTCTATATTGTTAAGGCTTTGGCATATATTACTAACTTTCTTCTGTTAAGTGTCGTATCATAATTAATTTGGCTATTCTACACCTTTCAGGAAAAAGATCAATTATTAAAAGGCCCTGAGTTCTCGGGAGTAATTCTGTCCATCTATCCATGTGATCTCCATAAAGAGTAGTTTTTTTAATCATTTTATCAGCTCCGCAACACATTCCTGCTATGCAAACATGTTCTTGTTTTTTTACAATTCATGTATAATATGTATTAGAACTATCATAAATAATCAGAGCTGGTGAAAGTCTAAAGTTTGGTTATACATAAAGGTTGCGTTTACTTTGATTGTTAAATTTATCATGTGAAAGATGTGATAATATTTTCTCTCCTTGGGGTGAAAAGAGGAAGAAAAGAGAGTGCAATTCTTGTCTGTGGAAAATGATTGAAAAGAGAGGTGGGATTTAAAGGGCGAGAGTTTTCTTTTCCTCATTTCCCTCCTTTACACATGATAAATTTAACAACCATAGTAAACGCAACCGAAGTGTTAAATATACCAATGAATGGTGTTACTGTACATAGCAGCCATCAGGCTGTATTGCGGTAAATGGCAGATATGGTCATGCTGGAAGTGCAAGGTGGTTGTATTTTCCAGGCATCTGTTAAGTGCAGTCTGCAATGGGATGGAATAAATTATAAGGAAAAGGTACTGTGCAATGTACGATAAATTGAATTAGGATTTAGGAAAAACACTTTTCACCTTTAACATTTTCCAGTTTCTAAAGACTGTAGAGGTAATTACTGATCGACGTTGTTCTCTCCAAGTAGGATTTTCCCCTATTTTTATGGTATAGTGTCAATTTGTAATCTTTCTATTAAAGTTACATTTATACCATGATAATTTATTTAAATGCACTAAATAATTCATGTGTGCCAATGGTTTTAAGCAATGACATTCTTTTCTGAATGAAATCTATTAGTGCTACTATTTATTTATTCATTTTTCTGTTTAATTTTTTGTTCCCAGATGTTAATTACTTCTTTTTGGTCTAATTAGGATTGAAAAATGGCCTAGCTATTTGTCTCGATAAGTAAATAGACATAATATCTAGTAACATTTTCTTTAAAACATTTAATACTATGCTGAGTTTGCATAAGGATTTCAGGAATTGTTTTTGTTTCTTTATATTTTATGTGTCACTTATAAGGTAAGTAATTTGTGCATCCTATATTGAATTCTATTACCCATAATAAAATTTTGGGCAAAGAATAATAAATACGAGTTATTTTGTAGGTTGGATACATGACATCATGATTTATGTCTTCACGCTTACGTCATTATTAAGTAATGCTTATTAGTATTCTATTTTGGGCCAGGGTGGACTGTCAAAAAAAATCCTGATTATTGATTTTCGTTTTATTTTCTTGTAGCCAGACAGTAATTTCAGTTCTTTTACTCATCACAATTACATTCACTCGCCTGAATTCTAGGCCCTCCTTGAAATTCACTTCTTGCTTTAGGGCCAGATGTGCATCCACATTTGAATTGTTACAAACTGGCTTTTTCTGTAACCAACTTAGGAAAGTTTTTTATAATTTGCATTTAATACAGCACCATCAAATTCTCAAGTCTTGATTTTATTAATACAAAGAAAAGGAATTCATCAATATTTCTAGGTGGTCTAGATTGTTCTTCCTCACAATTTTGCTTTGTTCTCATTGAGTTCAAACAAGATTAAGAGAGAAAACATAGTAGGCCTTGCAAATCACTTCACTCACTAGAAGTGGGCAAGAAAAGTTGCTGCCTTGACTTGTACCTGGGAAGCTTTGCTAATCAATTCAGGTATTAATTCTTCTGTAAATCTTGATTTCTATCATAGAACCTTTAATTGTTCTATTTATTATTCTACTTCAAATACAACTAGAAAGAAATCAACTCAGATCTGTTTATTACTCCATAACTTGATAATTTTTAGTTTTTTGGCAAAAAATCAAGATTTGTTTCTTTGGGATAGACTTTTTTGGAGCGTTTTCTTTTCTTGATTTTATTAATACAAAGAAAAGGAATTCATCAATGTTTCTAGGTGGTCTAGATTGTTCTTCCTCGCAATTTTGCTTTGTTCTCATTGAGTTCAAACCAGATTAAGAGAGAAAACGTAGTAGGCCTTGCAAATCACTTCACTCATTTCTCTAGAAGTGGGCAAGAAAAGTTGCTGCCTTGACTTATACCTGGGAAGCTTTGCTAATCAATTCAGGTATGAATTCTTCTGTAAATCTTGATTTCTATCATATAACCTTTAATTGTTCTATTATTCTACTTCAAATACAACTAGAAAGAAATCAACTCAGATCTGTTTATTACTCCATAACTTGATAATTTTTAGTTTTTTGGGCAAAAAATCAAGATTTGTTTCTTTGGGAATAGACTTTTTTGGAGCGTTTTCTTTTCTTGTTTAATCAAATGGTTGATACTAGGGTTGTTATAAATTGTATTTATCTTCTAGTAGCTAATTATCTGAAAAGGTTTCACTTGTTTTTGTGTCTTATCTATAATTTTCATGCTGCTTCTTATTATAGTATGATTTGAAAAATTGGGGGTAATATATTTTTCGTGTAAAGAGGTTTTCAGATGAACTCTGAAGTTGTAAATAGCCTGTATATAAATTAGCAATTTTAGGGAGGTTTGAAATTGGCATGATCTATGGAAGTTTGCATCTGGAATTTGATGTACATTAAGTTAATCAATTACTGTTGTATGTTGATTACTCATTACTTAATGTAATAAAACTCTCAAAGGAGAATCAACATACTGGATAATTTTGTTTAGCGGCTTTGGTCAAGCAGTCATTATCTCTATTGACGTCTGTTTGGACTTCTTGATAGTTTTAGCTTAAAAAATTGTGGATGTTCTCTTACCATTTGGACTTCTGTTTGGACATCTCTATTGATGTCTTTAATTGCATATCCCTTAAATTAGAAAACTCAGTATTGCAAGTTGCAATAAACTTAATTGAGATATTTATGCATTTTTTTTTAATTTATCATTTTCAGTTTAAATGTTAACGTAGTCTTTTCACCATTCAGCTTGCAACCATGGTTGGTTCAAAAGGAGGTAAAAACTCAAAGGGCAAAGGCAAATATAACTCAGTGAAGAAGGAGACTAGCCATGCAACACCTGAAGCACTCAATTCTAAGCATGATCTGGCACAAACTTCAAATGGTAAAGCTCAAGGACTAGGGGATTCCAATGTGAAATGTCCTGATTTATCTTCTACTACTGCGAAAAGCCAATCGGAATTCAATTCTGAATCTTCATCTAAGAAGGTTGGGATTTTAGAAAAAATCAATGCGGCACCTGCATTAGCATCTCAAATAAGACGAGATGTTCCAATTTTGAAAGCAACTATACTGACGAAAATTGGCGCTAAATTCATCGAGCAACAAGATCTTCAAAATGTGGGCTGTGCTCTAATAGAATGTTCAAATCTTGACTCTGGTCTTCTCACATTCCTAGATGAAGAATGTGTCAAGAGATGGCAGGAAAGCAGCCCTAGTGATCTGAAAACTGCATTCATTGTTAACTTGATTAAAAGTATCAAAGACCTATACGAACAGGTCAAGGTACACAAGCAATGGGCGCAGAAAAAAGTAGTGGATTCAGCAAAGCGGTTGAGTAAAGATTTGCTGGAACTCAATTTATTAAAGCTGGAGAAAGTGGAGACTCAACGCCTAAAAGAGGAGAAGCTTTGTGCTGAAAATTCATGCATGAAGATGCTCGAGAATAGCGAACGAACTTTGAGAATTGTGAATTGTGAAGCAAGTGCCATCAGCAAATCAATTAGAAATCTAGAGCTTTGCAATGCGCATATTGGTGCAGATACTGAAGCACTTAGGCTAAGTGCATCTGAGTATGGAAACAAGCTGAATGAAGTTGTAAATAGAGAGATGAAATGCATGAAGAAACTTGCCACCATTGGAAAACAGACTAGCAATCTCAGAGCTAGCTGCGGGGAAGAGAAACAGAAGGTGTTGCAGCTTCAACAAGATGTTTTCCAAGCCGAGAAGGAAGCTAAGGAAGCTGAGGTGCGTCATTGTTTAGCAGTCAATAATCTAGTTACCATCTATTTCTTATGCTGATCTGAAAGATTTACTTTAGCTTAATGTTACCTTATTCTCATGTACAAGTTTCTATGTTTTTCTGTTGCAAACTTTTCAAAACTTTGATTATTTTTCTTCTGTTGATTACCTTCTTAATAAACTTATTTACTTTTAAAAGCTAACTTTTTTCGTTTTAGGCGCATTACATACTAAGGGTTTTTTAACTCTTCTCTCCTGATTTGAGCTCTTTTGCATCATGTTGGCTGTATAGTTCCTGATTGATTCTTTAGGGAACAGGCAAATTATGCATCCTAGAGTAGCTCGTTGATTTTTTTTTAGAATGCTCATTTCAAGTTTCAACATCCCCTTATCTCTCACGAAGACCTGCAGACATTTTTGACATACATGTTAGTGTGTTCAAAATATGATACAATAGAACTTATACTTCAAATTTTTGTGGAACACTTATCTGTGGTTTAAACTGTAAATATTATAGGTCTTATTTATAGGATTCTATATACCAATGGTATGCAATCTATTTTCTTACTTATTACTTATCTAACTTGTTGGAGAACTGAAGAATACTTTACCTGTATTTACTAATGTTCTAATACTCATGTTTTAGTTATGCATGTAATGAAAAGCAATATTCCTTCACGCAGTTTCCATGGGGTCTTTAAGTATAATAAATTCAGTTAGGGTCAATTTGATTGTTGTACAATGAGCTCTTTAGACTCCAGAAGTCCTAGATTTTTCTTTCACATGAACATGAAACTTATTTTGCTTACAACAGTTGTGTCGTGTGATTTATTATTTTTTGTTAGTGATCTCTTATTCTCGTTATACACTTGACAACCATAATAATTTCCTTCCTAGCAAGTATACCTTCTACCATTTATCCAATTTCATTATAACACAGAAAGTAACATTTAATGTTTTCATTGAATTATTTCTAATAATTGTAGCTTCTGAAATCTTCCATTTAATGTTGAAGGTATGGTAATTGGTTTCCAATTTAGTTTCGATATTTTCTTTCATGAATTGAGATTTCATGTTATAATGTCATTTTGTCTTGAAAGCAAAAGTTAAAATGACTTGCTATAATGAAAGGTCTAAGATATTCACAATCTCTAGCTGTGCTGCTACTAAGCCAAATTTATAGGCCCCATCTGTGTTATAGCTTGGGAAAGACTAGTAATCCTTGCCCTTGCTCAAATTATTCTGAGAGCATAGCTTAGACTTAGGACTGTACACGGTTCGATTTGGTGCGGTTTGCACTAAAACCAAATCAAACTATAAAATTACGGTTTGATAATTTTTCAAACCAAATCAAACTGTTTTAACATTAAAATCGAACCAAACCAAACTGTATTAATACGGTTTGGTGCGGTTTGGTTTACGGGTTTTATATATTTTTTATTTTTCTTGCAGAGCAATAAAGAAAAATGATTTGTTTATGTACATGAGTTGACGACACGATGTAATATTATACTTCAAATTCTTTATTTGTATGTATAGCATCATAATTAACTAGAGAATTTAACTTGAAAACTAAAATAAAGTGCCTTGTTTACAAAGCCTTCTCAATACATGGAATTGATCAATTAAAAAACCTTTGTTGCTATTTTTTTCATGAGAACAGATTGTGGTGGTGGTAGAAGAAATAACGAAGAAGCCGCCAGAGTTAAATTAAATAAGTAGTTAGTGTTAAACCTTCTTATTTTGACTTATGGCATATATAATTAAAAATGAGATATGTAATATACTATTTAACTCTTTCAATACTAAAAATAATATTGATACAATAATTTATATTACGGTTTACGGTTTGGTTTGGTTTATATTTTTTAAAAACCAAACCTAAACCATAAATCATAATTTTTTAAAAATCTAAACCAAACCATAATTTTCAAACTATAAACCAAATCAAACCGCACAAATACAATTTGGTTCGATTTGATTTACGGTTTAAACCAAACTTTGTACAGTCCTACTTAGACTTCAGCATATCTCCCAGTATAAGGTAAGCAGATCTCTTTCTACGGCAAGCAACCAAATATTTCTTACCGTATTTTTCAACACATCTTTATTTGCCTACCTTAAACATTCTCTCTACCCTTTGTTTGGTTTCTCCATGTATAGTAGACTTTGTTCAAGATTCTACTTTACGTATCTTATATTATACATATGCATATTTATCATCATTGCATACTTCTCGTGGTTACCTTCATCTTAAGGGGAAATTTGTTCATATGTTGAAACTGTACCAGAAGAAAAAAAAAAAGTTGAACCACCTGTTCCGTACTAACCTTCTGGAGATGCATTTCAAGACTTATTGTGTTCAATATCATAATTATTGAAGGTGGATGGCGCATCAAGGCTTTTAAATATCTGGAGCTTAGCTGTAGTTCAGATGCATGCCTTTTTGAAGAGAGGCACAAGCAACACAAACAAACTGAGTCTTTATTCCACAAAATAGAATCTTCTATATCTGATCATCTCGTCATTGTTTGTGGAAACACATTTGCTCATTTATATAATTTTTTTTTTGAGAAACCTCATTTATATTTAATATATATATATATATATATATATATATATATATATATATATTTCATAATTTTTGTGTCTTTTCCCTTCCCTGAATAACTTGTCTTACAATTCTACATGTTGAATTGAAGCATTATAGATCTTCTTTGCGCACATTCCCAAAGCATCTTACGCATGACTATCTATTGCAGCCAGTGCTGTGCTCCATAATTTGGAGAGAATTCTTCCCTACGTGGTTCTAATGATCCATACCCTATGTGTGACAGAGTTGATGTTTGTTGTCAATCTAATGTGGCCCTCCTTATTCCAGGTTAAAGTCGTGAATTCTGAGTTTGAGGCATGCTTCTTATGAGAAAGCAACTCTTGACGAAGCATAAAGTGAGGTGTAAAGCCCTGATAAAAAATGAAAAAATAGATAAAGTTAAGACTCATAACATAAACCATGAGTTGTACCACAGCCTAGACATTCATATTTTCCAAGTCTTTAAGTTAATGTGCATCCACCAATGTTAAACACAACCTTATATAGATAGCATAGTACATTATATTATTAGATCTACTATAACTGTAAGAATTTGTTCACAAATTATATATATATTTAAATATGTTCAGAAATTTCAAGTTCTTAATAAGCCATCCTGATGTTATTTTCTTACTCTGAGAATTATTAGAGGTTCAAAAAAATAGAAGAATCATCCTAATAATTTTTCTGTTTTTCCATCTCTTGTATAATCTAATTCATTACATGATTATAGCTCTATTTTCCAAAATATGAATAATCCTCTTAGTGCATCATTAACACAAAGATGGTAAGAGTGGTATAATGATATATAATCACAATCAAGAATTTTTCCGTAATGGATCCTCTATGAATTCTTGGGAGCTTTCTTTGCTAACTGTAACAGAGCTGTACTCGTAACACTGAAAGTGCTAGAAAAGTTTGTAACCTTCACAAAAGTTGTTCTTAGATGCCATATTTCTTGAATTGGGGATTTTTTTCCTCTTAAAAGTAATAAAACTCCATGTCACTTATTTAAACATATAATAAAGACCACATAATCATCTAGACAACACTTATTTCATGCCTAGTGAACCTTCCAAATGAGGGGAACTCTATGCTCCTGCCATGAAAATGATATGGTATTGAAAGATCAATGCATCAGCAAGCTTAAGTTGTTATTGAGGAATGCTGTGAGAGCTTCAACACTATTTATGTTGTACACATGAATAGTGTGTATCCAGGGAACACTTTTCTTTCATTTTTATAAAATTTTAGGTTGTTTATTAGATGAGCAAATCTTAAGATTTGAACCTAGGATATTTTGTATGGTTGGCTTTACAGTAGACTAACAAAGTCATCCAAGTTTTTCATTTGTGTTAGGAGAATGAATTGGTAACAATAAAGTGGATACCTGTAGACAATGTTCTTTTTATCTTCAATGATCACAATTATTTCAGATTTTGTGAAAGTCGGCAGTCGATTATAATACCATAACTACAGATACAAAGATGTATACTGCATAATAAACTAAATCAAGGTATGTTTGGTTTTGTTATTGTTGTTTCTAGAAAGTCACACACATAAAAATAAATAAATTCTGTCTGTATACTTATCAGTAAGGACAATGTGTTCTAGAATGTCAGTATGTTTGGATTTATTTTAAGTGTAGAAATGGAAGATGGAAATGAAGTAAAATGAAATATAACCTTGACTTCATTCCCCAAATCTTTAAATATATTAAATATCTAGTCTTCCTACTTGTTTACATAAAACTTTCTATGATCTGAAAAAGACAAATATGTTATATGTTCGGCTGTCATCATATCATAAATTCATTTAAGTCAAACTTGAATTTTCAATCACTTTCTCTTTTGGGAGGTAATCATTCCTTGTCACATTGCTTGAAATATTTAACATAACAAATCCAGTCGAAAGCAATCCGAGTGTGTATCCATGCCATGGCAGCTGACCTTGATGTGTTTAGTTCTCAATGCCAAATAGGATTAAAAGCAATGTGGTTGTAGATATAGTTTCATCCACTACTCCTATAAAACATTTGAATTTTGTTCGCCAATCTACTTTTTCCAATAACAACTCACAAAAATATATCATTGGCCCTATAGGGAATGAAGTTCCCTTTTTGAGGTTACCTTAATACAGTCTGGAGATAAATATTCTTAGGCTTTCGCATTAATAAATTTAGAACTTGCTAAGTATGTTTTATCAGCGGCATGTGGGGCATGTTGATTGGCGTGCGAAACGTCATTTCCTTTTCGACAGCCTGACCCGGTCTACGATTTTGTTGAGTATGTTGATGGCGTACGGTCAAGTCTACTCAATTCTTTGAATTTGTTGGGTAGATGAAACATATCTTTGTCATTAGATACTCCCTTCGTGGGAAATCTAATTCTATTTTGAAGAATCACTCAGGCTTTTCTTCCTTTTCTGAGTTTTTATCCTATTTTTGTCATTAATTTAATTATTTATAGCCTATCTACCTAACAACAATAACTGATTTTGACTTCTGTAATGGCTTGTCACCTTCTATTTTTTTTTCTTTCTTCTTATTCATACCTTGTGTAGCAATGCTTTAAAAAAAATTAAATAAAAAAAATCTAGGTGTTCCGTTTGGGGATGAGAATTGAAGTTCTAATTTGTAGACTCCTGTCCAACCAAAAAAATTGGAACAAGCTTTTCTCAAAACCAAAAAGCTTTATCAGCCAAAGACATTAAATCAGTTTTTCTTCCCAGCCACAACCAAACACATAATCTTATATCAAAAATAAAAACCATAAACCATATCTTACGCTTCTCGCTTCAATTATGTGATCCTACTGGTGCCAAAGGGTCGGTTTAGAATATTAAATGCCACATCATTTTGGCTTAGACATTGCAGGAAAATTCTAATGGTCAATAAAATGTTGTTTTGGTAGAAATTATTCCTAAGAGGGATACTCCATGCAAAACCTAGCTGCCTTGTCCGGTCGCGCCTATCCCCCTTTTTGTTGCACTGCTATTTTTGACAACTCCTCTTTTGGTAATCCTTCTATATATGTGTAGATTTGTAAAAAACTAAGTCCCTTTTAAGAAACAATAAAGAGTTTGATTGAAGTAGTTCCAGAGATTGTACGACTTTCTTTTACCTCCACCACTGAATTTGGTTACGACCGTTGTATGAAAATGGGAAACATTTTGCTTGCAAGATGTTTGGTGTCTTAATAAAGACGGAGACATTGTTAAATGTAGTAAATCAGTCTTATCAGGTTTTGTTTGGGTGGATTTTCATGTAACACTGTATTTGAAAACATATCTGATCGCTACTCATTGAGCATTTTGTTTGGCTTGCAACTTTTTTGGCATAATAGCTATCTTTCTTCGTATGGTAATTCATGTATTATGCATGGACCAGAGCACATAGGTTTTGTTAAGTAATATAGGACTTTTGTTTGACTTCTACATTTTGAAAAGGTGGTGCCGTTTCATCTCATATATGGTATCTACGTCCAAATTTGAATCAATACAACTTATCTGTATAGATTTATGTCTATAGTATGACTTTAGGAAGATTTTTAAATTCTTTCTTGCTCATTAGATGATAAAATATTCTGTTTATGGAATATTAGCTTTCTAATTTGCACGGGACATCTTAAAAGGAAATCGAGATTGTCAACTTGGTACACGTGTTTATTAATTTATTTTGGAAACAATTTGGGGCGTGTTAACTTCTTTATGTATTACCAAGTGAGGGTTTGAGTATCATATTATTGGTGGAAACAACCTGCTAAGAGTGCGATTACTTTTGTAGTATGGAAAATGAAGGAAAAGATAAGGTTGGAAAATATTTTCACACCTCTCCTCCATGTTAATATTTTCCACCAATTGGATGGAAAAGGATGGAAAAGAATGGAAAAAGAGGAAAAGGATGGAAATTTACAACTCTAGTAAACATGTGAAAAAGATGGAAAGGTGTGAAAATATGTTTTCCACCCTTTTCCATCAGAGTAAATGCACCCTAAGTAGTTATACTTTCCTCTTGTTTGAAAAGAACAATAGACATATCACTTGTCGTACATTATCTCCACGTAAGCATTAACTTTAGTGTTAGAACCATTCTGCTAACTGATCTATACTGGTCAAAATGATTGTCTTTCCTGTGTTGTTATAGTACCTTTACCTGTACAAAGGTGAAAAAAATTAGTTGCAAACAGGTTGTAGATTTTTATTTCAAATGGAAAGTCATGTTGAAGCCTTGGAATAGTGGAACATCGTGCTTCAACATAATAAAATGCAATTAAAACTTGGGTGCTTGATTAAATTATCATGTTTATTTTAACTTAGCATGTAGAGATGGTTTTGTACCTTTCTAGTGCTTTAATTGGACTTCATATGTATAGAAATGACATTGCTCGATGGTTTTCGAGATGAAGTCTGAATACGTTTTCTATCTTGTTTGAAACTGCAGGATGAATGGATGCAGGAGAGAAGGGAAAAAGAGAGAACACTTGCTGTTTTGGCTGAGGAAACCAGAAAGGAAGGGCCTTTTAAAGCCAATTTGGAAGCAGAGTTGTGGGATATCCGACAAAGCATTGAGCTCGACAAACGTCTAAAAAAGGATGAGGTCAAGTGGCTTGAAAGAGACCTGTCTCGTCTGCGCATGTTCCATCAGCTGTTGAGTATGTCGTTGGAGGGCGATGCATTCTTATTCGATGGCATTGAGGTATCATCTCTAGAACCGAGTGCTGAGCCCCCAAGGCACTGGAACTGTATGATATGCTTGACAAATGAAGTCTCCGTTGTTTTTCTGCCGTGCACCCACCAAGTGTTGTGTGCGCCCTGCCATGAAGGGCGCTGCAGCAGCTCAGCCAGTAGACAACATTGTCCGTATTGTGGTGCGGAGGTTTGGGAGTGCATCAAGGCCTATGCTCCATGTTAGTAATTCAGATATCCACAACTTGTTCCTAGACAAAATTGCGTGGATCAATTCTATTGACACTTTGGATTATTTTTGCTTTCTGCATTTCTCTTCGTTCTTTCCGAGGATTTTATCGGCTGTTGAAGAAGTGTGCATAATGTGGAACTATAATTTGCTGACTTTTATTCTTTTTGATCGAATCCTTATCCTCCAAACATTGGTGAGAGGTACGGGTTTGGTGACGGACTCGGTGGTTGCTGACAGCCTTGGCATCCAGAACGGGAGCTGTGCGTCGATGTCGCATAAGGGTGTGAAATCTGAGCAGACAGACTTGTAGAGTTGCTTATTATACTTTGTAGATAGTAGCTTCTCTCTTTCTGTGTTTCTCTCTCTAATCGGGTGTAGGTGATAGGCGTAGGTAATGTGATGGTGAAGGGGGTATGATGAGCGGCGAGTTATTATATGATGGCCGCCTCTAACCCCAGGCTTGGGGCTGCTATACATCATGCACAGATTTTGTCATGCTGTTTTTTAATAAAATTGTATTTTTGTCGACTCTTTTTCTTGCCTGCACACTGCATCATATTTTATTTTATTTTTTATTTTTTTTTGGAGCTACACTCTCGTGCAACCTGTCACAATGTGAGACCGGCGCATGACGCGTGCATTGCATGCGCACGCCTCCCACGTGCGGCACGTGTTGTGCACGTGACCGATTTCTTTTTACGGTCAGATTGTATGCACAACAATGCACCACAACGTGTACTTATATGCATTATACTGTATAATGAGATGCACTATTAAGTGTATTGAGATTCACCGGTTTTAATTATGGCTTTTGTTTTTTAATAAAGTGTGGTGCACCTCATTTCAGGTTGTGGTGCATTTTATTACACAGTGTGATAAATCTACCACACTGTAGTGCATTTCAATATACATGGAGATGGTGATGCATATGCATCTCAAAATGCATGCTCGTCCGTCTCATACACTTTTTAAAAAATTAAAATATAATTTATTTAAAAATGAATTTAAAATAAACCCTAATTGGAAATAAATAAATTCTAAATGGAAATGTCTAGCGATGATGAGAAAATAATTGCCCTATAAATAAACAAAATTTTTATCTAAATTTTGATTTTTAACTCACTCTAATTTCTTTTATGAGAAAATATACGAACTTTATTTGAGTTTAATTTTTAACTGAATTCGATTTACCTCATAATATGTTGTTATTTTACATAAATAAAAAACATGACAATTTAATTATTCCGTTGTAGATGAAATTTGATGCTACATAGATCAATTCTATTTTTTTTTAAATGAAATGTCTAAAATTCTAATCTTTAACAAAATTTATGTCTCAAAAACACATTTAAGTCAATGAATAATAAAAAAAGAGATGCAAAGAAAAAAAAGAAAAAAAAGTGAAGTACAATAGTAACAAGTAACAACTATATACTCGAACGCTACTGAGCCAAAATAAACTAGGGAAAATTTGAATCATCGCCGATGGTCTCTCCGATCGAAACCATGCATTTTGGCTCACATTATCAAACCCTATCGGCCTTCATTGTTTCCTCCCTCGTTCGGAGCTCCATTTTGATGGTAGATTTCAATTATCTCATGCTTCGTAGTTAGTGGACTTTCTTTGGCTGTCCTATCTTCCTATTTGTTGTGCGAACTCTTGGACAATAAGTTTAGGTCTAGAATTTCTCGAGTTTGTGACCGCGTATTGCGCTTTCCGTAATTATGTATTTGAGATGAAAGCATGCTGGTGGCTTATTGCAGAGTCTATCTCTTCTTGTTAGCAAAGAAATTGTGATGAATAGTAATATGTTTGGTACATCTATTTATATTTGAGTTTTAATTTTATTTTTTACATCTACTAAAAAATAATTAACGAACAATAATTTTTTTATAATTTTATTTAAATAATAATTTCTCGTCAATTTTCGACGGGCTACATACTATTTATTATTTTTCACATTTGATGTCATCTGCCCCCTATTTATATGACGACTACTTAAATAAAACATTGAGTAATGATGTTCGGATATACTGTGGCCGGTCACACGCGTGAAAAAAAGAAAGTTGATTGTAAAAATGGAAATAATCACATTTTCCCCTAGGGTTTATGCTTCCCAATTAGGGTATATTTTTATTTTCAAAACCTATATTACCATTTTTAACTCATGTGGCTGACACAGTATGTCCGAATATCATTACTCTATAACATTAACACCTTTACAAACACATATTTGATCCAATAACACTAGTTAACTAACCATAAAATTCCATATATATATATATATAATATAATCATATTATAATTAAAAAAATTGTTCCTAAAATATGGTTTTTCCTTGGATGATTGATTATTTGTCCTTTTATTTTGACTTTAATCGGATGACATAGATACTACCCAATTTTTTTTTTTTTTAAATAAAATATATAATAGATATTGGATTCAAAATTATAGAATTGGTTATCGATTGATTCAAACTTATTTTGTCGACAGTTTTTGGTGGATTTGTTGGACCTCAAATCTGGCTGAACCCTAGGCGATTGGGCTGGAATCTGCTTCATAATGAAAAGATCTCTCGTGTCTGGTGGGAAGGAACGTCATTCGTGGGCTAAGCAATTGTAGAACTTTCCGATGAGCTATACTAGATGTAGCAGCAAAGCAGTTGAATGAGGTATCTTTTGATTTGGTGAAAGTACAGAAATTTTCCAATGATAATTATCTTAGTTGCATTCAGCATCTTTAAACGGTACAGTTTACAATACATTAAGAGCTATTTTTCCGTTCAGGTGCCGGTATCCTGCTTTTTGGGAAGAGAAGAGATATTGTTCTAAGAAAATATTCTTGTAGGTACCGATATCCAAACTGCTTTAAGAATTTTGTTTTCCTTACCCTGGTTCAAACAATTCAATGCAAGTCTGCATGTAGAATTTATGAATTATGTTTTCAGAGGAAAAGGATGGGGTCAAAGCTCAGTGAGAAATTTGAGGTGCAGATTGATGAAACAAAGCCTGCCCAACCTCCGGATGGACCTGGGTGAAGTGGAGGTATTCATCTTTTCCTTCTCATAAGGGCTTTTTCTGGTCAATTGACTTATACGAAGATATTTGCTCTTCTCTATAAGCTTTTTACACCTTTTCTATATTGTTAAGGCTTTGGCATATATTACTAACTTTCTTCTGTTAAGTGTCATATCATAATTAATTTGGCTATTCTACACCTTTCAGGAAAAAGATCAATCATTGAAAGGCCCTGAATTCTCAGGAGTAAATCTGTTCATCTATCCATGTGATCTCCATAAAGAGTCGTAGTTTTTTTAATCTTTTTATCAGCTCCGAAACACATTCCTGCTATGCAAACATGTTCTTGTTCTTTTGCAATTCATATATAATATTTATTAGAACTATCAACTATCATAAAAAATCGGAGCTGGTGAAAGTCTAAAGTTTGGTTATATATTAAGGTTGCGTTTACTTTGGTTGTTAAATTTATCACATGAAAATATGTGATAATATTTTCTCTCCATGGTATGAAAAGAGGAAGAAAAGAGCGGTGCAAATCTTGTCTATGGAAAATGATTGAAAAGAGAGGTGGGATTTAAAGTGTGAGAGTTTTCTTTTCCCTCATTTCCTTCCTTTACACATGATAATTTAACAACCATATTAAACGCAACCTAAGTGTTAAAATATACCTATGATGGTGTTACTATACATAGCAGCCATCAGGCTGTATTGCGGTAAACGGCAGATATGGTCATGCCGGAATTGCAAGGTGGTGGTGTTGCCAGGCATCTGTTAAGTGCTGTCTGCAATGGAATGGAATAAATTATAAGGAAAAGGTACTGTGCAATGTATGATAAATTGAATTAGGATTTAGGAAAAACACATTTCACCTTTAACATTTTCCAGTTTCTAAAGACTCTAGAGGTAATTACTGATCGAGGTTGTTCTCTCCTAGTAGGATTTTCACCTATTTTTATGGTATAGTGTCAATTTGTAATCCTTCTATTAAAGTTACATTTATACCATGATAATTTATTTAAATGCACTAGATATTCATGTGTGCCAATGATTTTAAGCAATGACATTCTTTTCTGAATGAAATCTATTAGTGCTACTATATATTTATTCATTTTTCTGTTTATTTTTTGTTCCAGATATTAATTACTTTTTCTTGGTCTAATTAAAAATTGAAAGATGACCTAATTATTTGTCTCGATAAGCAAATAGACTTAATAACATTTTCTTTAAAACATTTAATACGATGCTGAGTTTGCATAAGGATTTCAAATGTTTTTGTTTCTTTATATTTTATGTGTCACTTATAAGGTAAGTAATTAGTGCATTCTATATTGAATTCTATTACCCATAATAAATTTTGGGCAAAGAATAATAAATGCTAGTTATTTTGTAGGTCGGATACATGACATCAGGATTTGGTCTTCACGCTTACGCCATTATTAAGTAATGCTTATTAGTATTCCATTTTGGGCCAGGTGGATTGTCAAAAAAAATCCTGATTATTGATTTTCCTTTTATTTTCTTGTAGCCAGACTGTAATTTCAGTTCTTTTACTCATCACAATTACATTCACTTGCCTGAATTCTAGACCCTCCTTGAAATTCACTTCTTGCTTTAGGGCCAGATGTGCATCCACATTTGAATTGTTACAAACTGGCTTTTTCTGTAACCAACTTAGGAAAGTTTTTTATATCTGCTTTCACATTACAATTTGCATAATACAGCACCATCAAATTCTCAAGTCTTGATTTTATTAATACAAAGAAAAGGAATTCATCAATATTTTCTAGGTGGTCTAGATTGTTCTTCCTCACAATTTTGCTTTGTTCTCATTGAGTTCTAACCAGATTAAGAGAGAAAACGTAGTAGGCCTTACAAATCACTTCACCCCTTTCTCTAGAAGTGGGCTAGAAAAGTTGCTGCCTTGACTTGTACCTGGGAAGATTTGCTAATCAATTCAGGTATTAATTCTTCTGTAAATCTTGATTTCTATCATAGAACCTTAAATTGTTCTATTTATTATTCTACTTCACATACATGATACAACTAGAAAAAATCAACTCAGATCTGTTTACTCCATAACTTGTTTTTTGGCAAAAAATCAAGATTTATTTCTTTGGGAATAGACTTTTTTGGAGCGTTTTTGTTTTTTTCTTGTTTAATCAAATGGTTTATACTAGGGTTGTTATAAATTGCATTTATCTTCTCGTAGCTAATTATCTGAAAAGGCTGCACTTGTTTTTGTGTTTTCTCTATAATTCTCATGTTGCTTCTTATTATAGTATGATTTGAAAAATTGGGGGTAATATATTTTTAGTGTAAAGAGGATTTCAGATGAAAAAATGCACATGCGAGTGAGCTAGATTATGTCTTTTGGTTTAAATAATTTATAATTTGGTTTGAACCCTGAAGTTGTAAATAGCCTGTATATATATTGGCCATTTTGGGGAGGTTTGAAATAGGCATGATCTATGGAAGTTTCCATCTGGAATTTGATGTACATAAGTTAATCAATTAACTGGTATCCTGGTGTATGTTGATTACTCATTACTTAAAATAATAAAAATCTCAAAGGAGAATCAACATACTGGATAACTTTGTTTAGCAGCTTTGGCAAGCAGTCATTATCTCTATTGACATCTGTTTGGACTTCTTGATAGTCTTATCTTAAAAAAATTGTGGATGTTCTCTTACCATTTGGACATCTGTTTGAACATCTCTATTGATGTCTTTAATTGCATATCCCATTAAATTAGAAAACTCAGTATTGCAAGTTGCAACAAAAAATTGCAATTGGTGCAAACTTAATTGAGATATTTATGCATTTTTTTTTTAAATTTATTTATCATTTTCAGTTTAAATGTTTAACGTAGTCGTTTTACCATTCAGCTTGCAACCATGGTTGGTTCAAAAGGAGGTAAACTCTCAAAGGGCAAAGGTAAATCTAACTCAGTGAAGAACGAGACACGCCATGCAACACCTGAAGCACTCAATTCTAAGCATGGCAAAGCTCATTTATCTTCTACCATTGAGAAAAGCCAATCTGAATCTTCATCTATGAAGGTTGGGATTCGGGAAAGAATCAATGCAGCACCTGCATTAGCATCTCAAATAAAACGAGATGTTCCAATTTTGAGAGTGATTGTACAGACGAAAATTGGCGCTAAATTCATGGAGCAACAAGATCTTCAAAATGTGGGCTGTGCACCAATAGAAGGTTTAAATCTTGACTCTGATATTCTCAGATTCCTTGATGAAGAATGTGTCAAGAGATGGCAGGAAAGCAGCCCTAATGATATGAAAACTGCATTCATTGTTGACTTGATTAAAAGTATCAAAGACCTAAACGAAAAGGTCAAGGTACACAAGCAATGGGCGCGGAAAAAAGTAGTGGATTCAGCAAAGCGGTTGAGTAAAGATTTGCTGGAACTCAATATATTAAAGCTGGAGAAAGTGGAGACTCAATGCCTGAAAGAGGAAAACCTTTGTGCTGAAAATTCATACATGAAGATGCTCAAGAAGAGCGAACGAACTTTGAGAATTGTGAATTGTGAAGCAAGCGCCATCAGTGAATCAATTAGAAATCTAGAGCTTTGCAATGCGCATATTGGTGCAGATACTGAAGCACTTAGGCTAAGTGCATCTGAGTATGAAAACAAGCTGAATGAAGTTGTAAATAGAGAGATGAAATGGATGAAGAAACTTGCCACCATTGGAAAACAGACTAGCAATCTCAGAGCTAGCTGCGGTGAAGAGAAACAGAAGGTGTTGCAGCTGCAACAAGATGTTTTCCAAGCCAAGAAGGAAGCTAAGGAAGCTGAGGTGCGTCATTGTTTTGCAGTCAATAATCTAGTAACCATCTATTTCTTATGCTGATCTGAAAGATTTACTTAAGCTTAATGTTACCTTGTATTCTCATGTACAAGTTTCTATGTTTTTCTGTTGCAAACTTTTCAAAACTCTGATTATTTTTCTTTTGTTGATTACCTTCTTAATAAACTTATTTTCTTTCAAAAGCTAACTTTTTTCGTTCTAGGCACGTTATTTTTAACTTTTCTCTCCTGATTTGAGCTCTTTTGCTTCATGTTGGCGTATAGTTCCTGATTGATTCTTTAGGGAATGGGCAAATTATGCATCCTAGAGTAGCTCGTTGATTTTTTTTAAGAATGCTCTTTTCAATTTTCAATATCCCCCTATCTCTCACGAAGACCTGCAGACATTTTTGACATACATGTTAGTGTGTTCAAAATATGATACAATAGAACTCTTATCTGTGGTTTAAATTTTAAATATTATAGAAGGTCTTATTATATTATTCTATATGCCAATGGTATGCAATCTATTTTCTTACTTATTACTTATCTAACTTGTTGGAGAACTGAAGAATGCTTTACCTGTATTTACTAATGTTCTAATACTGATGTTTTAGTTATGCATGTAACGAAAAGCAATATTCCTTCACGGAGTTTCCATGGGGTCTTTAAACATAATAAAATTCAGTTAGGGTTTTGATTGTTGTACAATGATCTCTTTAGACACCAGAAGTCCTAGATTTTTCTTTCTCTTGAACATGAAAACTTATTTTCCTTACAATAGTTGTGTTGTGTTATTTATTAATTTTTATCAGTGATCTCCGTATACACTTGACAACCATAATAATTGCCTTCCTAGCTAGTATACCTTCTACCATTTATCCAATTTGATTATAACACAGTAAAGTAATATTTAATGTTGTTTTCATTGAATTATTTCTAATAATTGTAGCTTCTGAAATCTTCCATTTAATGTTGAGGGTATGGTAATTGGTTTCCAATTTATATTGAGATTTCATGTTATAATGTCATTTTGTCTTGAACAGCAATAGTTAAAGTGACTTGCTGTAATGAAAGGTCTAAGATATTCAGTCTCAAGCTGTGCTGCTACTACGCCAAATTTATAGGCCCCATCTACGTTCTAGCTAGGGAAAGACTTGCAATGCTTGTTTTTGATCAAATTATTCTGAGAGCATAACTTAGACTTCAGCATATCTCCCAGTATAATGTAAACAGATCTCTTTCTAGGGCAAGCAACCAAATATTTCTGACCTTATTTTTTAACACACCTTTATTTGCCTACCTTAAACAATCTCTCTACCCTTTGTTTGGTTTCTCCATGTGTAGTAGACTTTGTTCAAGATTCTACTTTACTTATCTTATGATATACATATACATATGCAAATTTATCATTGTTATGGTTGCCAAACATGGTGGTCATAGAGGTTGGTCTTTAGCTGCAAGCTTTTAAACTTATTGAAATCATTGCATACTTCTCGTGGTTACCTTCATCTATAAGGGGAAATCTGTTCATATGTTGGAAGTGTACCAGAAGAAAAAAAAAGTTGCACCGTCTGTTCAATACTAACCTTCTGGAGATGCATTTCTAGACTTATTGTGTTCAATATCATAATTATTGAAGGTGGATGGCGCATCAAGGCTTAAAAATATCTGGAGCATAGCTGCAGTTAAGATGCATGCCTTTTTGAAGAGAGGCTACAACACCAACAAACTGAGTCTTTATTCCACTAAATGGAATCTTCTATATTTGATCATCTCGTCATTGTTTGTCGAAACACATTTGCTCATTTATTTTAAAAATAATTTTTATTAGTTTTTTTCATAATTTTTGGGTCTTTTCCCTTCCCTTAATAACTTGTCTTGCAATTCTACATGTCGAATTGAAGCATTATAGATCTTCTTTGCGCACATTCCCAAAGCATCTTATGCATGATTATCTAATGCATCCATCACTGTTCGGGGAGAATCCTGCCCTACGTGGTTCTAATAGATCCATACCCTATGTGTGACAGAGTTGATGTTTGTTGTCAATCTATGTGGCCATCCTTATTCCAGTTGAAAGCTGGGAATTCTGAACTTGAGTCGTGCTTCTTATGAGCAAGCAATGCTTGACGAAGCATAAACTGTGGTGTAAAGCCCTGATAATAAATGAAAAATACATAAAGTTAAGACTCGTAACATAAACCATGTGTCGTACCGTACCCTAGACATTAATATTTTTCAATTCTTTAAGTTAATGCATCCACTAATGCTAGCATAGTACATTATATAATTCATATTATTAGATCTACTATAATTATATGAATTTGTTCACATATTATGTATATATTAAAATATGTTCAGAAATTTCAAGTTCTTAATTAACCATCCTGACGTTATTTTCTTACTCGAGCATTATTAGAGGTTCAAAAAAATAGAAAATATCTTCCTAATAATTTTTCTGTTTTTCCATCTCTTGTAAAATCTAATTCATTACATGATTATAGCTCTATTTTCCAAAATATGATATAATCCTCTTAGTGCATCATTAACACAAAGATGGTAAGAGTGGTATAACGATATATAATTGCAATCAATAATTTTTTCGTTATGGATTTTGACCTTCACAAAAGTTGTTCTTAGATGCCATATTTTTTGAACTGGCGAAATGTTTTCCTCTTAAAAGTTATAAAACTCCATGTCACTTATTTAAACACATAATAAAAACAATATAATCATCAAGGCAACACTTATTTCATGCCTTGTGAACCTTCCAAGTAAGGTGAACTTTATGCTCCTGCCATGAAAATGATATGGTATTGAAAGATCAATGCATCAGCAAGCTTAAGTTGTTATTGAGGAATGCCGTAAGAATTTTAACACTATTTATGTTGTACACATGAATAGTGTGTATCCAGGGAACCCTTTTTTTAATAAAATTTTAGGTTGTTTATTAGATGAGCAAATCTTAAGATTTGAACCTAGGATATTTGGTATGGTTGGCTTTAATACAGTTAACTTACAAAGTTATCCAAGGTTTTCATTTGTGTTTGGAGAATGAATTGGTAACAAACAATAAAGTGGGCGAAAATTTACTGTAGACAATGTTCTTTTTATCTTAAATGATCACAATTATTTCAGATTTGTGAAAGTTGGTAGTCGATAAGAATACCATAACTACAGATACAAAGATGTATGCATAATAAACTAAATCAAGGTATGTTTGGTTTTGTTATTGTTGTTTCTAGAAAGTGGACACAGAGAAAAAAAAATTATGTGTCTTTTACTTATTAGTAAGGACAATGTGTTCTAGAATGTCAGTATGCTTGGAATTTCTTGTAGAGTAGAAATGGAGGATGAAAATGGAGTAAAATAAAATATAACTGGCATCATTCCCCAGAGTTCAGAATATATCTAATATCTAGTCTTCCACTTGTTTACATAAAACATTCTATGATCTGAAAAAAGACAAATACTTATATGGTCGGCTGTAATCATAAATTGATTTATGTCAAACTTGAATTTTCAATCACTTTCTCTTTGGGAGCTAGTCATTCCCTATAACATTGCTTGAAATACTTAACTTAACAAATCCTTTAGTTAGGACAGCCGTGATTGGCAGCTGGCATCCAGTCGAAAGAAATGGAGTGTGTATCAATCTACTTTCTGGCTGTTCATTTATGTAATGTTAAGCTTACCTTAATGTGTTTAGTTCTCCAGGCCAAATAGGATTAAAAGCAATGTGGTTGTAGATATAGTTTCATCCACTACTTGTATATAAACATTTGAATCTTGTTTGCCACTCTACTTTTTCCCAATAACAACTCACAAAAATATATCATTGACCCAAACTCTGCTTTTGCACAACTAATCCCATACTTGGCCCTATAGGGAAAGAAATCCTCTCTTTGAGGTTACCTTTAATACAGTCTGGAGATAAATATTCTTAGGTGTTCGCATTAATGAATTTGGAACTTGCTAAGTATGCTGTATCAGCGGCATATTGGGCATGTTGGTTGGTGTGCGAACCGTCATTTCCTTTTCGACAGCCTGACCTGGTCTACGATTTCTTTTAGTATGTTGATGGCTTACGGTCAAGTCCGCTCGATCCTTTAAATTTGTTTGGTAGATTAAACATATCTTTGTCATTAGATACTCCCTTCAATGGAAATCTAATTCTATTTTGAAGAATCACTTGGGCTTTTCTTTTCGTTTTCTGAGAGTTTTTATCCTATTTTTGTCATTAATTTATTTATATGTAGCCTATATCTAGTTATCTACCTAACAACAATAACTGATTTGACTTCTGTAATGGCTTGTCTCCTTCTATTTTTTTTTGTATTCTAATAGGCTTATTCATATATTGTGTAGCAATGCTATAGAATAAAAAGTTAGATTAAAAAAAAAAAAAATCTTGGTGTTCTGATTTGGGTTGAGAATTGAATTTCTAATTTGTAGTCTCCTATCCAACCAAAAATATTGGAACTAGTTTTTCGTCTGACCAAAAACATTTATCACCCAATGACATTGAATCAGTTTTTCTTCCAGCAGCAACCAAACACATAATCACATATCAAAAATAAAAACCATAAACCATATCTCACGCTGCTCGCTTTAAATAGGTGATCCTGCTGGTTCGAAGGGTAGGGTTAAATATTAAATGCTAAATCACATCATTTCGATTTAGACATTGCGGGAAAATTCTAATGACCAATAAAATGTCGTTTTGGTTGAAATTATTCTTAAGAGGGAAACTCCACACGAGACCTAGCTGCCTAGTCTTGCCAGGCAGGGACCAGACCGGCACCTATCCCCCTTTCTCTAGCACTGCTATTTTTCCTCTGTCAACTCCTCTTTTGTTGATCTTTGTATATACGTGTCGATTTACAAATTTACAAATAACTAAATCCCTTTTAAGAAACAATAAAGAGCTTGATTGAAGTAGTTCCAAAGATTGTATGACTTTCTTTTACCTCCATCAATGAATTTGGTTATGTCCGTTTTATGAAAATGGAAACATGTTGCTTGCAAGATGTTTGGTGTCTTAATAAAGACGGAAACATTTTTAATATCGTAAATCAGTATTATCAGGTTTTGTTTGGGTGGATTTTCATGCAACACTATGTATCTGAAAACATATCTGATTGCTACTTATTGAGCATTTTGCTTGGCTTGTAAAATTGTTGGCCGAATGGGTATCTTTCTTCGTATCTTAGTTCATGTATTATGCATGGACCAGAGCACATAGGTTTTGTAAAGTTATATAGTATTTTTTGTTTGACTTCTACATTTTGAAATGGTGGTAGGGACTGCTTTTTCATCTCATTTATGGTATCTACATCCAAATTTGAATCAATTCATTTTGGAAACAATTTGTGGCGTGTTAACTTCTTTATTTATTCCCAAGTGAGGTTTGAGTATCATATCATTGGTGGAAACAGCCTGCTAAAAAGAACAATAGACATATCACTTGTCGTACTTTTATCTCCAGATAAAGCATTAACTTTAGTTATGGAAACATTCTGATAACTGATCCATGCTAGTCAAAATGGTTGTCTTTCCTGTGTTGTTATAGGCTTATAGCACCTTTCCTGTACGAAGGTGAAAGCTTAGTTGCAAACAGGTTGTAGATTTTTATTTCAAATGGAAAGTCATGTTGAAGCCTCAGAATGGTAGAACATCGTGCTTCAACATATATGATAAAATGCAATTAAAACTTTGGTGCTTGAGTTAATTATCATGTTTATTTTAACTTAGCATGTATAGATGGTTTTGTACGTTTCTAGTGCATTAAATGGACTTCATATATATAGAAATGACATCGGTTGATGGTTTTCAAAATAATGTCTGAATATGTTTTCTATCTTGTTTGAAATGCAGGATGAATGGATGCAGGAAATAAGGGAAAAGGAGAGAACACTTGCTCTTTTGGCTGAGGAAACCAGAAAGGCAGGGCCTTTCAAAGCCAATTTGGAAGCAGAGTTGTTGGATATGCGACAAAGCGTTGAGCTTGACAAACGTCTGAAAAAGGATGAGGTCAAGTGGCTTGAAAGAGATCTGTCTCGTCTGCGCATGTTCCATCAGCTGTCGAGTATGTCGTTGGAGGGGGATACATTCTTATTCGATGGCATTGAGGTATCATCTCTAGAACCGAGTGCTGAGCCCCCAAGGCACTGGAACTGTATGATATGCTTGACAAATGAAGTCTCCGTAGTTTTTCTGCCGTGCACCCACCAAGTGTTGTGTGCGCCTTGCCATGAAGGGCGCTGCAGCAGCTCGGCTAGTAGACAACATTGTCCGTATTGTGGTGCGGAGGTTCAGGAGTGCATTAAGGCCTATGCTCCATGTTAGTGTAGATTGTAGCTTCTCTCTCTTGTTGTGTTTCTCTCTCTAACCGTGTGCAGGTGATAGGGGTAATGATGAGCGGCGGAGTATTATATAATGGCCGCCTCTAACCCCAGGCTTGGGCTGCTATACAATGCACAGATTCTGTCATGCTGGTTTTTAATAAAATTGTATTTTTGCTCGACTCTTTTTCTTGCCTGTAGGCTGTAACCACACTGCATCATCATTTTTTTTTTAATTCCAAAATGATGTGAAACTTCGCCAGAAGTGGGAATTAAGTACACTAGTATAACGAATGTTTGGCGATAAGCAGGGTTAATTGCCCTATAAATAAACCAATTTTTATCTCAATTTTAACTCACTCTATTTTCTTTTATGAGAAAATACGTTAACCTTATTCGAGTTTGATTTTTAACTGAATTGGTTTTTACATCATAACTAGCGTATAGCTCGTCGAAAATCGACGGGAAATTATTATTTAATAAAATTACAATAAAAATATTGTCCATTAATTATTTTTGAGTTTACACTTTGTGTGAGTTTTGTGGGTCAGTTTGAAATCTACACGTCAACCTCCAATGTAGAAGATCACAATCCTCCCGTTGATCACGATTCTGAAAAAGTTAAACCGTTGGTTTGGAATCGGCTCGTTTACCCTCACGGTTCTAAGTATGAATCCTCCCGTTAAGTTGGACTACTGTAATTGAATCCGCCCGTCTACCCCCACGTTTTAAGGTCGGAATCATCTCGTCGACCACGATTATGAAAAAGTTGAACCGTAGGTTTGGAATCGACTCGTCTACCCTCACGGTTCCAAATCGGAATCCTCCCGTTATGTTGAACTGTTGTAACTGAATCGGCCTGTCTACCCATACGGTTTCAATCAAAATCAGCCCGTTGACTATGATCTTAATTTGTGTGGACAATAGAATAAATGGATCAAAATGTACTACATGTAGAAAATAATAGAAAATAAATATATAATACTCTCTCTGTCCAAGATATGTTTGTCACTTTTGTCGTTTAAGTTTGTTTACGATATGATTGTCATTTCCATTTATAGTAGTAGGGTGCACATAATACATTATATTTAGAGTTTATTAATGTTTATAGCCACTCTCTAGATAAAAACAATAATGTTGTACCCCAACTTAAATTACAATAAAAGAGGCCAAGTTTGAGTTGATGAGACCAAAATACCCTTACTTCAATAAACCCACTAATTTTTTCTCTCTCTTCTCTTCCCTTTTCTCTTTCTCTGCAGATTTCTCTTTCTCCTTCTCTTTCGCTCTCTACGAATTCTCTCAAAATAACAACTCATCTCCGGCGTCGCTCCACTCCTCTCCTTCTCCGCCGCCACCGTGCTCATCTCACTTCTCTGCCGCCGCCTCGTCCAAGTCGTCTTCTCCGTCCAAGCTTTCTCTCTCATGTTTTATTTTTCTCTCTCTTATTCTTTTTTTCTTTCATAAACCCACAACTCTCTCTCTCTTCTTCTCTCTTGTTTTTTTATTCTCAGTTTTTGCAGAACCATGTTCTATCTTTCTCCTTTCTCCAAATCATTTTTTTTCCAGTTTCTTCGAGAATTCTTCACAAGTTTTGTTGTTGTTTTTTTCTTGTGGGTTTCGATTTGGAGTTTTTCGTTTTTTTTCTCCAAAGCTTGTTCTCGGAAGTTTTTTTTCGATTTAAACGACGATGGAGGTATAGTAGTTTGTTTTCATTGATTTTCTTTGGTTTGAAGAAGAATTTCGATTAGATCTGAAATTGGAGATCTGAAAATTTGTTGTTCATGGCGGTTGTACAATATACACATGACATGATTTTTGTTGAACTCGTACACTCGTAGCATATGTGTACAATGTTACGATATTCGTAATATCGTACTTTTGTGTCTACGATTTTGTTAAACCCGTACTCGAGACTAACCAATTCATGCATGTTTGTGGCACTTTTGGGGAATATTGTTACATATTTAGTACGATTTGACACGATATTACGATTTGGTTGTGTTTCTGGAATTCCATGTTTCTACGATGTTACGATATTCGGAATATCGTACTTCTGTGGCTACGATTTTGTTTAACTCGTACTCGAGAATGACCAATTCATGCATGTTTTGGAAAATATCGTAATAACATACCCACATGCAATCACCCTCACGTACGATACTACAAATTTCGTAACAAACTACACACGTGCATTCTTATTTCGTGCCAACCCTAAAGTAGCTACAAAACATGCATGAATAGGTCAGCCTCGAGTACGAGTTTAACAAAATCGTAACCACAGAAGTACGATATTCCAAATATCGTAACATCATACGCACATGAAATAATAACTTCGTGCTACGATATATATTAAATTTGTAGAAATGTGGCTATAAATACACAATTTTTGTGAATGCATGTACATAGGTTGATACGTCATTTATAATCTCGTACACGAGATTACAAATTCTATATGTGCATGTTGTTACGATATTTCTAAAATCTTACTTGAATTGTTCCGATTTTGCTTTAACTCGTACATGATTATAGATTTAACAACTTTCTTTGTATCTAATTGTTTTCAAGGTTACGTATTATGCTTTACACATAAATTAAAATAATTAGTATTTTCGTAGCATAACTTGGTCACCCTCATGTATGAGATTAACAACATCGTATCTAGAAAAGTATAATTTTCACACATGCTATCCTCAAATCTCAAACAAATTTCAATTATACATGCAATCATAAACAAATGATATTAAACTTGTAGAAATGTGGCTATAATTATCACTGCTCTCGATACGAGATAACATGATATCGTACAAAAGATGTAACAAAGTTGCGATGATTTGATGCAAAGTCGTAGCAATCATACATACAAAATATCATGCTGCTTAGTTGGGAAGGAACCATGCACTTAGTCTGACATGTGGTGATGCAGATGACTTGTTTTCATATAACTTTTCATGTTTAATAACTTATTTTTTGTTATTTTTTTGTTCATTATATGATACGATTTATTGAAATCGTAACATAGCGCAAAGAAGTATATGACATGATTACAAACAAATGATTTTAAACTTGTAGTGGCTATAATTATCACTGGTCTCGATACGATATAACATGATATCATATAAAAAATGTAACAAAGTTGCTACGATCTGATGCAAAGTCGTAGCAATCATACATACAAATAAGGTGTTTTAGATTGTATCTCTAATACGAGTGTATAATTTGATATATTGTATTATATATTGTACGACATACATAATATCGTATTTGACGATCACGAAATATGGACATACAGTGCTACGATTTTCATTTATTGTTACATTATCACTACGATAAATTGTACGATTTTGATATATCGTAGCTTGTGTTGGTACGATATATTATACATCGTAACATCGTTAGATCTGTTCAAAATCTGATCGTATCATATTTCATGCAGACGAGATATTGTTCTTTAATTGTTGCTATTCGGATAAACTAGCTTGATTTATTGTTCACTGTCATGTACGAGTTTAATAATGTCGTATAGACATATACGATACTATGAATAGCGTAACAGCATACACCTTGTAATAAGCAAAACACAAATTGTACTATATCACTTGAAAACCCTTGACACAAATTGTACTATATCCTAGAGCTCATCTCTTCACTGCAGTCTTTGCTTCGGGCTCGAAAAAGTCGAACACTTTGTGGATCTCTCCAATTAGACCCTCGTAGCCATAGCATTGGACTCTGTTGTGGGGTGATTTAGTCAACGCTGGTCGGACAAGTGTCCATGCAACCTTAAAAATAATTAGATACAAATGTGTCAAATATGTATTCATGTACGAGTTAAGAAAAATCGTAACAAACCAAGTACGATTTTAGGAATATCGTAACAATATACACACATGCAATCACAAAAATACAAACAATACGTATTGTCGTGGCATCAATTTCTCACGCTCACGTACGAGATTAACAACATCATAACGGACCAAGTATGACAACATTGTAACATACCAAATACGATATTGGGAATATCGTAACAACATACACATTTGCAATCACCCTCACGTACGATTTTACAAATCTCGTAACAAACTACACATATGCTTTCACAAAGTCACAAACAATTCGAATTTCGTGCTATAAATTGGTCACCCTCACATACAAGATTAACAATATTGTAACAGACCAAGTACGATATTGCGAATATCGTAACAACATACACATATCCAATCACCCTAACTACACATGCATTCATAGATACTTCGTATTTCGTGGTATCAATTGTTCACCCTCACGTACGAGATTAACAATATTGTATCTACATAAGTACTACTTTGCACACATTCTATCATTAAATCTCAAACATATCTTAATTACGTAGTCAATGTTGGTCGAACAGGTGTCCACGCAACCTTGAAAACATTGAGATACAAAGGTGTCAAATGTGTATTCACGTACGAGATTGACAAAATCGTCATATAGCAAGTACGACATTGGGAATATCGTAACAACATACCCACATGCATTCACCCTCATGTACGATTTTACAAATCTCGTAACAAATTACACACATACATTCTTAACAAAATCGTACGAGTTCCCCAAAATAGCTACAAAACATACATGAATAGGTCAGCCTCGAGTACAAGTTTAACAAAATCGTAACCACAGAAGTACGATATTCCAAATATCGTAACATCATACGCACATGAAATCCAAAAACATAAATAAATCGTAATATCGTATCAATTTTAAGCAAAAACATATGCACAAATTTATCAAATCGTACCAAATATGTAACGATATTCATCAAAGTAGCTACCAATCAAGTACGAGTTTAACAAAATCGTAGCAACAAAAGTACAATATTCCGAATATCTTACCTCATTCATATGAACAACAAACGTTGCTACGACTGTACGACTTTAATCAAAGTCGTGGCATCTGTAAATTGTACAACTGCGAAAATTTTCGGATGAGAAATCACGGTGGGTGATCGAGGCGGCGGAGAAGGAAAAGAGCGCGACGACGGAGAAGCAGTGAAGCGGGGCACCGACGGAGAAGAAGAAAAACGAGGTGGCGGCATAGATCTGGTTTTTTAGAGAGCAAAAGCAAAATGAGAGAGGTAGAGAGAGAAGGAGAGAGAAAGAGAAGAAAGGATGGTGGTGGTGGTGGTAGTGGTTGGATAGAGTGACGGAACGGTGGCGGAGCAACGGCGGAGCGGTGGCGGAGCAGCGTCAGCAAGAGAGAAAGGGTGGTGGTGGTGGTGGTGGAAGTTGGAAGGAAAATCTGCAGAGAGAGAGAGAGAAAGATGTGATGGTGGTGGTAGTGGTTGGAGCAGTGGCGGAGCAACGGCGGAGCGGCGGCAACGAGAGAGAAATGGTGGTAGTGGTGGGGGTTGAAAGAAAAATCTGCAGAGAGATTGAAAGAGGTAGAGAGAGAAACTAAATTTGAAAATGATTTTAAAAGATGGTAGTAGGTAGAATTTTAAAAGTAAGTTCAAGGGTATTTTCGTCTCATCATATCAAATTTGGCCTCTTTTATTGAAAATTAAATTGGGGTACAAAATTATACCCCTTAACTATAAAGGGGCCTCTCTACTAGTTGACTCTTATATTTCTCACTATTCCTCTTACAATTATTGTGAGACTCTTACTCCACTCACAACATTACTCACTACTATCCACTACCAACCATCATTTTCTTAAAACTCGTGTTGTCCACATTGTGGAACGATATCGTGAACGGAGTTTTTGTGAAATAAAATTAGTAAAAAAAAAAAACCGTTAGCATTGAAGATGATCAACATGATTTTTACTCTATTTGTATACGATATGTTACCCATTTGATTTCTTCCCTTTATTGAAGATCAACGTGATTTTTTTCTTTTAAAACCGTTAGCATTGAAGATGATCAACATGATTTTTACTCTATTTTCTATTATATATATTTAGATTTTTATTTTATAAAATTTTGTTGTACTTAATACAAATAATTAATAGACTATTAAGAAAAATACAACCATTTATTCGGCCAACTAATAAATTAGTTTTCTATAAAATATAATTATTTATTCAACCAACTAATGAATTGATCAATAATTATTTATTCACCCAACTAATAAATTAGCCAAATTAAATAAAATTAAACTGTAAAAATATAGTTATTATTCAACCGACTAATAAATTAATTGGCTCAATAAAACTGGTGGTGCAAAATATGAAAAAATACACATTGATTCTAAGTATTTATAGGTTTCTCAATAAATGAAGTTTCATTAAAATTGATGCGGGATACAAGATTTTAATAGATATTTAAAATTGATAATTATGTATTTTAAAATTAAAAAATTCGAGAATATAAATAAATATGAATGGAGAGATTTTGGGGTAAGAAATCAAATAATAACTATTTCCTTTTTATTCCCTAATCTACATAGAAAGAAATTATTAGTTCACGAAATAAATATTTGGTAAGAGCTCATTAAATACAACATGATTAAAGAGCAATTAATTAAATATATGATATATGAAGAAAAAGTATCTAAAAATAATATATAGATAGATATTAAAATGTGATAGATATTTGATTTTGAATATTTGATCTTATTAAGATTTTATTTCCATGTCATATATATAATATATATAAATAAATATAAAATATAATAATATGATAAATATGATTTTAAATTCGAAAAATTTGAGAATTTAGATAAATAGGAATGGAGGAATATGAGGGGTGCCACATAATTTTTTTTTTTACATAGAGTCGTTTTCGTTTGTATGATAATAGATATTTGGTTTTTTTACGTAAGTCAAAAACATGTCAATTTTAATTATTCCATGTAGATGAAATTAGATGCTACGTAGGTCAAATAAATAAATAAAGATTAGTATTTGGGTTTTTTTTTTTTCCTTTTAGGCCATTATTTGGGTTTACAAAAAGAGATTGGCCGATTGGCCCTTTTACCTATTTCCCCATTCAATTATTTTAACTAGCGTATTTTGTTATTTATATTTGCGTTCAATCTACTAATTTCGTTTAAAATTTATATGTAGTTAAATATATCTCATATTTAATAAATTTTTTTTATCGCATGTTTATATTTTAAACCCATATAGTAATGTATGTAGAAATTTTTAATCTAATATACTTCATTTCTTTGATAATTTTCAAAACTCTATTCTTATCCAAAATCGATGTAGGCAAAATCATATTTAATTCTCAAAAAGATTGTTTCACTTCGACTTTGTATGAAAAATGAGATGGATCTTGCAAATACTCCTTGTCCCATATTCATTTATAAAAGAATTTTTTTGAAGATTGTGTTTATAAGAATGAAACTGATCATAAATACGCTACATTATGAGTTCAACATAAGATTAACAAAAAATAAAAAAGGTGAACCATCACTTCGCAATCATCTTGCCTACCCCACGGTTCCGACCGAGAACCGGCCCGTTAACTACAATATTGATTTTGTAGAAAATGATGGTAAAAGATAAAAAGTTAAATTTCAACTATAAATTTGAAATTGCATAATTTATTAAACTTATTTAGAATTTATATATATAGACACAAATTTAATTTAAAAGTGACTGTAATATTCGTTATCGTCCTTAATTTGTATTTAAAAGAATATTCGCTAATTATTTGAACTCGTTTGACTTTATAAATTATGTAAATATTCAAATATTATGATAAAATTTGTCGCAATAAAAAATCAAATACATGTCCCTCAATATTTAATTAATAAAAATTCATACTATAAAGTGAACCAACGGTTTGGAATCGGCCTGTCTACCCTTACGGTTCCAAGTCGGAATCCTCCTGTTACGTTGAACTGTCGTAACTGAATCGGCCCCCGTTACTTTGAATTGCCGTAACTGAATCGTCCGTTTACCCCTACGATTCCGATCAGATTCCATGATCTTAATTTTAGTGCAAAATAGAATAAATATATAAAACATGCACGACATGTTGAAAATAAATAGTAAATTATATAATAAGACTTAATAACATATTTATTTTTGGTAATGATATTTGATCACACAGTGGCCGACTATACATGCTAAAAACGGTAATATAGGTTTTGAAAATGGAAATATACCCTAATTGGGAAGCATAAACCCTAAGGGGGAAATGTGATTGTTTCCATTTTTATAGTCAACTTTCATTTCTTTTACCCTTGTGGCTGATCACCGTGTAACCGAATATCATTACCCTTAATCTTTTAATAAAAATTAAACTATTTATTTGATCAACCGACTAATTGGGCCCCATTTTTATAGATATTCTCTCTTGCTTCTCAAAATCGATGTGGGACAAAAATATATTTAACTATCAAAGAAAGCCCCACGTCGATTTCATATGAGAATTGTGATAAATTATTTTCATAGCAAATATCTTTTTGTCCCGTATTGATTTAGAGAAGAAAAATAATTATAAGAATTGTTGTGATTCATTTTGACAACAAATATCTCTTTAATATATTAAAATTGATTAATGGATATATATAAAATATAAAAAATATAAAATGTGATAAATGTGATAAATGTATAAGATCTTCTATATGATCACAAGTTTAAGTGGATAATTTAATTAAGAATAATAGATATTAATTTTGAAGATTTGATCTTAACACGATTTTAATTTAATGCCATATATATATAGATAAAATATAATAAATATTAATTTTAAATTCAAAAATTTGAGAATTTAAATAAATGAGAATGGAGAAATTTGAAGGGGGTGCTACATAGAATATTTTTTATATAAAGTCATTTTCCTTTATATAATAAATAGATTTTTATTATAAAAACACACATTTAAGTTAAAAATTAAAATTCCTTAACAGAACTAATATTGTTTATATGACAAAAATATATATACTCTTTAGGGGGTACTTATGAAAAAAAAAAAAAAAAAACCATTACGATCACCTTGAAATTAACAAAATTCCAACAACAAAACACGTGTATCTCAAACAATAAAAAAAAGGCAAAGAAAAATTGTAAGAAAAAGGCGAATTGCAACAGTAACAACAACTATAAACGCGAACGCTACTTGGGGAAAATTTTCCGTCATTTTCAAGAGTTTGATTGAATTTGAATCATCGCCGATGGTCTCTCCGATCGAAACCATGCATTTTGACTCCACATTATCAAACCCTATCAGCCTTCATTGTTTCCTCCCTCGTTCGGAGCTCCATTTTGATGGTAGATTTCAATTATCTCATGCTCTGATCATTATTTGTAGTTATTGGACTTTCTTTAGCCGTCCAATCTTCCTATTTGCTGTTTGAACTCGGAATTTATTTTTTCCCTAATTATGTGTTTGAGATGAAAGCATGCTACTAGGCTACTAGCTGATCGCTAAGAGCCAAACCAATATGGATAATAATGTGTTCGGTACACCTATTTATATTTGGATTTTAATTTTGTTTTCTACCTTGTTATCCTTAATTCTTGTTGCGCATGATTGTAGCCTTATTGTGTGCATCTCTACTCTTTAGTCATATTTTGCAATTGGAAATTCAAAATTTGTAGAAATGGTTATCGATTGATTCAAACTTATTTTCTCGACAGTTTTTGGTGGATTTGTTGGACCACAAATCTGGTTGAACCCTAGGCAGATCAGAGACTAGAAATCTACCTCAGAATGAAAAGTCTATGTTATGGTGTGGATGTGCCATCTCGTCTGTGGTGAAATGAATGTCATTCGTGGGCTAAGCAATTGTAGAACTTTCAATGAGGTATACAAGATGGAGCAGCAAAGGGAGTTGAATGAGGTATCTTTGGATTAGGTGAAAGTCCTGAAATTTTCCCATGATATTTATATTAGTTGCATTCAGCATCGTAAATGGTCCAGTTTACACGTCATAAGCCTCATCAGTTTAGCGGTGAATGCAATACATTTAAGAGCTACTTTTCCTTGTAGGGTGCCGGTATCCTGCTTTTTGGGGAAAGAAGAGATATCGTTCTAAGAAAATATTCTTTGAGGCTGTTGATTGTATGTTTCTCTCAACCTTCTTTATATATTAATCTAACACCCAAAAGGCACATATCATCCCGGGATTTTCTCAAACAACACATTACCAAAAGAGCCTCACAGGGAAGAAGACCCCGATTGCTTCAAGAATTTTGTTTTCCTTACCCTGGTTCAAACAATTCAATGCAAGTCCACAAGTTAAAATTTATGAATTATGTTTTCAGTGGAAAATGATGGCATAAGGAGCTTTTTAAGGTCAATTGACATGTATGAAGATATTATAAGCTTTTTACACCTCTTCTATATTGTTAAGGCTTTGGCATATATTGCTAACTTTCTACTGTTAAGTGTCGTATCATAATTTATTTGGCTATTCTGATAGGGCACGAGCTCCATGGCTCACTTATTCTCGCAGGGCAGTAGAAGATTATTAATTATATTAGTTATTAATTGTTATTGCTTAAATAATTTTTCTTTTACTTAAGTTTATTATTAGAGTCGTCAGGTCAGCCCATTATCATGGGCCCTCTATTTCCTAGGTAGGGTTAAGTATTTATAGGGCTTCTGCTGTTATTTTAGGTATGAGAATTCTAGAGTTTTGGAACGGTATTACCATCGGCCTCGTTTGAGGAGAGTTCTATTCAGGTTTTAACCGTAGTTTATCTTGTCGTTCGCCTTAACTCTATCATATTCTACACCTTTCAGGAAAAAGATCAATTATTAAAAGGCCTTGAGTTCTCGGGAGTAATTCTATGATTCTATCTATCTATCCATGTGAGCTCCATAAAGAGTAGTTTTTTAAAATTTTTTTTATCAGCTCCGAAACACATTCCTGCTATGCAAACATGTTCTTGCTCTTTTACAATTCATGTATAATATGTATTAGTACTATCATAAAAAATCACAGCTGGTGAAAGTCCTAAAGTTTGGTTATGCATTATTATGTGTTACATATACCAATGACTAGTGTTACTATACATAGCAGCCGTCAGGCTGTATTGCGGTGAATGGCAGAGGTATTCATGCTCAGTGGCGTATCCATGCTTTTGAATTTGGGGGTGCGAAATGTTAAGAGTATGGGGGGAGCCAAATTTTTTTAGGTGTCGTATTACCCGTTGTTTAGGGCTATACATCTTTCCTAATGTGATTAAGACTAGAGCTTAATTAATTGCTATATTCTTCCATTGTAAATACACTTCAAAATAAAAATGAAAAAAATCACATACTTAATACCAGAAGAATCACCACCAGTTTGATGAGAAAGTCACATGTCTCTTTGTTTCAACAAGTTTCATCGAAACGAAACCAATATCGTGCAAATTTTGAAACTCATCATCTAGTTTCATATCTTCCATGAATATGTCAATTTTGAGTTTTGGATCTTATTTTTTGTTTTAATTCTTGTTGTGGGATTAATATGTGTTTGGGCTCACTAAAAGAGCTTTGAGAATAAATTGTTTGGGCCACAGTTGTGATTTTTGAGAATGGGCTAATGAGGTAAAAAAAAAAATATATATATATAAACATATTATTTTTAATATATATATAATACTACTATTTTTTTTTTTTTTTTATGTACCCCCTTGGCCCCTTGTACCATGCTAGATCCGCCGCTGTTCATGCTGGAAGTGCAAGATGGTGGTATTGCTAGACATCAGTTCTGCAATGGAATAAATTATAAGGAAAAGTTATTGTGCAATGTATGATAAATTGAATTAGGATTTAGGAAAAACACTTTTCACCTTTAACATTTTCCAGTTTCTAAAGACTCCAGAGGTAATTCCTGATCGAGGTTGTTCTCTCCTAGTAGGATTTCCCCCTGCTTTTATGGTCTATGTCAATTTGTAATCTTTCTATTAAACATACAGTTATTAGTTATAGCATGATGATTTATTTTGAATGCACTAGATATTCATGTGTACCAATGGTTTTAAGCAATTACATTCTTTTCTGAATGAAATCTACTAGTGCTTCTATTTATTTTATTTATCTGTTTATTTTTTGTTCCAGATATTAATTTCTTCTTCTTGATCTAATTAGGATTGATAGATGGCCTAATTATTTGTCCTGGTAAGTAAATAGACATAATATCTGGTAACAATTTTTTTAAAACATTTAATATGATGCTGAATTTGCATAAGGATTTCAGAAAATGTTTTTGTTTCTCTGTATTTTATGTGGCACTTGTAAGGTAAGTAATTCGTGCATCCTATATTAAATTCTATTACCCATAATAAATTTTGGGCAAAGAATAATAAATACGAGTTATTTTGTAGGCCGGATACATGACAACACGATTTTTGGTCTTCACTCTTACGTCATCATTATAGTAATTCTTATTAGTATTCTCTTTTGGGCCAGGGTGAATTGTCAAAAAGATAATCCTGATTATTGATTTTCCTTTTATTTTCTTGTAGCCAGACAGTAAATTCAGTTCTTTTACTCATCACAATTACATTCACTCGCCGAATTTCTAGACCCTTCTTAAAATTCACTGCTTGCTTTAGGGCCAGATGTGCATCCACATTTGAATTGTTACAAACTGGCTTTTTCTGTAACCAACTTAGGGAAGCTTTTTATATCTGCTTTCACATTACAATTTCCATTCAATAGAGCACCATCAAATTCTCAAGTCTCGATTTTATTAATACATAAAAAGGAATTCATCGATATTTTCTAAGTGGTCTAGATTGTTCTTCCTCACAATTTTGCTTTGTTCTCATTGATTTCGAACCAGATTGAGAGAGAAGACGTAGTAGGCCTTGCAAATCACTTCACTCCTTTCTCTAGAAGTGGGCTAGAAAAGTTGCTGCCTTGACTTGTACCTGGGAAGCGTTGCTAATCAATTCAGGTATTAGCTCTTTTGTAAGTCTTGATTTCTATCATAGAACTTTTAATTGTTTTATTTATTTTCCTACTCAGATCTGTTTATTACTCCATAACTTTATAATTTAGTTCTTTGGAAAAAAATCAAGATTTATTTTTTTGGGAATAGACTTCTTTGAATGGTTTGCTTTTCTTGTTTAATCAAATGGTTGATTCTAGGGTTGTTAAAAATTCTAGTTATATTTTAGTAGCTAATTATCTGTAAAGGTTGCACTTGTTTTTGTGTCTTATCTATAATTAGTATGTTTCCTGTGCGATGCACGGGAAGAACTTCATATAAAAAAGAAAAATAATTTCTTTTTGATTAATTGCAAAAATTTGATTGAAAAACGCATTGTCTGGTCTAATTTGATTAGTCTTATTAGAACTTTATAATCTCATTTAAATTTATTAAGTATGAGTTTAAATAAAACCCTAATTTTTCTCTCTATGATCGCTTCATGTAAAAATATAAATATAAATTTTAATTAATATACATTTTACATTTGAAACATACAAATTAAAATTATACGTAATAACTTCTATGATAGCTCCCAGATTTGAAGAAAGAAAAACATGATCAAGCACGCCAAAAAATACATTAGCCCCACAAATCTGAAGGGAAAAATTTAAAATAAAAACTTCAATAAACTCAATTTGTTCCCTAGTCATTATCGACATCATATCATTATGCTTCTTCTTGAATCATACAATTTTGGATCGTTAATTAACCTCAAAGTCGAGAATCAATGAATTATTATTCTAATTTTGCACATGTTAATTTCGTTTTTTTTTTCCAAGTAGGGTATACCGTGATATTAGTGTTTAGGGTTTGGATTCAAATTGAAAGCTGTAAGGATAAAATAGTACAATTCATTAATATTTCTATTATCTTCTCATCAAAAATTCGAACTTAAGCTCTATGAAATCTTCAAAAGACAAATAGGAATGTGTTAAAAAAATATTTTTGCAAAGATTCTTTGAATTTCGAATGATTTTATCATTTGTAACATTTAGTGTGTACTACTCCATATATATATATATATAGGGTAATGATATTCGGACACACTATGGCCAACCACACGCGTAAAAAAGGTAAAGTTGACTGTAAAAATAAAAAGAATCACATTTCCCCCCAGGGTTTATACTTCCCAATTAGGGTATATTTCCATTTTCAAAACCTATATTACCATTTTTAGCTTGTGTGGCTGGCCACTGTATCCGAATATCATTACCCATATATATATATATATATATATATATATATATATATATATATATATAATTTATTTCCTTAATTATTAGTATATGTATACATATAAACTTATGCAATTTTAAAATTTTCACCTTTTGATTTGGAAGCACAATATTTATAATTTTTAATGCTAGATAAATGCATTATTTATAAATTCACATAGCAAAATTGCTACTCGTTTGTCCACGGTAAATGTGACCTTATTTCCTTTTTCGGCCGTCCACAATAAGTGTGACTTTCCATAAATAGAATTAATCCCACTTAATATTATTCTTTTATCTTCTCCACTCTCACCCACTCTCCTCCATTCCACTAGAATTAACACAACTAGGCATGATCAATGGAAGTTTGCATCTGGAATTTGATGTACATTAGGTTAATCATTGAACTGGTATCCTGTTGTATGTTGCCTACTCATTACTTGAAGTAATAAAAATCTCAGAGAATCAACGTACTGGATAATTTTGTTTAGCGGCTTTGATCAAGCAGTCATTATCGCTATTGAAGTCTGTTTGGATTTCTTGTTAGTTTTATTTTAAAAAAAATTGTGGATGTTCTCTTACCATTTTAAATGAAATTTTCTACATTAAAACCCACTTGATGTTCTCAATAAAGATATCAGGGTATTGGTCCTCATGTCTTTAATTGCATATCCCTTAAATTAGAAAACTCAGTATTGCAACAAAAAATTGCAATTGGTGCAAACTTATTAGAGATATTTATGCATATCTTATCATTTTCAGTTTAAATGTTTAACGTACAGTCTTTTTACCGTTCAGCTTGCAACCATGCAACACCTGAAGCACTCAAAGGGCAAAGGCAAATCTAACTCTGTGAAGAATGAGACAAGCCATGCAACACCTGAATCACTCAATTAAGCATGATCTGGCACAAACTTCAAATGACAAAGCTCAAGGCATAGGGGATTCCAATGTGAGTCCTGATCCACGAAGCTCCAGATATACAGTAAATGACCTGGAGGAATTTCTTTTACTAGAGGTTGAAGATTTGTATTCTAAACCCAAAGGTTGGCTATTGACGTCAGGATATAGCATGGCTGACGTAGAAAGAGCAATGTTAAATAATGGGTACGTTCATGGTCCAAAAGATCTTCTGAACTACGTTTTGATGAATAGTTGCTTTTTTGAAACAAAAAGTGGAGCCAAAAGGAAAAGCTTTCAAGGACATGAAGGAGTTGTATAAAGCCACGCTCAAAGCTCTGATTGATTCTGCCTTGTATAAACAACCGAACTTGCAAAGGACAGAGGCAATGTGGCTTCTTCTAATCAGGAAGTGGGGCAGTGTTCCATCAACCAGCAGGCGTTCTGGCAATGAAGGTATTGGTGCCCCTGATTTATCTTCTACTATTGAGAAAAGCCAATTGAATTCTGAATCTTCATCTAAGAAGGTTGGGATTTTGGAAAGAATCAATGCGGCACCTGCATTAGCATCTCAAATAAGACGTGATGCTCCAATTTTCAAAGTGACTATACAGAGGAAAATTGGCGCTAAATTCATCGAGCAACAAGATCTTCAAAATGTGGGCTGTGCACTAATAGAAGGTTCAAATCTTGACTCTGATATTCTCAGATTCCTAGATGAAGAATGTGTCAAGAGATGGCAGGAAAGCAGCCCTAATGATCTGAAAACTGCATTCATCGTTGACTTGATTAAAAGTATCAAAAACCTAGACGAAAAGGTCACGGTACACAAGCAATGGGCGCGGAAAAAAGTAGTGGATTCAGCAAAGCGGTTGAGTAAAGATTTGCTGGAACTCAATATATTAAAGCTGGAGAAAGTGGCGACTCAATGCCTGAAAGAGAAGAAGCTTTGTGCTGAAAATTCATGCATGAAGATGCTCAAGAAGAGTGAACGAACTTTGAGAATTGTGAATTGTGAAGCAAGCGCCATCAGTGAATCAATTAGAAATCTAGAGCTTTGCAATGAGCATATTGGTGCAGATACAGAAGCACTTGGGCTGAGTGCATCTGAGTATGGAAACAAGCTGAATGAAGTTGTAAATAGAGAGATGAAATGCATGAAGAAACTTGCCACCATTAGAAAACAAACTAGCAATCTCAGAGCTAGCTGCGGTGAAGAGAAACAGAAGGTGTTGCAGCTGCAACAAGATGTTTTCCAAGCCGAGAAGGAAGCTAAGGAAGCTGAGGTGCGTCATTGTTTTGCAGTCAATAATCTAGTAACCATCTACTCCCTCCATCCCGCAACAAGATGTTTTCCAAGCCGAGAAGGAAGCTAAGGAAGCTGAGGTGCGTCATTGTTTTGCAGTCAATAATCTAGTAACCATCTACTCTCTCCATCCCGCTCATTATGTCTACATTTCCCTAAATGTACGTCGCACTCATCTTGTCTACTTATGTATAAGGAAATAATTAACCTTTCAAAACAACTTAAAAGTGGTAGGACCTACCTACCCTGTATCTTTTTACCCTTATTCTTAATGTCTGTGCCGCAACACTACATAGACACAATGATTGGGACAGAGGGAGTATTTCTTATGTTCATCTGAAAAATTTACCTAAGCTTATTGTTACCTTGTATTCTCGTGTACTAATTTCTATGTTTTTCTGTTGCAAACTTTTCGAAACTCTGATTATTTTTCTTTTGTTGATTACCTTCTTAATAAATCTATTTACTTTCAAAAGCTTACTTTTTGATTGGGCACATTACATACCGAGGGTTTTTAACTTTTCTCTCCTTCTGATTTGAGCTCTTTTGCATCATGTTGGCTGTATAGTTCCTGATTGATTCTTTATGGAATAGGCAATTATGCATCCTAGAGTAGCTCGTTGATTTTTCTTTTTGTATGATCATTTCAAGTTTCAACATCCCCCTATCACACAAAAAGACCTGCAAGCATTTTTGACATACGTGTTAGTGCATACAAATTATGATACAATAGAACTTATATTTACTTCATATTTTTAATGGAACTTTATCCGTTGTTTAAATTTTAAATTTTATGGGAGGTTTTATTGTAGGATTTTATATACTAATGGTACAAAATCTGGTTTCTTACTTATTACTTATCTAAGTTGTTGGACGACTGAAGACTGCTTTACCTGTATTTACTAATGTTCTGATACTCATGTTTTAGTTATGCAAGTAACGGAAAGCAATATTCTCCACGGAGTTTCTATGGGGTCTTTAAACATAATAAAATTCACTTTGGGTCCATTTGATACTTTCTAGCATTCAGTTAGGACAACCTTAATAATTGAATTCCTAGCAAGTATACTTTCTACCATTTCTTGAATTTGATTATAACCCAATAAAGTAATATTTAAAGTTCTTGTCAATGAATGCATTATCTCTAATAATTGTGGCTTCTGAAATCCATTTCTGGTAATTGGTTTCTAATTAGTTTTGATCTTGTGAGAGCATGAATTGAGATTTCATGTTATAATGTCATTTTGTCTTGAACCGCAAAAGTTAAATTGACTTGCTATATTAAAAGGTCTAAAATTTCTCATTCCCATGCTGCTGTTGCGCCAAATTTATGGGCCCCGTCTACATTATATCTAGGGCAAGACTAGTATTACTTATTTTTTGCTCAAGTTATTCTGAGAGCTTAACTTAGACTTCAGGTCATCTCCCACTATAAGGTAAGCAGATCTCTTTCTAGGGCAAGCAATCAAATATTTATTTCCTTATTTTTCAACACAGTATCGTATTCACCTTTATTTGCCTACCTTAAACAATCTCTCTACCCTTTTTTTGGTCCTCCATGTATAGTAGACTTTGTTCAAGATTCTACTTTACTTATCTTATGCATATTTATCATTGTTATGGTTGCCAAACATGGTGGTTATAGAGGTTTGCCTTTAGCTGCAAGCTTCTAAACTTATTGAAATCATTGCATACTTCTCATGGTTACCTTCATCTATAAGGGGAAATTTGTTCATATGTTGAAAGTGTACCAGAAGAAAAAAGTTGCACTGTCTGTTCTGGACTAACTTTCTGGAGATGCATTTCTAGACTTATTGTGTTCAATATCATAAGTATTGAAGGTAGATGGCGCATTAAGGCATAAAAAATATCTGGAGCTTAGCTCCAGTTAAGATGCATGCCTTTTTTAAGAGAGGCACAAACAACACCAACAAACTGAGTCTTTATTCTACTAAATGGAATCTTCTATATTTGATCATCTTGTCATTGTTTGTCGAAACACATTAGCTCACTTATATTTAAGATATTCTTTTTTTAGTTTTTTTTTTTTTCATAATTTTTGGGTCTTTTTCCTTCCCTTAGTAACTTGGCCTACAATTCTACATGAAATCTGGGGAGAATCCTGCCCTACGTGGCTCTAATATGATCCATAACTTAAGCGTGACAGAGTTTGATGTTTCTCGTCAATCTAATGCGGCCATCCTTATTCCAGTTTAAGGCCGGGAATTCTGAGTTTGGGGCATACTTTATGAGCAAGCACTGCTTGACGAAGCTTAAGTGAAGTGTAAAAGCCCTGATAAAAAATAAAAAGTAAAAACAGATAAAAGTTAAGACTCATAACATAAACCATGTGTTGTACCATACTCTAAACATTCAAATTTTTTAAGCCTTTAAGTTAATATGCATTCACCAATGTTAAACACAACCTTAAATTAGATCTACTATAATTATCTGAATTTGTTCACATATTATGTATATTAGAATATGTTCAGAAATTCCAAGTTCTAAATAAATCATACTGAGTATTTTTTTTTTTTTTTTTTTTTTTTTTTTTGTCACTCAAGCATTATAAAAAAATGGATGAATCTTCCTAATAATTTTCTGTTTTCCATCTTCTGTAAAAGTCTAATTCATTACATGATTATAGCTCTATTTTCCAAAATGTGAATAATCCTCTTAGTGCATCATAAACAGAAAGATGGTAAGAGTAGTATAGAGATATATAATCGCGGTCAATAAGTTTTTGTAATGGATTGTCTATGAACTCATGGGAGTTTTCTTTGCTCACCGTAACAGAGCTTTACTACATTGAATGTCCTAGAAATGTTTGTAACCTTCACAAAAGTTGTTGTTAGATGCCATATTTCTTTGAATTGCGGATTTCTTTCCTCTTAAAAGTTATAAAACTCCATGTCACTTCTGTAAACATATCTTAAAAACCAAATAATCATCAAGGCAACACTTTTAAGATTTCATGCCCAGTGAACCGATGCTCCTGCCATGAAAGATCAATTGAGCAGCAAACTTAAGTTGTTATTGTGGGATGTCGTAAGAACTTCAAATTGTTGTACACATGAATAGTGTGTGTTCAGGGATCTCTTTTCTTCTTTTTTTTTTTAAATAAAATTTTAGGTTGTGGAATAGATGAGCAAATGTTAAAATTTCAGGGATATTTTGTTTGGTTGGTCTTAATGCAGTTGACTTACAAAGTCATCTATGGTTTTCATTTGTGTTAGGAGAATGAATTGGTAACAATAAAGTGGATGCCTGAAAATTTACTGTATACAATGTTCTTTTTATCTTAAATGATCACAATTTTTCAACTTTTGTGAAAGTTGGTAGTCGATAATAATACCATAACAGCATAACTACAGATACAAAGATGTAAACAGCATAGTAAACTAAATCAAGGTATGTTTTGTTTTGTTTTGTTATCGTTGTTTCCTGTGTTTTAAAAAGCGCGCCCGGGCGCGCCTAGGCGCAGCGCCCAGGCGAGGCACAGCCCTTGGGCTATTTTTCCTACCAGGCGCACGTACCTACAGCAGGCGCGGCGAGGCGTGGCGAGGCGCACCGAGGCGCGCCTAGGCGCTGTTTCTCCCGGGCGCGCGCCTTCGGTTTAGGGTTTTTTATTTCAAAATTAAAAATTGAAAATTGAAAAATATAAATACAAGAATTAGAGGTAAGTAGCGATAGTGTGGCTACGAGGGCCAATGATCCTTTTTATAGCACTAGAGGGGCATCAAAGACAACATCTAGAGTTAATACTGCATACCGTTGGGCTAAACCGAACGGTAGATTCAAGGCATAACAACAAATTGCATAGTTGATTTGATCGTACTTTAACTATTTGTGTGTTTTAAGACTTAAGTATTTGGCTATGTGCATTCTAAGTATTTGTGTGTTAAGTATTTGTGTTTTGAGTAGAAAATATATTATAGGAAATATATTAGATATTTTATATTTTAGGTGCGCCTCGCCTACGAAAAGCCCGTGCCTGCGCCTCAGGCTCTGCGCCTAGGCTCCAGGGCAGTTTGCGCCTCGGTGCGCCTTGCGCCTTTTAAAACCAAGGTTGTTTCTAGAAAGTAGATGCATAGAAAAAGAAAAAATATATGTTACTATACTTATTAGTAAGGACAATGTCACTATGCTTGGATTTATTTTAAGATTAGAATGGAGGATGCAAATGGAGTAAAATCAAATATAACCTTGACATCATTCCCCAAATCTCTAAATATATACATAGAACTTTCTAGGATATGAAAAATGACAAATATGTTACGTGCTCGGCTGTAAACTTAAATTGGTTTAAGTCAAACTTAAATTTTCAATCACTTTCTCTTTTGGGATGTAGTCATTCCTCGTGACGTTGCTTGAAATACTTAACATAACAAATCCTGTAGTTAGGAGAGCTGTGATTGGCAGCTGGCATCCAGTAGAAAGAAATGGAGTGTGTATCAATCTACTTTCTGGCTATTCATTTATGCAACGTCAGCTGACCTTAACGTGTTTAGTTCTCCATGCCAAATACGATTAAAAGCAATGTGGTTGTAGATATAGTTTCATCCACTCCTATATAACATTTGAATATTGTCCGACACTCTACTTTTTCTCCATAACAACTCACCAAAATGTCTTTATTTTTTGAAAGGTTTTTCCATAACAACTCACCAAGTACCGACCAAACTCTGTTTTTTCACTGCCATTAATTTCTTTATTTTTTGAAAGGTTTTTCCATAACAACTCACCAAGTATCGACCAAACTTCTGTAGTGGCTTATCTCCTTCTAATTTTTTTTTTAATTTAAATTTCTTCTAATATGCTCATTCATATATTGTATTGCAATGCTATAAAATAAAAATTTTAATTAAAAAAAAAGAAATTATACCCTCTAACTTCAAAGGTAATTGATTTCACATTTATATAAAGTAGTAACTTATATCCACCAAACACAGTCGAATGTTATTTTTACCTCTTTTCATCTCTTCGGAACAATGACCACAACATATACAAAGACAAACAAACATAGTATTAAATTTTTTTCTATGATTGTTATATTTCAGTCCTATTGCTTAGAACCCAAGCTCTTATTCTTTAAAGTCATCCTAGTTATTTATTTACTATCTACTCAAAGACCTGTTATTTAGTATCAAATGATTGTAGACTAGACTGTGTTCAAGATTTGCTACAATAGGAAGAGTATACTTCATGTACTCATCTTCTTTACTGGCTCAACATTTTCAACCTGTGGCCTAGCGGATAAACTCGGTTACTGATCTTGCTTGGTACTTATTTTTTTTAGACGTTTAATTCCAAAGAACAATAATTGGATTCCCATGTTTCTTTTGTGTTTGTAATTCAACTTTGTTTCTCATCCAAGTCCTCCATTTCTAGTTCCATTTTTGTTCTTTTACTTTTCTCTTGCAAGAATTAAGGTTCTTGAGATGGACAAAGTCTAGTTAAGTAAGAAAGCTCTTGAATTTGAGTGATAAATCTCAATTGATATAGATCTAGGATGTTATATTCACTTTCTGAGATAGTAAGACCCTCTTTAGTTGCTATTGGCTGATCTTGATCAGGAACTATAGGTGGAGCTCCCAAGGCCTCCAATAGATGGGCTTACCCTCATTCATGAGTGTGCAAGGGATTGGACGCATGCCTTATGCTCTGAATAGACCTACAATGCCTTTGTATAGGATGATTGGTCTCAATAGTTTATAGAATAAGTTCAGTTTCAGATTTTGTTTGATGATCAGGTTAAATTTGGCTTTTAGATTAAATATGAAGAATAGCTGCATGTTGAGGAACATTGACAAAAGTTATCCTTCTACAAATACAAGGATTGCAGAACTTGCGGGTTTGTGATTGTTGAACATCTAGTAAAACACACTTGATACCTGTGAAATCTATTTTAGCCATACATGAAAATTAGCATCTTGAGAATGAGAAACTACCAATAAGTATAAGTATTTATGTTGGTTTTTGACTCGTTGAAACCTTGAAAATACCCAGAAAAGCATCATCAGACTTTTAAATTTAAGGACTCGGATACTGTGCTGCATTTTAGATGAGTGGGAAAAAAAAAAAACCCTCCTTTGGAACATTTATTTTGATATATAAGTGGACTAACATGTGGAAAAATATTAGTACTTTCAGTTTTACAGACGTTGGTAGGTGTTCGTCATGTGGCCGACAGGCACTTAGCGCTTGGGTTCAAAATCTTTTATTTAAAGAAAGATTTAAAATGCTAGGTGTTCGGATTTGGAATGAGAATTTGAGTTCTAATTTGTAGTCTCCTATCCAACCAAAAATATTGGAACTAGTTTTTCTCCTAACGAAGAACATTTATCAGCCAAAGACATTGAATCAGTTTTTCTTCCCAACCACAACCAAACACATAATCATATATAAAAAATGAAAACCATAAACCATGTCTCACTCTTCCCGCTTTAAATAGGTGATCTTGCTGGTGCCAAGGGGTGGATTAGATTTTTAAATGCCAACTGACATCATTTCGGCTTAGACATTGCGGGAAAATTCTAATGGCCAATAAAATGTCGTTTTGGTAGAAATTATTCTTAAGAGGGAAACTCCATACAAAACCTAGCTGCCTTGTCCTTCCAGGCAGGGACCAGAACCGTGCCTATCCCCCTTTGTATATTCATGTCGATTTTAAATAACTTAATCCCTTTTAAGAAACAATAAAGAGTTTGATTGAAGTAGTTCGAGAGATTGTATGACTTTCTTTTACTTCCATCAATGATTTGGTTATGACCATTGTATGAAAGTGGGAACATATTGCTTGCAAGATATCTGGTGTTAATAAAGATAGAAACATTGTTAGATATAGTAAATCAGTACTATCAGGTTTTTTTTTGGGTGGATTTTCATGCAACACTATGTATCATAGTTATTAAAAGCGCAGATCGCGCGTGCTATAGCGCAGTTCGGCTCGTCACGCACCCATTTCGAGCCACACCGCGATTCAGGGCCTGCATGCGGACAGCGCGTGATTAGGGCGCGATTTGCGCGATTTCCAGATTCTGTATAGCGCGCTATAGCGCGCGATATGATTTTTTGCATGGGCTGTTACGGGCTTGGGCTTAATATTATAAGTAATTAGGGTTTAGATTTATATAAGTATAGTAATTAATAATATGACGGTCTGCACGGTGAGAAACGCAAGAGACTCAACAACAGACTCTTCAAATTATCGGTTCTTCAGTTCTTCTTCCTCTCTTCTCTTCATGCTTAGACTTTAGATGCTTTAAAGTTTAAAACTATTAGATAATACTTATTTATTTTCATTTGGAATTAAGGTTTTTAGACTTCATCTTTTTTATTACCTAGATTTATTATGCATATTTTTCTTATACTTATAATATATATGGTTTTATATGCTTCTGCACAATTTATTCAAATAGCGGGCTATTCGCGATGCGTGATAGCTCTAGGATAGGTTTTCGCGATGGTGCGCGATGCACGATTAATAACTATGCTATGTATCTGAAAACATATCTGATTGCAACTCATTGATCATTTTGCTTGGCTTGTAAAATTGTTGGCAGAGTAGGAATCTTTCTTCGTATGTTAATTCATGTATTATGCATGGACCAGAGCACATAAGTTTTGTAAAGTTATATAGGATTTTGTTTGACTTAGTAAGTGCCTTTTCGTCTCATTATGGTATCTACGTCCTAATTTTAATCAATAGAACTTATCTATATAGAATTATGTCGCTAGGATGACTTTAGGATGATATAAATTCTTTCTTGCTCATAAGATGATAAAATAGTCTGTTCATGGAATATTAGCTTTCTAATTTGCACGGGACATCTTAAAAGGAAATCGAAACTGTCAAGTTGGTGCGATTTGGCCATTTATCTTGGGATTGCACTTCGATTTGGCCATTTATCTTGGGATTGCATATTAAGTGCGTATATAAAGCCCTTATGGAGATAATGTGTCTGGCTGTCTTAATGAATGTGCAGCTACGAATTGTCTTCATTGTCTTTTTGTGCTTGATGACATAGGCATGTGTCGATGTTTTATTACTCTCAAGCAAGGGTCTAGATATTGTTTATAAGCGCATAGTTGCTAGTCTTATTTTACTTTTATTTTAAGTAGTGATAATAATTTCGCATTTGGTAGTGTTGTGATGTTGTCCATCTGCAAGCACTATAAGCTACGGGGTAAATGAACACACAGTAACTAACCATTAGACCTCCCATAGTTTGTCTATGTATGGAAAAAGCATTACCATTTTTTATAGATGCACCTCTGGAATTAGGTCTGTGTTGAATCTAAGTAAAATCCATGATTGCTTCATTTTTTAGGAAATGCACACGTGTTTATTAATTCAGTTTGGTAACAACTTGTGGTGTATTAGAGCTTCTTTATTTATTCCCAAGTGAGGGTTGAGTATCATATCATTGGTGGAAACATCCTGCTAAGTAAGTATACTGGCCTCCTATTTTGGAAAAGAACAATAGACATATCACTTCTCATACTTCATCTCCACGTAAAGCATTAAGTTTAGTTGTGGAAACATTCTGATAACTGATCTATACTGGTAAAATGGTTGTCTTTCCTGTGTTGAGGTTGTCCCTTTTGTTACAGTACTTTTACCTATACAAAGTTGGAAGCATTTGTTGCAAACAGCTTGTGATTTTATTTCAAATGGAAAGTCATGTTGAATTCTTCGAATGGTGGAACATTGTGCTTCAACATATATGATGAAATGCAATAAAAACTTGGGTGTTTGATTAAATTATCACGTTGTTTTAACTTAGCATGTATTAGTTGGTTTTGTACCTTTCTAGTGCTTTAGATGGACTTAATATATATAGAAATGACACCGCTCGATGATTTTAGAGATAAAGTCTGAATATGTTTTCTATCTTGTTTGAAAATGCAGGATGAGTGGATGCAGGAAATAAAGGAAAAAGAGAGAACACTTGCTCTTTTGGCTGAGGAAAACAGAAAGGCAGGGCCTTTTAAAGCCAATTTGGAAGCAGAGATCCGACAAAGCATTGAGCTCGCTCGATAAATGTCTGAAAAAGGATGAGGTATAGTGGCTTGAAACAGATCTGTCGAGTGTGTCGTTAGAGGGCGATACATTCTTATTCGACGGCATTGAGGTATCATCTCTAGAAACCGAGTGCTCCATTCGAGCCCCCAAGGCACTGGAACTGTATGATGCTTGACAAATGAAGTCTCTGTAGTTTTTGTGCCGTGCACCCACCAAGTGCTGTGTGCCCTGCTATGAAGGGCGCTGCAGCAGCTCGGCGAGTAGACAACGTTGTCCACATTGCAGTGTGGAGGTTCAGGAATCAGGAGTGCATCAAGGCTATCCATAGTAATTCAGATCTTTCAGAGTTCAGACAGTCAGTCATGAGGCTCAGCCCTAATTGTTGATCTCTTCGTAGGAACAAGAAAAAAGTGGGGTCGAGCTTCAATTTTGGGCAGCCCGCGGCCAGTTTTTATCGGGACAGATTTGGTGGGTGTAGCCTAATCTAAAACGACTATGCACTGTTGTAACCGTACAGTTGGTTTCATCCAACCTATTCTATATTCCCGCCCTGGACGATTAGTGTGGTTCGAAGGGAGTGTCATGAGTTATAAGAGCAGGAGAATGGATGGGAGTGGATGATAGTGGGTGGTAAAAGTATTGTGAAGGGAGAATGTATTAGAATTTCTTTACCCTTAAATGATAAACACGAAGAAAATGAATAATAACAGTATTTTAAGTGGAGTCATTTCTATTTATGCAAGGACTCATTTATTATAAACGGCCATAAAGAAAATTGAATCACACTTATCGTGGATATAGAGAGTAATTTTTTTAATGTTATTAATTAATGGTTAATGAATTTTACTTAAATACTATACTAATTATGAATTAATAACTTCTAATCGTATTTAATTTAATAACTAATTAAATAAAAAATACCCTACAAACCGTACGGTGTTCTCCACAGCCATCTAAAAATGGTTGAAACCCACTCATAAAAAAAGAACCTAAATTCTAATTATAACCCATCAAAATTAATTAAGCATAAATAATTATTTTATCAGATAATGTATTCTCTTGTTGCTCCCAACTATACTACTTAAAACCTAGCAAAATAAAGCCTCTAAAAAATACTACTCCTAACAGAGCCACTTTAACAAAAAATTATACTCGGTCCATCCATCTCACTGATTATGTTTATGTAATGTTGGATACGAAGATTAAGAGAATAAAGGTTAAAATGATAGAAAGTGGATATGTCTCATCACTTATAAAGCATTTTAAAGGATTAATTTTTTTCTTATTTAGACATAAACAAAATCAGTGAGGCGTCCATTATAGGACAAGTAAAAATAATGAGCGGGACGGATGACGTAGAATTCTAGCTCTATATCTTCATCAGGCAGCCACGTAAATATGTGCATGAATAGTTAAGTTAAACTGTTGAATATATAAGCCGGAAAAAAAAAAAAAACCATCAACTTTGAATGGAAAGAAAATTAAACTGTTGCATATATATTTTTAGTTTCAATTCCATATTTTATCGAAATATATCAAGTTTAATTTTTTACCTAGTAATATGTTGATAGCTTTTATTTATGAAAATAGTGAGGACCCTCTCATTCATTCTTTGATGACTGCAAGGAAATGTATATGTATCAATAGGAATGGGTTTGAAATTATTCATCACGTGAGAACTTGAAAATCATGCTTAAATCTATATTCATGTTTAATAAGTTTCATGCTTTTTTGTATAAATAATAATGCTTATATGAAATCATGTTTAAATCAATTTATATTTATGCTTTGAATAATGACAACCATAGATCATTCAAAAATCAACGTTTTAGATTGGTTCCTAGTTCTCACACTATGATTGATTTTTATATGAATCAATTCCTATATCAATATTTATATATTTGATTTATATATTTTGCAATGGAAATGTAGCTATAACTTAATTAAAATTTGACATTTGTATTATTTTTATTAAAATTATTATTATAGAACCTAGTTTTCCCTCCATTCTTAATTAACGAGTTCACAACCACTTAAAAGTCGTTAATTCATCATTATATTATATTATATTAGATAAAAGGAAAATGATTTTTACTTTGAAAAAAATCCTACGTGGCACATCTCTCAATCTTCCATTCTCATTTATCTTAATTCTCAAAATTTTCGACTTTAAAATCATTATTTATCATATTTATATTCTTTTATGATTTTTCACTTTTAGGGTTTCATTCACGATTAGTTTTATTCTTTTATATAAGCTATTGAATCCTCGAATCTTAAGATCTCTATCACGCTTCATAACTTAAAATCTCCGTCCACAAAAGAGGTTTTGCCACTGGTATGTCTTCCTTCATGCTTAATAAGTATGAATTTATGATATTAGTTGCAAAGATTCTACATTATTACTGATTTATTTCTTTGCAGTCTTCACAATCTTTTTGGTTTTATCTGATTATGTATTTATGTTGTTTTCCGTAAAGATTCTTTTGACTCTTTACCGACAAATATAAAGATATGGGTACACTTGAATCGAATTAAGTGGAATATTGTGTTTCGATTTATTTGTTACTATCTTTGTAAAAAAAAAAACAATTAGTAATCAAGTTACTCTCTATTGCTTCAAAATTTCGTGCTCTTTAATTTCAGTCACTTTATATCATCAAAAACGATGCATACATTATGTTAATTATAGTAGGATTACGTTTTGAATTGAATTCGTGTATTTTAAATTTGTTTCAATCTAGCAATTTGAATGGTATCCAATCTAACAATTGGACTGGTATCATGCCTAAATTCTTTTGAGTTTGAATTGAATTCGTGTATTATATATAGCATGCTTATATATTCATGTATTTTATTTGGTTAGTTTTTCTATTTGTTATGTGATAATGTATATTGGGATGAACAGTCGGAGTATATACTATATGAGATATATAGAATGCTTTATGGAATTTGTACAAATGGGTCTCGTGTGGGTTGATTTATATTTAGGGTCTTGTGTAAATTGAATTATATTTTGATTTGATAGGTCTATTTTGTTTGCATAACGTCATAGAGAATTATACATTATTTCATTAATTTTTGGGGTTATTTTGGCAGTACATAGAAAAATTTATGCATTTTTGGGGTTTTGAGGGTTTCCGTTGAGATGCAGCGTCAAACCATTAATATGGGGAGATGTTTCTTATATATTTCAATTGACTTTGTGAGATGAATTGAGCCGCCCATATATTTCCTATGTGCGTTTTTTATGGTTTATGATGTGAGTTACTGTAAAAGCTTCGTAATTTGAGACCCGTAAATTGATTGATTCTGGTTTGATTTTTGTTGCCCGTAATCGTAAAAACATATCTATAGATATGTGTGAGTTAACCGTTGTTGTGTGGAAGTATACCCAATTCATAGATAGCGCGACTGAATTATTTTCATGTTTTAAGTTTGAGCATGCGGAGGATATGTAAATCATTTCATGTTATTTGATGAATGTTGATTACTATAGAAGATTATTTTCATGTTTTAAGTTCGAGCATGTAGAGCATGTAGAGGATATGTATATCATTTTATGTTATTTGATGCATGCTGATAACTGTAGAAGGAAATTTCTTGATGTCCCTATACATTTGTTTTCTGATTTTTTTTTTCTTTTTTTTATGGTAATCTTCTTCCATATAATAGATATTTGCTTGCACAACTATTTCACCATATCAAAAATTCAAGGTTCTTGCCTCCCAAGTAACCGCTATAGATCCACGTGAACTTGTGCAGCGTGCCATCGAGAATAAAGTTCGTATCCATATTTGTTATTTCTTTGTTTCAGTTTTTTGCATTCGTTATTTTGTTGTGTGTGTTTACTGTAATTTTTTTTGCTTACTCTCCTTCTACTTTTATTTGTGAGATTTTTTTTTATTTGGAGATATTGACGTGAAATATTTGTTTTCATAGTAGATTTGATGTCATCGTTTTAATGTTTCTCACTTTCTTAGCGGTGGAGATGAATTTCACTTCATTCAATGGTAGTAGGAATTGCTTTGCTTTTGTTTCCTCTTCTATATTCATAACTTCATTTGTGTGATTTTTATATGAATTTAGAAATTAACACAATACAATTATTTCAACTTTTCTTGCAAGAATGATTGATAATAGATACTCTCTCCGTCCACGAAATGGTTGCCACATTGTGGATGACACGGATTTTAAGAAATTGGTAGGTAGTAGTGAATTATAGTGAGTATTATTGTGAGTGGAATAAGGGTCCACAATAAATGTGAATGGAGTAGCAAAAGTGGACAAACTTAAATAGTAAAAGTGACAACCATTTCGTAGACGGGGGAATATATAACGACCACAAATATTAGAGAATCAGTGCATCACTTCTCTACAACACAAACTCTCCATTCATTGCCTTTTGTGTTATGAACAAATGTATAGAAAAAGATAAATATAAATGAAGTGTAACTTTTTATTAAGAAAATATTAAAAAGCACGCCAGGTGGATTGAACCGAAAATTTTTCCTAGCATGAAAATTATGAATCAATATAAATTGTACATATTTGTATGATTTACCATTATAATTAAAACAATATATGTAATTGTAATAATATTACATTAACAAAGCATGATCGTGAAATATATCATTATGATAAAAAAAAAATTATCATATACTATTGCATATACAAACATGATTATATATATATATAGAGGTATAGGTATATAAATATTTATATTTCTACACTCTCACTTGAAGGATTAGCTATCAGGATCATTTCTTATGAATTGTTTTAAAAAGTCGATACATCTTGACAACCCTTATAGCTAAGATTTGCGCGTTTGCATATTTGCAACTCATAATATTATTATATGAGACTAAAATGAATAGAAAAGTATTACTCTCTCTGTTCTATTAGGCTTGACCTGGTTCTTTTGGGTACGGAGTTTAAGGAAAAAATAGTTAAGAGTAAAAGATATGTTTAGTGGAATTTTTTAAGTGAAATAAAGTGGGTAGAAAGAGAGTGAATAGTGAAATAAAGTGGGTAGAGAGAGGGGGAATAGTGAATGACACATAAAATGAGGTGAAAGGTAGGATGAAAGGTATAAAGTGGATTGCTTAACAAATTAATTGGACTCTAATCATCTCCTAATTATTTCCAAAAAAGGAAATAAGACAAGAATAACGGGCAATCCAAAAAGGAATACATGCTAATAATAACGGGACATAAGGAATATTACTTATTAACCGGATTTTAATGATGGATAAAGTCAAACAAAAACGGGATTGTTATATAAGACGAAATGAATAGAAAAATATATTTACTTACTAATTGAATTTGAAAGATTTCTGGTTATATATTTTGAACATATTATCATCGTCCTCAGTTGCATGCAGTCTACGAGTCGGAATGATTGGATGTAAACCTCATTAATATTATTTTGGTTAAATCACAAACTGAACTAACTAATGATTTTAAAATTTGTTGACTTACAAAAAATTCCGTATAAAAATTTATAAAACAACTAAACATATGATGTTTAATAATTTTAATGATCTTATTAAATAATTAAATCCCATCAATTTTCAATGGGTTTTATACGCTAGTTATACAAAGAAAGAAAAAAGAAAAAGAAAAAAGGCCTCTGTCAATTTTTTTGGCAAAATGTAGATAATGTTTGTGAACCATATTCACGAGGGTCAAAGTTTCCATGATAAAGTAGACATACACATGCAATATTGCAATCCGCCCTATAATTATTTGTTTTATAGTATGAAATTTAATTAATACATTAATCCTTCATTCTTTGCTTAAGCGACATAAATAAATTCAACAATAAAAGAATTCACCATTTACATATATAGAGCCTAATAATTCGCCAAAAAAAAAAAAAAAAAAAACCATTCAATGCATTATATTATATAAGCTGATGGCATTACAATGTAGATAAAAGAAAAGAAAAAATTAAACCAAGAAGAAGGAAAAAAAAAACATTAATCCAAAACACACAACAAACCAACACAAATTCCCCCGACAAGCATCACTAATATAATATAATACTCCATAATAATAGTTACGTAAGTAATTTAATCTCACAATTAATATAGTATATATTAACCATTACCAAATTAATCAGTACCATCCAAACCCGCCGGAGAAACTACTCCTCCCGCCGTCCATCGACGTCGACGCCGCCTCCTCCAACCCGAAATACTCGAACGGCGTCGGCGCCGCGTCCATGCTCCGCCGCTGCTCCGACAGCTCAAGGTACCTCATATCATTCAGCACCCCATGCCCCATCTCCGACAGCACCGGCGGCTCCCCGGAGTAGCAGCTGCTCGTGATGTCCGGCGGCAGCGGCGGCAGCTCCACCTGCGCCCGGTGGCTGCTGCCCGCCTGCTGCCCGTAGTTCGAATTCATCGCCGTCCATGCGTCCCCGGTCAGCTGAAACTGACCATCGTTCTGCCCGAAGTAAATCTGGTGTTGGTCGGCGGCGGCGCTGCCGTCGACGAAGAGCATGGAGAAGTCGGAGCGCGTTTCGTCGGGGGAGATGATGGAGGTGACGGAGGAGCCGGGCGGCATGTCGGAGTAGACGAAGTTGGTGCGGGCGCGGGACCCACGCATGGACCGTGCCGCCCGGTCGTAGGCCAGCGCCGCCTCCTCCGCCGTGTCGAACGTCCCCAGCCAATGCCGCTCCTTCGTCGTGGGGTCGCGTATCTCCGCCGCGTATCGCCCCCACGGCCGCCGCCTCACGCCCAGAAACCGGTTTGTTGAAGCGGAGTCGTGCGGCGGCTGGGGCGGCTGCTGACTCCCCTTCCGTTTGCTCTTCGACGGCGAAGGGGCGGCGCTGCCGCCAGCTGCCTTGCTCATGCCATCCATTTTTAGTAAATAAAAAAGGTTTAAATAGGGACTGACAGAGATACAGTTATGATCAGTTATTGAAAAGTGAGATTTCCTGACAGTGAGCAGAGTAGGAAGACAGGGAAACAAGAGAGAGAAAGAAGAGAGAGAGTGAGTGAGAGAGAGAGAGAGAGAGAGAGAGGAGGGAGAGTTTCAATGTTTAAACTTCTGAATTCAGTCGTTTTGTTGTTGATGATTCTGGGTGCAGCACTTGAAGGAGTTTAAATAAGGAGGTCGTCAACACTTAAACAATTATGTTAATAATAATAATAATAAATAAGAATAAGAATATATAAAATAATAGTAGAATGGATTGAAGAATTTAGTAATATAAAGGGAGTAGTACTGGAACATGGACCTCCTTAATTAAACAAATTGGATTGATCATCACATGCATCATTATTAGCCATATGCATCTCTGAAACCAATGCCATTATGCTAATCCATCGCTCTTTATTTACACAAATCAAACATTATTCCTCCAATTATTAGTTTCGACGAGATTAACGATTTTGGATTTTACAAGAATCAACGTGCTCGATTCTTCAAAAATAAGAGGACGGTCAAATTAATTAATTCGTCAATAATATATTAATCACTCCTGCATTTAATTAATTAATTCTACAAAGTCATAGCTACGAAAATGAAGTCATACAAGATTAATAATTCCAAGATTTTTGGCTGATAAAATTAACACAAGTCGTTAAACTAAAAGATATAATTAATTAATTAACGTGGCTAGATTTTGTGCTCTTTCTTGGCATGTGAAGCTTCTAATCATGGGAGTGATTGCAAAAGTTCGTAGTGTCATATAATGATGATAGTTTGATTATTAGAAGAAATTAATCAATTTAATTAATGTCCCATATATAAGCATAATTAAGCTAGCATGCAATTCTCTTCTCTCCTGAGATTACAACTTTTTGCACGTCTCAAAAAGAAGAAACTGCAACTTCATGATTACTCAATTGTTCAACCTATATATATGTGTGATTCAATTATGATTTTAATCGGATTGCTCTAATCATTGGGCTCACTGCCCTAATCATTCTCGTATGAGGTTTCCCTACTTGAATCCACATATATTTTGCTTAGCATAATGCTCTTTTCCGCTTATCATAATGATGTGATTGGGTGGCTTTTTTTCTATTTTATTTTAATTTAATTAAGTAGAAAGATTGTCAAATTATGAATATTCATTTTCGAATCATACCCTAACTTTCAAATATTGGCAATAAATTAATGTATAATCTTTCAATTTTTTGCAACTAAAATACGTTCAAACTTTGAAATTCTTGTTGTTCAAGCACTTAATTTCATAAATCAAAAGGCTGGATTCTGACGGGCTTCAGGAGAGGGACATTAATGATGTATAAGCAGTCATATATGTTGATAGAGATGAGTTTCGACATTCAACTATTACAGATTTGCAGACTATTCGAGCGAAATTCATCATCAATAAATATTGACCTCAAGCTCGTCAAAAGCCCAACCTTTAATTTCTCAAAATTTAAGGGCTTGAAGGATAGAATTCCGAAAGTTTTGCTATTCCAAAAATTTTGATAAATTTTAATTAATTGCAAGTAAAATAAAAGAAAAGGTTTGGGTATTTGATTTATAATTTAAATGACACATTTCCTAAAGTAGTTATTATTAGGAATGGTCGTTCTAGAGGTCACCGTGTAGTCAAGAAAACAAATTAAATTAAACATATAGTATGTGCTAGAAACATTGAGATATAAATCATAAGTATTAATTAATTTAGCGGTAGATTCCTCCGTATTTCTTGATCCTTTTTACCATCCAAGAAGTATAAGAAAATTGGCAAGAAGATAAATGTTTAAATTTAGAATAAGAAAGCATGTTGAGAAGAGTAAAAGAGTCCAAAATAGAAACTAATTTTGTAGTAAGAGGAAAGAGCCCTTTTTTGATTAATAGTGGAAAATTATGGGGAATATGATAATCAAAGCCATGTGCATCCAATTTAAGGCAAGAATTTATCATTATTTGAAATGGCATGTTCCTCTAACTTTTCTCCTAATCCAAATACCATGTATTGGGCTTACTTTTTCTTGTTTAATTTGTTTTTTCTATATTTTTTCAAGATTGAATTCTCATAAGATTAAGGCATAACCCCTGGATTTTCTTGGTATCTAAACCAAAACATAAAACAAGAGAGATCAAAAAAGGTTAATTGGGTACCATGTGATGGGGGAACCTACACATTGTCTTTTACTTTAATATTTATTTTAATAAAATAAATAATTGTTGGTACTACCTAACACATAGCCCAGTCACACACAAACACTTTACATGGGTAATTTTAAAAAATGGGTTTTGGATCATGCACTCACACTGACTACTAACTGTGTCTGTGTGTGAGATTGAGACAAGAAATACAAGGAATTTGTGACAATAGATTATATATGAGTTGAACCATGACAAAATGTTAGCTATACTATAATATGTATATGTGTTCAACAACCATCTTGAGAACAAAGGAAGGTGGAATCACCACACCAATTGGTCTATTTTTTTCTAGATCACATTTGTGTTTCATATTTTGAAAGTGGTATATCCATCTAAAAACAAAATATATACAGCTAGTAGTTTAATGATTTTCTTTAATTTCCATTTGCAATGAATACAAGTAGATAATTTTCCATTTTTCAAAATTTATGTTTAAGGTTGGTTTTGTCTTTGTTGGTTCTTGTTTTTGAGCTCAAGCCATTACTCAGTCAAAGCAATCATTTTCTCGAACATTAGATTATTGTGGTCAGCCTGAACATTCACCAGCATGTGGTCTCAAAAGTGAAAATTTCCTGCCCAAAAATGCTCGAAAAGATTCATTTTAATGTTGTTTTAAAGTAGAAACATGATGCATACTTCCCAAATTTGGGGGACAATGTTTTGTTGCTATCCAGCTTAAGTAGTTAATTCTGCAGTGAACAAATAGGAATCTCCAGTTTTAGCAAATTAACTCACATATTGTTTTTTTTTTTTTTTTGTCATCTTTTTCCCGATAAAGAAGACTGAGATTGTTCTACAATTTAACTTCGTCAACGTATCACTCGAAATGATCAAGTCGAATTCAAGTATTTTCTTGCAGCCGTAGGACAATAAGTCTCTATCTTAATAGCATGTAAATCACACGAGAGAAGAATTTAGTTACATGAGACAAAAAGTTTTTAACTCTATGTTTGTAGGATTTACTTGTTTGTAGATTAGCACTAATTTTGATCAAGCTTTTTGGTGATTACCAAGATATTCAAACTAGCTTAAGACCAAATATTAACAAAATAATTTGAGGAATATTAAAATGTGAATGGAGTTCTTGAATGTGTAAATTGACTCGTTGATAGTTGCCTCAATTTTCAAATGTTTGCATGTGCTTGCAAAAAAGTGTAAGGCAAGAATTAAGCATTAACTAGGAAGATGCACCTACTTAGTAGCATCATCAATATAGACACACCCTTGACCACCTTATTTAATCAATTATGGGATACCATACACAATCTTTCTCCACTTCTAATTATCTACAATTTATCTTTTTATTAATTGTGTTTTTCATAAATATATAGACTCATTTGACTGTGCATTCTGCTTAAGTTATGATGACTAGGTATTTTGAATAAAATCAGTAACAATTTATGCACTATTTGCATCACGTGAGAAATTTGTTGAATTCGGCTATGTCAAATTTATTGAATTTGCTATTTTGATCAGTTATGAAAAATCTAACACAGACACACGCACATATATATATATATATATGTACTATATATCTATCATTCATATTCAGATCAATCTAGTTAAACTATGATACGATTGTTACATAGCATTCGATTGGTGATGTTATGAGAGTGAAGTTGAAATCGAGCAAATTACTTGGTACACAATTCGAATAGGCGTTGTGAATTTATTTCGTTTGAACATAGAGGAAGGAAGGGGAAGTGAGAATTGGGGTAGGGCCAAAAAGACGTGAAAAGGAAGTGTTAAAAGGCGTGATGCTGTCCTACTAAAAACGTGGGTAAGACTATTAGTGTGTGTGTTTTTGAGTAAATGTAAAGGATTTTGCGGCTATGAAATTGGGACATTTGACTAAGGTTTTGGTTTTCCTTCTCCCTAGAAAAACTTTAGACCGGAAAAGAGAAATCATAAATACTAATAAAAACATCTAAAAGAGGAGTAGCTATTAAGTAAAATGTGTGCACGTGAGGAGAGGACTCATAATAATTACAAGTCTATGTTACGGGATAAGCTACTCTACTAGTATAGCAGCACAAATACGTTGCTCTTTTTTTCTTCTTCTTTTTTTTGTTTTTTGTTTTTTTTTTTTTTTTTTTTTTTTTTTGGGAAGATACGTTGCTCTTTCTAAATAACACATATACTTACATATAAATAGTTGAAAACAAAGCATTCGACCTTCATAATCTCTCATAACATTAATTAATAAGAATTCAATAGAATTTTTTTTGTCTCCACCATAGAGAATGAATACTACTTATATTGTTTGATAATTTAGCAACATTCTAAACGTAATTGACTCCCCCTCATCCAGGAGCAGGGCTAAGAAAACGAGGCCCGGTGCGAATTCATAAATTTGAGTCTCTTTATTTCTAACTAAAAATTAAACTAAAAGTACTTTATTCATAAATGGCCCCTTTATTGAAGAAAAGTCGAAATTGATGCAAAAACTGCGTGATGGGAATCGAACCCGTGATCTCCTTATTGATCAAATGGAATAATTAATCAGCTACACTAGCAAAAATCTTGGCTAGTAATGAATTTCGAATATATATACATATATGTTATAAACTAGAAAGAAGCGAGAGAATATAGAAGAGAATATCAATCGAGTGTATAGTATGAGAATTGTGTGTATCCAATATGAGGACCAAAGATCTCTATTTATACAAGTACAGAGCTAGGGTTTTAGGGTTGATAACTTGGTCAACACTCATATAGTATATATCTATAAGATATTTACAACACTCTCCCTTGATGACCAATCCCTAAAACAAATGTTGCCTCATTAAAACCTTGCTCAGGAAAATCCAGTGGGACAAAACCTGATCGAAGGAAAAAGAGTATGATGGTCCCGATACGAGTTACTGGTGTATGGGGGGGGGGGGGGGAATACACCAGTTAGGATTTTTCAACTTTTGAAAAATCTAACACTTGAAATCAACTACAACTGAGTAAAAGGACTCAGTTGGGATCTCACAGCTGAGTAAGCAACCTCAGCTGGAAGAGTGATGCTATGCGGAATGTGGTGGAAAATGTACTCGTAAAATCAAACTCACGCTTTTATGCACGGTTGGTCAAAACCAAAACTGTTGATGTGAAAATATGCAGATTGTATGCGGTTAGTTTGTCAGTTGAGATATGCAAATAAAGACTGAACACAAATAAACACGACACACAAGATTTACGTGGTTCGGAGAGAACTCCTACGTCCACGGGGAGATGTGAGTCCACACACCTCAGTCCAAGTTCTTCTGGACAGATCCACTCAGCTTACGCGGGCTGAGCAACCGTTACAGTTTAGTTTCCGGGCACTAAACAGCCTAAGTCAAGTTTGCGGGTACTTGACGACCTGACTACTCAATTGCAGGAAGAGTAAGGTCCTAGCACACTTTTTAGGGTGTGAGAATGGGTAGGATTTCCAACTACAGCTCGATCACGAATGAGAGCTGGATCTAAGGCTTGAACGAATAAACACTCAACCTAAGATCAAAAACAGTTTCGATCTCTAGGAACTCTCAGCTACTAATGTTCTCTCAAATTAGAACTCTCAGTTGCTGATGCTCTTAGATGATGATTTTGCAGATTTGCTTTTTGCTTTGATTTCTCTCGAGAAAGCTCTTGAATTTTCGTCGTCACTCTTCTTCCTTTTCTCGAATGAGAGAATGCCTCTATTTATAGGCGGAGAGAATCAACTAGTCGTTGGAGGAGCAGTTGATCTCTGATCGGTTGAAAGCGATGGCTTGTCTCTCATCTCTGCAGACTTTCCCGATATGGCATCTGTGCTCTTATGCTTTCCATCTGAGACAGCCTTGTGTTGGGCCAAATGGGGTAATGACTGAACGGTCAAACCCTCATATGACTTCCTTTTGAAATTCAAATCTTTGACAGTCAACTTCGGTTTGTCGGTTGAAAGTCTTGACCTTCGTCTGAGTGATCTTCAGCTGATGTTCCGATCTGTCGAGCTCTCAGCTGACTTTGAACTTCAAACAGTTGAACTCCCTGTTCGGATTCTATAACTGAGGTTCTGAAACTGAACCCTCAGTTGTCTTCCACTTCTTTACTCAGTTGGGATTGAACCCTCAGATGATTTCCTTTTCATCTGATGTTCTCTTCCTCTCAACTGTTTCTCATCTGATGAACACTCAGTTGGTTTCCTTCTCAACTGATGTTCTGAAGATTTTCCCTTATTTGCATCTGAACAAATGAACTCTCAGTTGTCTTTCTTCACAACTGATGTTCTGTCTGAGTGACGCCTTGTTGCCATCTTCAGCTGGAGACCTGTAAAGATAAAATCTTAACTTTGCTCAAACAGCGAGCCTAATTTCTAACAATAGGTTCTAGCAACATCTACTCGGTTGGGGTCAGCTGGTTTTGGAATTCATCAAAACTTATACTAATAAATTTCCCAACAATTTTCCCCTTTTTGATGATGCCAAAACCACTTACAACTTTAAACCACTATTGATCTAATCCTCTCTAACTGACCTAAAATCTCAGCTGAAATTCTAGACAGTCTATAAGATAAAACATCAACGGGTTAGGACAGTTATAACATGGTATTTAAAAGACTTTGTGATTCAGAGCTTGGACAATGAGGAATTGTTCATCAAGGTGAATCGTATTATATACTTTGAAGTTTTTGTCACAACTGAAGGTTACAAGGTTAAGCGCAAAGCATAGAAAGATACAACAGTTGCTCAAAAAACTACAACATCCAAAAACATTATCAGCTCAAAAACTTTGACAGCTCAGAAATACTGTTGACCGTACTTGCTGAAGATACGGTTGAAGATCTCCTTCTTCGCTTCCGACTCAATCCCAGTGTTGACGCCGTGTTCCTTGCAGACTTGCCTCGCCTCAGCCAAGATCGCATTTCTATTTGGCGTGCTCGTGCCTTTGATCATCGGAGGGCGGTATATGCACTTCTTTGGAACTGGAACAGTGTTGGGATCAAGCTGAGCATTCAGCATAGCTCGCTTGAACTGACTAAACATTCCAGGGTCTCCAGATCTGAGTTCCCACAGGGCTTCCTTGAATGCTAGCCTTGGGTCTTCAGTCGAGTAGACTTTCCTGTAATAGAAGTCATTGACGAACTCATGCTTGAACTGTTCCCAGTCATCGTTCCACTCAGCATTCATCCACTTGTCAACATGTGGGTACTGAGACGGGAGCGGAGCGTTCTTCTGCAGCTGATGCGTCGACTTTCTAGCCTCAGCCTTCATCTGGTGCTTGTTGATTCTTCGCACACTTCGGCTGGCTTTGTTTCTGTCGACGTTCTTCTCCACCTTGGCGAGCTCCTTCTCGAACTTGGCCACCTTTTTGGCCTGATCGGCAGCGAACTTCTTGATCCATGAGGGATTCAAGTACTTCTCCTTTGACTCCCCCATAGCTTTGGCAGCTTCAATGCAGTCTTCAACAGATATCCCGTCAAGTTCTGCATCAAGCTCGGCTGTGAGCTCGGCTACGAGGTCGTGGGAGACTTCCAGTTTGGGCTGCGACCCTTCAGCTTCAGCTGGCACTCCTTTTCCTTGCTGGAGAGCAGCTTTCCCTCGTCCATCCCCAGCTGCTGGCTCCTTGTCTTCCCCCTTTTTGGCATCATCCAAAAGGGTGGCAACAGTGCCATCCAGAGAGGTCAACTTGGCTTCAGCTTGTTGAATGCGGGAAAACAGCTCTTCAACAGCGTCCTTCTCTTCCACCTTCTTCGCCAATTCCAGGTCTTGGCGCTCCTGTTCAGCTCGCTGCACAGCTGCAAAAGTCGCAGAGACCTCTTTGTGGAGGGAGACGAACTCAGCTCGGAAAGAAGCGAACTGAGCCATCCACTCCTGATCCTGAGTCTGCTGGGACTTTGCGAGGTCAGATTCAGCAACGGTCTTGAACACGTTGAAATCCGAGCTGAGGCTCTGAACAGCCTTCCTTAGAGCCGAGACCTCTGAGCTGGAAGAAGTGGAGAAATCTTCGAACTTGTGCTGCAGAGAAGAGGAGAGATGTTCTAGCTGATTCTTCAGTCTGGCATTTTCTGCCATCAGCTGCTGCATCCTGTCAGCTTCTTCCTCCTTGCCCAGCTGGATCTTGGACAGCATCTCCGTCCTCAGCTGGTTGACCCTCTTCGAGATCAGCTCGCAGATGGCGTCGGTTGAGAGAGCTGGCTGATCGGAGGGTCCGAGCAGAAGCTATGGTTGTGGCTGGTCAGCAGACTCTGCGACAACCATGGTAGATCGGCTGGCGAGGTAGGCCTTGAGTGTGTCTTCTTCTCTCTTGGCCGCCTCATCAGCTGCGTCGACGTCGTCCATGCATGAGGCATTTTTGGCGAGCATGTCATCAAGAAAGTGAACAGCTTCAGGGTTGTTGCACAGCTCCCTGGTGTCTGTCCCTTCTTGGATGCTTTTGTCCAGACGTCGTCGGAGCACAGCCACCTTTTGGTTGTAAGCCACCTCCAGGCTCTGGTAGTCGAAGTACTCCCTTAGGTTGGACTCTTCGACCTTTAACTTGTCCCAACCATGAATCCTGAGGGTCTCCTCCTTTACGTACCAGTAGCTGAATATGACACTGAACTGGTATAGAAGTTCCGTCCCGAGAACAGAGAAAATGGGCATCGATGTTGCCTTGGGGAACATACCAATCAGCTTGCGGAAGCAGTAGCTGAGTCTTCCTTCATACTCAGCCAGGATCGCCTGGCGGTTGGCTTCTTCATCGATCTGAGGGGGGTCGATATCGAAGGTTAAGGGTTCGATGGTTTCATCAACGTTGGCCGAAGAAGTGGTCACAACGTTGGCATCGAGCGAGAGGCTCGGAATATCTGACTGAGGACCAGTTGAGAGAACCGGATCCTCTTTGGATGGAGAGTTGGCTGGCTGGAGGATTTCTTCAGTCACAGGTGGGTTAACCTGGCTGGCATCAGCTCTAGACCGACTGTCGTGGGACTCCTCAGATGAAGAAGAGTCATCTGAAGAGGAGCTGGCATCCACCACTTGGATCTCCACGTCTCCACCTGCCTCCTCAGCCACGTCCTCCTGGCGAGGTTGAAGAATAAACCCAGCTGGGTCAACCGATTGACTGGATTCGGTTGACTCCTTCGCCTCAGCCGGCTTGACCACCACTGGACTTGTTGTGGATGGTTGAGCCGCTGGCTGGATGATCCTTATCATTGGCCTCTTCTGCAGAGGTTCCTCCTCTTCCTCCTCTTCGTCTTCTTCCTCCTCAGCTACCTCTTCCAGTTGGCGCTTCGCCGGCTTGGTCCTTGAAGGGCGGCGAGCAGCTGGCTCCACAGCTGGCTTGGGGACACCCTTGGGGGTGTAGACAGCATCTACAACATCCCTGGCCTTCTTGGCTGAGGGGAACAGCGACAGCTTGCTGACTGGAGTGTCCTCACTTCCTTCCCATGTCAGCGGCAGACCCTTTGTGGCTTGGAGGATGAGGGCTCATATCTTTGTCCCGAAGTTGAGAGTCCCCTTGACACTCAACAGAAGTTCTCCGGACTCAGCTGTCGTCTCGGATATCTTCTGCTTCTCCGACAACAGCTGGCTCTCTATATATCCCAACCAGTCGACCTGGTGCATCTCTTCCAGGGCCTTCTGCTGCTTGAGCTTAGGACGGCTTATGTCCCCGAAGGCTCCACCATATGCGAAGATGCATTTGGAAATTACATCGAAAAGAAGTCGATGCTCCGGCTTCAACTTTGTCCTTTGCATGCTCCCCTTCAATGGTTCGGGAACAAGAAGAATGGTTTGAAGGAAGGCATCAGCTTCCTTGTCAGAAAAGTTCCCCACCACATCTGTGGCTTCACGGTTTCTGGGGATGAGCTTCTCCAGCTCCTTTGACACCTTTATCTCCACAACGGAGTCTTCTACTGTCCGGGAGGTTCTGTGGCGTTGCTTGCACGGGATGATCGTGACAAACCCGTCATTTGCAACTCGTTGCAGATTCCGGTAGAAATGCACTATCTGCTTCCTGAGCAACAGGGCCGGAGAGAGAGTGGCCCAATCAAGCAGATGGTGGTCGGAGAGGATAGCGGCGATTGGAGCGAGCTCAGGCGATGAGAGAGCCGCTCTGGATAATATCTGTTCGAAATGAATCTTTGACATCACCATGTCAAACGATTCCTGGAACGTTGCAGGCTCTGAGGAAACCATCTTCTTAGAAGTTTTTGACTTGGGCGCCATCTCGAGGAGATATATATGCAGAGAAAGAGCGAAAGACTTTACTGGAAATGGCGAAACAAGATTTGAGAAGATGAGGAATAGTGAGTAAAGATATGCCCGAAAAGAGAAGGTAAGGATCACTTCCTGATTTGCCGTATTATATAATCTTTGACTCGGATAAAATCAACGGCTGGGGTTAAATCGCGCGTATTTATCAACGGCTGTGATTTCGCGACTGATGAGTAATTTTGACTGATATGCCACGCGCGCGAGTGAGAAGGTGAATAGTTTGAGGTGTCAGCCCAATCGCACTATAAAGTAAGGCTATAGATGTTCAGCCAGACTTTATATTAAATGCGATATGATGGCTTGTTTAGTCTAGCTGACATGTTCAGGAATGTTTGAATTTATTTCAAACATTCTCATTTAATATCATAACACCTTCAGTCATAAATGATACCTGCCAGCTGATGTCTGAATCAGCTGTGTTCATTAGTTGAATTCCTCAGTTGCCGCATACCATCAGCTGACTCGAGTTCGTCTGTTCAGCTGACGTCTGTTCCATTGTTGCAGCATACCATCAGCTGACTCAAGTTCATCTGTTCAGCTGACGTTTGATGTCTTCAGTTGACAATTCGTATCTGAGATTCCTCCATCATCTGAGCTTCCCCATTAAGTCGATATCCGACTCTTCAGCTCGGTTGGATCCTTATCAGCTAGGATGACTCTTTAGCTCGGATGAGTTTTTAGCTCGGATCCAAAAGTCCTAGAAGATCACACAGCATCTTGAACCGGGCTTCAGGAAGAGGTTTGGTGAAGATGTCAGCTCTCTGAATCTCAGTTGGGATCTTCTCCATGGACACATCCTTTTTCTCAATATGGTCTCGGATGAAATGATGACGAATATCGATATGCTTAGTCCGAGAGTGGTGAACAGGGTTTAGAGAGATAGCTATGGCACTCGAGCTATCACAATGAATGGGAACCTGTCCAGTTGAGACTTCATAATCTCTCAGCTGCTGCTTCAGCCACAATACTTGCATGCAACAGCTTCCGGCAGCCATGTACTCTGACTCGGTTGTCGAAGTAGCAACACACGCTTGTTTCTTGGAGAACCATGAAACCAGCTTGCTTCCCATGAATTGACAGTGTCCAGAAGTAGACTTCCTATCCAACCGATCTCCTGCTAAGTCGGCATCTGAGTATCCAGTCAGCTGGATATTGTCATCAGTTGGGTACCACAACCCAACATTGACAGTTCCTTTCAGATACTTAATGATGTTCTTTGCTGCCAACATGTGTGCTTCTCTTGGTTGGACTTGAAAACGAGCACACACTCCAACTGCGTATGAAATGTCTGGTCGGCTGGCAGTCAGGTATAGCAGCGAACCGATGATCCCTCTATACTGGCTGGCATCAATGAGCTTTCCCTCAGCTCCTGGTTCGATCTTCCAGTTCGTGTTCATAGGGATCTTCGTTGTCTTACTTGTCTGCAATCCGAACTTGGTGATGAGCTCCTTTGTATATTTGGACTGGTTGATGAAAATCCCTTCAGGTGACTGCTTCACTTGCAATCCAAGGAAATAATTCATCTCGCCCATCATTGACATCTCGAACTTTTCCTTCATAAGATCGGAGAATTTCTTGCACAGCTCCTCCGACTTGGACCCGAAAATGATGTCATCGACATAAATTTGCACAACAAGCATATCTTCTCCAACTTTGATGGTGAACAGTGTTTTATCAATTGAACCTCGTTTGAACCCCGAGTCCAGAAGAAATCCACAAAGAGTGTCATACCATGCTCTTGGTGCTTGCTTAAGACCATAGATAGCTTTCTTCAGTTTGTAAACTCTTCCATCTCCAGTTTCAAAACCAGGAGGTTGTTCAACATATACATCTTCTTTGATATCTCCATTGACGAATGCACATTTCACATCCATCTGATATACTTTGAACTTGTGATGTGCGGCATAAGCTAGAAAGATCCGGATGGCTTCCAGCCTTGCAACTGGTGCAAAGGAATCTTCAAAGTCAATTCCTTCTTGTTGGCAGTATCCTTGAGCTACTAACCTTGCTTTATTCCTTACAATGAATCCAATGGCGTCTCTCTTGTTTTTGAAAATCCACTTTAATCCAATCACCTTGACACCATTTGGTCTTTCTACCAACTCCCATACACAGTTGCGTAGAAACTCATTCAATTCTTCTTGCATGGCTATTGTCCAGTGGACACAGTTGAGAGCTTCTCCAACATTCTTTGGTTCTGGAACATCAGCTACAAAGCAAGAAAACATGGCAACATCTCCAGCTTGCTCGAACTCTTCTAGAACTGCCAATTCCTCAGCATATTGGGCAAAAGTGTTGGATTCTTCCTCGGTTGATTCTGGATTTGCAACTCTGCTCCGTGTGCGCACACCCTTGGTTGGATCTCCAATGATGTCGTCAGTGGAATGAACTTCATACCATCTTCGGTTGCGTCTTCCTTCTTCTTCCAACTGTGGCTGTTCAGAAATCTGAGTTGGAGTCTTCAGAGCTGGTGATTGATCAGCTGTTGAGTCTGGATCCTCAACATTTACAATAGTTTGAACTGAGCTCGGTTGGGCATCGGATGCTGATGCAGTTGGAGGGGCATCAGCTGAAGTTCCCCCTTGGGACGAGCCGAGGTCATCGCATTCATCTTCAGAGGAGTATGGATCCTCATCCTCAGTTGCCCATATTAGTGGTTCAGCTTTGTTCTTTTCCCGAAGTGCTTGCGATCTGGTGAGAACTGGTAGAACAGCTGGATCCGCGTGTTGTTCCTTTACCTGTTCCCTGCACTCATAGATAGATTCATCAAAACTAACATGAGGTGTTATTTCCACAACACGAGAGCTGTTGTTGAAAACTCTATATGCCTTGATCCGAGCTGCATATCCAAGAAATATGCCCTTCGAAGCTTTGGCATCAAAAGTTTTCAACTGAGTCTTCCCATTGTTGTGAATATAACACTTAGATCCAAAAACACGAAAATAGAAAATATCTGGCTTTCTGCGTCTCCACAGCTCGTAGGGCGTCTTTCCCAACCGCTTGGTGAGAAGAGATCGATTCTGTGTGTAGCATGCTGTGTTGACCGCTTCAGCCCAAAATCTCTTAGGCAGTGCTGAGCTCGCTAACATGGATGTGGCTGCATCCTTCAGAGTTCTATTTCTTCGCTCAGCTACGCCATTCTGTTGTGGAGTATGTGCGGCTGATGTCTGATGGGTTATGCCATTCTTTTCGCAATACTCAATGATGGTTTCATTTAGAAACTCCGTTCCACGATCTGATCGGATAGATATGATCTTCATCTCTTGTTGGTTTGATATCCGATCCATCAGCTTGGGCAGCTCATCTCGGGTTTCACTCTTGTGGCGCATGAAGATGGTCCACGTATATCTTGAGTAGTCATCAGTTACAACCAAAGTATATTCGTTTCCATTAATGCTTATTGGTGTAACTGGCCCGAAGAGATCCATATGGATCAGCTGCAACACTCGGTCGGTTGAGGGAGTTGACTTCAATCGGAAGGAGGTTCTAGCGAGCTTTCCCAGCTAGCATGCACTGCAGATATGTGTTGTTGAAAATACTCGGTTAGGTATGCCTCTTGCATGTTCTTGTCTGGCGAGTCGGTTCATCGTCTTGAAATTCAGATGGTTGAGCCTTTTGTGCCACAGCCAGCTCACATCCGAACTGCTCTTTGACAACAGGCAAGTGTCAGGGAGGCTGCTGTTCCAGTCAGCGTAGTATACATTCCCTGTTGGCGATCGATTTCCCAACAATATCACCTGCTTTGATCCGACATCTTTAACTCTGCAACCCTGTGCATCAAACTTGACAGAGAACCCATTATCACAGAATTGGCTGATGGAGAGCAGGTTATGCTTCAATCCATCAACATAAGAGACATTAGAAATTGAAACATGATGGGTTTCAAGGGTATCGTAACCTTTGGTATAACCTTTTGAGTTATCACCAAAAGTAACTGATGGACCTTCTTTCTCCACGAAACTTCCAAGCAAATCCTTCAGATTTATCATGTGTTTCGAGCATCCACTATCCATCACCCACATTGTTGTAGACGCCTTCTTCTTCCTCAGCTGTTTCTCCTGTACCTGCAAGGAGAAACTCGCTTAGGTCCCCAATTTTAGTTGGGTCCTGGAGGGTTAGAACCAGTTCCCCCTGGAACTGTGCGTCGCTTTTCTCTGTACACTCAGATGGATTTATCATTCCAAATTACTTTTCCTTCATCATCAACTATAACAACACCTCGGTTATCCTTAGGCTTGTTGTTAGTAGTGATGTTCTGTTTCTTGGGAGGTGTTGGATTTCTCCCATGTTGCGCTTTAGGAGGTGAGGCTTTCTCCCTGTTTTGATGGCGATTCTTATCCTGTTGATTTTGTCTGTGAGGTCGGACGCCATTGTGGAATCTTCTTGGCTGATTCTGATTCCATTGCCCTGGCTGTTGACGATAGCTGTTCATGCCCGGATGTTGATTCATGTTGTGGCATGAGTAACCATAGCTGTCGTAACTGTTCCACATAGGTTGACTCTGTTGGAACCTCTGGTTGTTGTGGTGATGGAACCTTTGTTGATTATGTCGGTTGAAGCTCGGTCGGTTCTGTTGGTTCCATCTCTGCTGTGGTTGGTTTGTTGGTCGGTTATCACGTCGGTTCTGAGCTTGGTTCTGATTGCGACTCCGACGTCTCCGGTTCCTCCGTTGAGTCTTGGAACATTCCCCCTCGGTTGTAGACTTAACCGACTGTTTCATTGGTGCTCCATCTGCAGCTCCTTTGCCTTTCTCAGCCGCAGTTGTCTTTGTCGGTTGTGAGGGTGTTTGTTCAGTTGCAGACTCAACTGTGTTAGGTTTGGCGACCATGACTTCCTCAGCCTTGGTGAAAGTAGCTGGTGGAATTCCAGTGTCCTTTGCCAAGTCGTATCCGAGTCCAGACACATCATCCATTTGCCGTCTGTATCTGATGAGATTCTCGATGATCTCGGATGACTGATATAGCTTTGTCAGGTTGTCCTTCTCAGTTTGAAGATCCTTGAGAAGACCGGCTATATGCTCTGTCTGGGCATCTGATGTCTTCATCAGCTGGTTGATCTGAGCCTCTTGCTTGTTCAACTGTTCGTTTTGTGCCTTGATCTGTTCCTTCAACTGTTCATCGGTTGAAGCCTCAGTTTGGTTGGCTGTACTCAGTTGACTTTTCAGCTGGTCAATTTCTTCAGCTTGTCTCTTGATCAGATCGTCCTTTTCGGTTAAGGAATCTTCAAGCTTGGCGAACTGGGCTTGAAGACTCTTAAACTCAACCGACTGCTGATGTAGTTCCTCACTGAGTTCTTGAAAATCATTCCATGAGGGTTCCAACTCATCACTCAGAGATTCCTGCAGGTTAGAAGAATTGGAAGATTTTAAGCGAGCAGGATTAGATTGTACCTCAATATCATCTTGGTCGGTTCCAAGTGCCATGAGGCATTGATCCGGACTGATGACTTTGTTGGTAGAGGTCAGATCATCCTCATCTTCAGTGTCTGTGAAGATGTCCATATCGTCAGCTGCCTCTTCAGCTACCATGGCCTTATTCTTTGCAGTTTGCTTGGCCCTTAGTGCTTCTCTTTCCTTCTTTGAAAGGTCTGGGCAGTCAGCTTTGAAGTGTCCTTCCTTGCCGCATTCGAAGCAACCATTGGTGACTGGCTTCGAACTGTCTCGAGTTCGGTTTGATTTATAGAAACGTTTATATTTGCCGAACCGAGTATCCATATCGGCTAACTTCTTTGACAACGCTGCAATGTTCTGTTGCAGTTCCTCTCTGCTCGGCTCCTTTGCAGTCGTGTCAGCCGATCTGGTTGGCCTTGACGATCTCGACTTTGAGTAGTCAGCTCGGAGGGCCACTGACTTTGATGCTGAGCCGACATCCTCAATTCTATTTGTCTGACTTGAGGGCTGCGACCTCCTTCTGTTGACTTTATACTCATTCCCTTTCAAGATTGAGAACAATCTTTCAGTTCCCATTTCACCAAGGTCAGCTCGGCTCTCGTGGATATTTGTGAAAGTATCCCACTCGGCCGGTAGAGCTTGCAACACTTTGAGATTTATTTCTCTTAGAGTGTATTTTCCTTTCCGGATGGACTGGATTCTTCTGATGATGTCCATAAACCGGCTCTAGCTGATCGATAGTCTCATTAGGTCGCAGACTGAAATTGTCGAAATCTTGACATGCATGCGAGAACTTGTTTTCCTTTGTCTCGTCACTTCCTTCACTTAGCGAGGCCAGGATGTCCCACATCTCTTTTGCAGTCTCACACTCCTCTATCCATGGCAGATAATCTTGTCCAACCGTGGACATTATTGTGCTCTGAGCCCAGATATCCAGCTGGCTCACTTTGGCCTCCTCCGGAGTGTAGTCTTCTGGTTGTTTCTCCACATACTCTACCACTGCATCTCCATCGTTGGGATTTGTGGGAGTGCGAAGTATTCTGTCTCGTATGACGATTGGTCCAGATGTGAGAACTTGTTGCATCCTATGATGCTTTGACAGAAGTATCTTCTTCATTCGAGTTCTCCATGATGTATAGTTGACAACAGAGAACATGACTACGATCTTGTCCTTGACGTCCATCTGTACAAACAGGACAAAAATGCGAGCAAGAATGCACTAGCGTGAAAAGATCTGTTCAGTTGACCACTGAAGAAAAATTCTCGAATTCACACCTCGTGAATCAGAGTCAGCAGTCTTTTGAACCACTGCTCTGATACCACTTGATGGTCCCGATACGAGTTACTGGTGTATGGGGGGGGAGGGAATACACCAGTTAGGATTTTTCAACTTTTGAAAAATCTAACACTTGAAATCAACTACAACTGAGTAAAAGGACTCAGTTGGGATCTCACAGCTGAGTAAGCAACCTCAGCTGGAAGAGTGATGCTATGCGGAATGTGGTGGAAAATGTACTCGTAAAATCAAACTCACGCTTTTATGCACGGTTGGTCAAAACCAAAACTGTTGATGTGAAAATATGCAGATTGTATGCGGTTAGTTTGTCAGTTGAGATATGCAAATAAAGACTGAACACAAATAAACACGACACACAAGATTTACGTGGTTCGGAGAGAACTCCTACGTCCACGGGGAGATGTGAGTCCACACACCTCAGTCCAAGTTCTTCTGGACAGATCCACTCAGCTTACGCGGGCTGAGCAACCGTTACAGTTTAGTTTCCGGGCACTAAACAGCCTAAGTCAAGTTTGCGGGTACTTGACGACCTGACTACTCAATTGCAGGAAGAGTAAGGTCCTAGCACACTTTTTAGGGTGTGAGAATGGGTAGGATTTCCAACTACAGCTCGATCACGAATGAGAGCTGGATCTAAGGCTTGAACGAATAAACACTCAACCTAAGATCAAAAACAGTTTCGATCTCTAGGAACTCTCAGCTACTAATGTCCTCTCAAATTAGAACTCTCAGTTGCTGATGCTCTTAGATGATGATTTTGCAGATTTGCTTTTTGCTTTGATTTCTCTCGAGAAAGCTCTTGAATTTTCGTCGTCACTCTTCTTCCTTTTCTCGAATGAGAGAATGCCTCTATTTATAGGCAGAGAGAATCAACTAGCCGTTGGAGGAGCAGTTGATCTCTGATCGGTTGAAAGCGATGGCTTGTCTCTCATCTCTGCAGACTTTCCCGATATGGCATCTGTGCTCTTATGCTTTCCATCTGAGACAGCCTTGTGTTGGGCCAAATGGGGTAATGACTGAACGGTCAAACCCTCATGTGACTTCCTTTTGAAATTCAAATCTTTGACAGTCAACTTCGGTTTGTCGGTTGAAAGTCTTGACCTTCGTCTGAGTGATCTTCAGCTGATGTTCCGATCTGTCGAGCTCTCAGCTGACTTTGAACTTCAAACAGTTGAACTCCCTGTTCGGATTCTATAACTGAGGTTCTGAAACTGAACCCTCAGTTGTCTTCCACTTCTTTACTCAGTTGGGATTGAACCCTCAGATGATTTCCTTTTCATCTGATGTTCTCTTCCTCTCAACTGTTTCTCATCTGATGAACACTCAGTTGGTTTCCTTCTCAACTGATGTTCTGAAGATTTTCCCTTGTTTGCATCTGAACAAATGAACTCTCAGTTGTCTTTCTTCACAACTGATGTTCTGTCTGAGTGACGCCTTGTTGCCATCTTCAGCTGGAGACCTGTAAAGATAAAATCTTAACTTTGCTCAAACAGCGAGCCTAAATTCTAACAATAGGTTCTGGCAACATCTACTCGGTTGGGGTCAGCTAGTTTTGGAATTCATCAAAACTTATACTAATAAATTTCCCAACAGAGTACAACTGCTCGCTTGAACTTGATCATTGCATATGTTGAATTGGCGCATGCCGATCTTGTGTACCAACTTTATGAATGTTGATGTCGGCAATGTCTTCGTGGATATAAGTCTGCCAACTCTGACGATGATACAACTATATATAGCACTTTCCATTTGACACGTCTCATTAAAAATATCCTTAGAAAAAAAAACCCCGTGGAAAAAAAACTTGATAGAGGAAAAATAATATGACATACATTACTCATGTGTTGCATCAAGTTGCCTTGTGAAAAACCTTAACTAAGAAAACTCCTGAGGTAAAACTTAGTAAGGAGAAAAAGACGAGTACAACCATTTGACCTTAGAGCATAATCTTTATATTTGCTCAAAACCTTCATGACCAAATCTTTACAAATATGTTGTGGTTTCTCACTCCCCCTGAAGATAATAATCTTCAAAATAACATATTTCAATACTATAAACATATCTTTATAGATGGGAGGAGAATTTAGTGAATAAATCAACAAGTGTATCACTAAACTAACAAACTTTTGTGGTCATGGTTCTTAAGGAACTCATTTGTGCAACACAAGTTCTATAATTCTCATAGAGAATAATGGGGGATGTATTTCATATCATTACACCAATGTAAAATATTGTTTTGAGAATGAGATAAATACTCAACATTCTAGTTGCATCAATGTCAACCTCTATAAAATATGCTAAGGTTGTCTTAACCTTGAAGATAACAAATGATATGCTTAATATCATTTCAATGTCTCATTGTGAGAACATTTGGATCTTGCTAGCAAGTGAATTTTGTTATATCAGCTGATAGAATAGTGCTTAGCACTTAAAACAGGAAATTTATAGGTCCATAATATAATCGTTATCTTCTATATTCACTTTCAAGGGAAGTGAAGAGAGACAATCATTGGGTCTAACTAGATGTGATTTATCACAAATCTCATTACAATATTCACAACCTTTCACATAGGTTAATTGGTGTAATAATAATATCCTTTAGGAGATGCTCGATCTTATATCGAGTCAATTAGTTAAGCATTCCAAACTCTATCTAAATGAGTTGGCTTTTTCAATAATACAAGTCATTCAAAGACTTTGTGATAAGTACTCAAGTACGTCAGATATCCTTACATTATAAGGAATTCACACTTGTTGTGAATTTATATTTCTCTTTATTAAAGACTTTGATATATTCACGTCTAATGATCCAACCAATATACGGATCAATATTATGCTTCACTGCCAGATATATTAAAATATGGAACATGATGCCATATTAGGAGAATATACATGCATAATCAAATGAATTTAGGATCACCGCCTAAATCAATGGGCTATTAACAACGCTTTATTCTCATCAATTTCTTTTCTCTTAGTACAGTTACTCATTTGTGTCAATATTTAATTGACATTTGTACTATAGAGCAAATATATATAGCGATTAAGCTTTGTTGCCTCAATGCTTCTTTCAAATTTTATTTAGTGCTTATGGCACTTTGATTACTCTTTGATTCTAGATCAAAAGTATCATTTCAAAATGATATAAGCAATTTTGTCGAGGCAAAAGTATTGTCGACAATAATATTTTTCATTCTCCAAAGTTCATGGCAATTTCAATCAACCAGATTTTCATCATTTCTTGATGATATCTTCTTTCTAATTATTCCGTAATCTCAATATTGTGATCTATAGTGCACGTGCATATGCATTGGGATTTTCGTCTTTAGGACGATCCTCTTTATGAGGCTTATATAGAGTGATATAATTTCTTTATTTGATTTGTATTCCGCGGATTTTTTTTTTTATCTCAAGCACCAATATAGAGATCTCTTACGCTTTCGGCGTTAAAGAGTATCCTCTATTTATTTATTTCACGAAGAACTTCAATTCTTTATGGTGCATATACATATATGTATATGAGATTTCATCACTCTTGGCAGTTTATAATTGAACTTTCAAGTTCATACGCGTGAATATTTAATTCAAATTATATCCCCCAATATTTTATTGAGGATTATTGAGACTTAAACTTTGCAACATATGTTCGTTGATGAGAATTTGCACAGGCTGGTCGATGTCCTAAACCGAACTGATGTTGTTGCTTGTAATTTATGCAAAGATATTCATTAGTATCTTTTGCTATTGTCTCAATGTGATATCGATTTTCGAATATCATTCTTAGTAAGTTTCTTTTTGATTTACTAGAGTAAATAAGATACTCTATGATTTAGTATCATAAATTGATACAAGCTCTTCAGAGCTATTTGTTTTCCGTGCACTTATGCACATAAATTAGGATAATATTTTTTATATATTTCCCAAAATATTGCTCATCAAAGCATGTAATATTCTTTAGAAATATAACTTTTGTGCTGTTTCAATAGCATCAATCTATAATCATTCAAGATTATTTGTGTTTCTTTAGAAACAACGATTGTTACATCATAGTAAGATATAAACAATATGTTTGCAAAATAATAAGTATAATATATCATCAATATAGATAATGTCACAGCTCCAAATCTCGAGGGACGGCAGAAGCCGGGGTGCGACTGGGGTTGGATTAAAGAAGCGGGGAAGAAGGGGGCTAACTGACTAAACATACATAAATGACATTAAACATTCAAAGAACAAGACTGGAATATAAATAAAAAAGGGTTAATCCCTAAGGATTACTCGACAAAAGTACAAAAGAAGCTAGGTTCATATTTACAGACTTAGACTACTGAGAATTGTTCAAAAGGTACATCTCAAAAGATTCAGAGTTCTGCAGCGGAAGAGTTCTAACTAAAGCAACCTATCTTTCAACTCAACATCAACCGTCGCCGCTCACCGTCGCTTCAACCTGCACATTTAGAAAACAATGCAGGGCTAAGTACAAACGTACTTAGTGGGCACGATGCCGAAATCATAGTCATATGTATAAATAATCTGGCATTTTATAACCGTAGCGCATCGGGGTTTTGTTGAAAAGGCCCGTGCCTACTAAACATTTTCTAACTGATTTGTATAAAGCAGCTTGCGCAAGCATTTTTAGAGTATGTTATGTTCAATCTTGACCCAAACTAATTCACCGTGGCTGGTACCCCTCAACAGGATATCACATACACCACAGGTTACAAAGTGCACTAACTCTGGAAAGCACTTAGCAACTAACTCAGAGCCGATCGTTAGTTAACCTAGTTAGATTAACTCTAAAAGTCTGGAAAACCCGAAGGTTAACTCAGAAATCTGGAAAACACGAATGTTAACTCAGATAGGTACAAGAGAACTCACATAAAATAGTTGAAACAGTTTATGCCAAGATTATCACTTTGAAAACACAATTCTCAAAGCGATAATTAATACTTTCGAGTTGTGGAAAAACCCACATTTTATTTGATATAGATAAAAGCCCACCTTGTAAATACAGAACTTATAAGCAAAAGCTTCCAACTTTGGATCTTCCGTCATTTCTCTACAGTTGGCTTCCTCCTTCATCGTAAAATAAAAATATACTTAAGAACGGGTCGTAACGATAATCGATTAAAAAGAATCGAAGAAGGTTTTAGTTGTTTTATTCTTTAGGCATTTGCACGCTTAATTAATTCGTTTTACTTAAACGGGAAACGAGATTCGTACCAATCTCGTTTAGAACTCGGAAGTTCTCATACTCGACTCTCGGGTCAGTAGAGAAGGTAGTCGATATCTTACTACGATTTTAAAGATTAAAAGAAACTAAGTTGGAAAGGATCAACTTAGGCGATTTACTTTATAGCTCATTTCACGACTTATGAAAGTTCTCGTTTATTACTTCTTTAATGAAAGGATAAAATATATGATCTCGACTGGTTTTCATCACTCAAGGTCCTATACTTGACTCTAGGGTCAGTAGGTAGATGTTCGATAGATAAAACGGCTTAAACGATTGAACGAAGCTAAGTTGTGAACTAAACAACTTAGAAAACAAGAAACTGAAAATTCACTGTACAGTCCAGTAACTCTGGAGGCTGTCCAGAACAGAGTGTTTCGCCTGTTTTTGGTTGTTTTTAGTTGGGTTTATTTAGTGCATTTTGTTCGTTTGCCTTTGTGTTTTGTGTTGTTTTTATATTCGGAATGCTCTAATGCTTTGGGTCGAATTTTTGTTGGGAAAATGCAGTATTTGTGTTTTAGGTGTTGGATCACGAGAGAAATGGCTGAAAAGTGTATGTTCAACGATCGTTCACATCTCGACGAGCGTCCAACAGTGATGTGAAGTATCAGAGAATCACCTTGGACGATCGTCCAAGGTCGGCGCTCGTTCAATAAATTTACAAGTTGGCGACTGGGCTTTCAGAGAGGACACCCCAGCGATCGTTCAGCCTCAACGATCGTCCACTTGGTCGAGAAGAGTTTCAGAGAGGACACCCCAGCGATCGTTCAGCCTCAACGATCTTCCACTTGGTCGAGAAGAGTTTCAGAGAGGACACCCCAGTGATCGTTCAGCCTCAACGATCGTCCGTGTGAAGATGTGAAGACAGGGCCGTCGATCGTTGGGCTTCGGCGCTCGTCCGATATGTGTGTGGTAGTGAGGAGGCCAACGCTCGCCCATGTTGGGCGATCGTCCGTGTTGAGGCGGTGATAATATTAGCTATAAATAGAGCCTCAGATTTATTTCCTTATTGACGTTATTACTTTCGTTTTTCTTTTTCCTTCCAACACAGAAAATTTCTCCAGTTGTTCTTTTCCAGTTTTTCGCTATTTTCTTGTTCATCTAAACACTAGGGTAGATTATTACTTTCAATTCGTATGGATTTTATGACAGACTTCTACTACGAATTAATCATCGTAAGTTTCTTTTATTTCGTATCTCAATTATGTTTATGATTTACTTTGTTTTTAGAACTAGGGTTTATATTACTGTCTAGATTAATTGTCTTTTTAATTCCTTAGAGTAATCAAAATCCCAACCCAATCAATCTTTATTGCTTTCTTTTTATTTTTCTGTTCTTTTCGTAATACAACAATCACCCTGTTAAGCCTTCCTTGTGAGACGATATTCGGGACAACTTATCTAATCTATAACAACCACGTTTAATTGCGTGCAACTTAGATTAATTTAGGTTGAACACAGAGGACTTGGAAATAGGGGGTGAGCCCTGTACCATTAGAAAGCTTAGGAAGTCTAGTTCACGCTCCAATTTACGGATCACAAATCCGATAAACGAGCTGGAAGTTATAACAGTTTCCGGCGAGGGTCGCAAAACTGCCGTGGAAACCCTAATTGATTGATAAGTTCGCCGTATAACGTTTTAGGTTCGTTTTAAATTCTCGTATTCAACTTTTTTAGAAACTGGACTCTTAAAGTAGTCATCACGTACCTCCGTACGTGACAAACTCCTTCTCAACTTGTTCAAAAGCACGACGTTCTAACGTCGGATTTCAACTATCAAGTACTAAACCAACAAAGAAAATCCAAACGCGTTCTAGTTCTCGATTACAACTATAATCCATATTATATTAACTCGGATGCTTATGATGTCAACTAGAAAAATACTCCAAATTTCATTATAAACAACAATATCAAGTTAAAATTTTCATCCGACTTCCCGATTATTAGTTACAACTAGATATTCGTCTCTTACGCGATTTCCAAAAGTCGTCGGTTTTCGTTCAAATTTTACGACGTTAAACTACGTCTAATGTGAACCGTTTTCATGCATGCAAACACATCTTAACATCATTATAACTCAGTTTATATGGTGATCTTTGCCTCTTATGTTTCACTAAACATTTTTAGAAAATTTTCAAATCATTTCTATAATCAACTTATATGATTTGCAACATAAATCAACTAACAAATGATCACTTATATCAAACATGTATAAACCCCTAATTACTCTATAAATTTCTGGTTTTAAACATATGTTAAGGGGATGAATTTCTTCTCAAATTAACAACATTTATTTACTAATCAACCTATTATAACAACTATTAATCACTTGCAAAACAATTATCAACTAACATGCAAAATTCCCCAAATTCAATTCAAAACCCTAATTGAATTTCATAACAACATAGGGCTTTCAATCCCTTTTCATTCCAAACACTAATTAAACATCTATTAAGCATGAATCCCACATCAAAACAAGAAAAACAAAAATCCTACCATTTTCCAAAAAAATTCTGCATTTACATAGGTTTTAGGATTCTTGATTTTGATCAATTTTAAACCCTAATTATCCTATCTAATACATCTAATTTCATTATTCTAAGATCAAAACATCTATATCATCACTTCTTAAAATTCGATCAAAAGGAAAAAAAAAAAAAAAAAAAAAAGGGTTTTTGGATGGATAGAATTAAAGAGAAGTTGAGTACCTAAAGATTTAATGAAAGATGTAATAGGTTGATGGTCCCGAAACGAGTTACCGGTGTATGGGGGGGGAATACACTAGTAAGGATTTTTCAGTTTTCGAAAAACATAACACTTGAAAACAACTTCAACTGAGTAAATGGACTCAGGTGGGATCTCACAGCTGAGTAAGCAAACTCAGCTGGAAGAGCGGTGCTGTGCGGAATGTGGTGGAAAATAAACTCGTTAAAAACAACTCACGCAAACCAGCTCGGTTGGTCAAGAACCAAAACATCTCGGTTGAAAAAGTGCAAAAGAGGTTTGAATGCTGGTTAGTTCGGTCAGTTAGAAATGCAATATGGACTGAAAAATAAGCACGACACACAAGATTTACGTGGTTCGGAGATAACTCCTACGTCCACGGGGAGATGTGAGTCCACACACCTCAGTCCAAGTTCTTCTGGACAGAACCACTCAGCTTACGCGGGCTGAGTAACCGTTACAGTTTAGTTTCCGGGCACTAAACAGCCTAAGTCAAATTTACGGGTACTTGATGACCTGACTACTCAATTACAGGAAGAGTAAGGTCCTAGCACACTTTTTAGGGTGTGAGAAAGGGTAGGATATCCAACTACAGCTCGATCAAGAATGAGAGCTGGATCTAAGGCTTGAACGAATAAACACTCAACCTAAGATAAAAAACAGTTTCGAATTCTAGGAACCCTCAGCTACTAATGTTCTCTCAAATTGGAACTCTCAGCTTCTGATGCTCTTAGATGATGATTTTGCAGATTTGCTTTGATTTCTCTCGAGAAAGCTTTTGAATTTTTAGTCGTCTATGTGTCTATCTGCATCCCCCTTTTTTTTTTTTTTCTCGAATGAGATGATGCCTCTATTTATAGGCGGAGAGAATCAATTAGCCGTTGGAGGAGCAGTTGATCTCTGATCGGTTGAAAGCGATGGCTTGTCTCTCATCTCTGCAGACTTTCCCGATATGGCATCTGTGCTCTTCTGCTTTCCATCTGAGACAGCCTTGTGTTGGGCCAGATGGGGTAATGACTGAACGGTCAAACCCTCATGTGACTTCCTTTTGAAATTCAAATCTTTGACAGTCAACTTCGGTTTGTCGGTTGAACGTCTTGACCTCCATCTGAGTGATCTTCAGCTGATGTTCCGATTTGTCGAGTTCTCAGCTGACTTTGAACTTCAAAACAGTTGAACTCCTTGTTCAGATTCTATAACTGAGGTTCTGAAACTGAACCCTCAGTTGTCTTCCACTTCTTTACTCAGTTGGGTTTGAACCCTCAGATGATTTCTTTTTCATCTGATGTTCTCTTCCTTTCAACTGTTTCTCATTTGATGAACGCTCAGTTGGTTTTCTTCAACTGATGTTCTGAAGACTTCCCCTTGTTTACATCTGAACAAATGAACTCTCAGTTGTCTTTCTTCACTACTGATGTTCTGTCTGAGTGACGCCTTGTTGACATCTTCAGCTGGAAACCTGTAAAGATAAAAACTTAACTTTGCTCAAACAGCGAGCCTAAATTCTAACATTAGGTACTGGCAACATCTACTCGGTTGGGGTCAGCCGGTTTTGGAATTCATCAAAACTTATACTAATAAATTTCCCAACATAGGTTTTGTTGGATGATTGATGACTTGTGTGGTTTTCTTTTCCAAGAACTTCAAGGTATCATCAATGGTGGATGGAGAAGTGGAGAAGATGAAGTTTGAGGGAGAGTGGGAGAGGGCTGCCGAGAGGTAGAGAGAGATGGGAGAAAAAAAATGGTTGTTTTGTTTGTTGAATGCATGATGAAAAAAGTAAAGTGTGTAAAGTATAGGTTAAGGTGTCACTTAGCTAGATAACATCTACATGCAAGTTAACACCTAGGTATGGTGAGGTGGCGGCTGCATGGAGGAGATTAAGAGGGTTACGGGTTTTTCCGGCGTGATCCGACGTTACGGGAAAACGAACGACGAAAAACGTTGCTCGGTACAAAATCATCGCGATTCGATTTGACTTAAAAATTCTAACGTATGAACTTAATTGGAAAATAAATTTACAAAATTTATTTTGACAAAAACTCGGGACGACAAGTCCGAGTTTCGTTCGGGAAAACGTAAAAACAAACTTTCTCGGTGTGTTCGTATTGCGATTTTGTAAACGTAAAATTAAACGGTTTTCCGTTCTTAGTTTACAAACTAAAAACTTTTCGTACGCGCTAACCCCTAATACAGTAGTCATCTAGCTGACTCCCGTAATTTATTTTTAATAACGGATTCGACCGTTAGCCTTAGAATTCAAAAATTATAAACTTAGGCGTGCAAAGCCATTTATTTAATTAACTTTAAACTTTTTAGAACGTAAGGAATTTACGGGGCATTACAGATAATATATTCAAACAAAGAACACGATGCAAATTTCAAACAATCGACATAACATCACTATAAGTTTCATCAAATCATATCAAATATTTAATTTATTTCATTCATATTCTTTGCCTTAGAAGGCTTTACGAGAATTATACAATCTAAGAGATAAATCCATGTTAGCAATTATATATGAAGTCAATATGCACCGATGATGTACCTAACAGAAGATGTGCGAATTTCAATAAATTTACATATACCTTGACTTCAATATACATCAATTCTGACTCGATCGGCACATATAAGAGATATTACATTGCTTCACATAATTATATGGTGATAAACTTTGCAAATATCGTGGGCTGTAATTTACATAACTTTGCATATTTAAATTAAATCTCACCTCATAGAAATATATGATTCTTTCCTATTGCATACCTTCTATGATCATAGGAGAGGATCGAGAAAGGTAGAACAATCGTGCTGATAACGTGTTATAAACTAGAGAGAAGCGAGAGAATATAGAAAAGAATATCAATCGAGTGTATAGTATGAGAATTGTGTGTATCCAATATGAGGACCAAAGATCTCTATTTATACAAGTACAGAGCTAGGGTTTTAGGGTAGATAACTTGGTCAACACTCATATAGTATATATCTATAAGATATTTACAACAAATACATACTATAGGGGTCAAATAATTTTGAAGTCCTTGTTTTTTTGGGGCCTTATGGGATCGAGCACCCGGCACATGCCATTGAACCGCTTGTGCCCTCATCGTTCAGCAGGATTGGGTGGAGTTGTTAAGGACAACAACAAATATGTTCTCCCCAGTCCTCTTTGAGTGTGAGATTGTGTGTGCCTAGAATTGCTCAAGTCGGAAAATTACACTTTAATATCAAAATTAGTGACATTTTACTAATATTTTGAGTTTAACAAAATTATAATTAAATGTTGAAATTATTGGAATTATTATGTCATAAACTTCAAACTCTGACGGTGGAAAACACACTTAATGTAATGGCAGAAGCTGGGCTGAAATTCAAAAATGATATGACGTTAAAATGACATTATCTTCTTGGTGGTGAAAATAAAAAACCACTAGTAGGATTTGTTCTCCTTTGCTAATAGAAAATTAAGGAGCATCATATCAAGTTAATTTACAGCAGTTTAAGTCTTGTTTTATGTGTCCTTTTAATATAGAAACTTTGGATAATTTAAAGGGTTATTATCACGAAAATACACGAACTTTAGATCAATTTTCATTTTTCCCACGAACTTTCAATTTTTTGTGACAATACACGAACTTTCAATTAACTTTCATTTTTCCCACGAACTTTCAATCTTTTGTGACAATAGACAATCTTTAGGTCAACTTTCATTTTTCTAATTAACTTTCAATTTTCTATGACAATACATGAACTTTGTGGCAATCGAGAGTATGCAATCCTCCTGTCAGGCTATTACGTTAAACGATCTCATCTTTTGATCTTCATACGTCGTCGTTTAATCTCAAAATTAACATACCTAACGGTTTAGGGTGATATTGAACGAAAATTCTACATATTACTCATATCAAGATGATAGGGAAGAATAAGACATTAGTATATGAATTTGGTTTGGATACGACGATTAGTAGCGAAATTGAAAAACTAAGAAAAGATATGAAGAAATTTTAAAGGAGAGGCGATACGCCTATCTTTATAGGAGAAATATGAAGAAATTTTTGCCGCACTATCTATATGACCTTAAACTCTAGCAAGATAATTAAAAAGCTAGGTTTGGTAATGTTTGAATCTAACGATGACTTATGGAGATTACAAAAAATGAGTTATTTAAGTTAGCCGACGCGAAAAGACCGCACCATCTCGATTGCTAGATAAGACATGTCAACTTGAATTTGAGCGAAATTAAGGATCGTTGATTGGACCAAAGTTCATGTACTCTCAAAGAAAATTGAAAGTTCATGGTAAAAATGAAAGTTAATTCAAAGTTCGTGTATTGTCACAAAAAATCATAAGTTCGTGGGAAAAATGAAACTTAATTAAAAGTTCGTGTATTGTCACAAAAAATTGAAAATTTGTGGGAAAAATGAAAATTAATCCAAAGTTCATATATTTTCATGATATTAAGCCTAATTTAAATAGGCACTCCTCCTCTGTAGTTCGTATTTATAAAGTATTGTAGTTTGTATATCTTGTTTGTTGTAGTCACTCGTAAAAGCAAATTCTATCATCCTCTAATAAAAACATGACAAAAACTTTGGTGCAACTGTTGCACCGTAGAACACCTGTCCGTTTGACCCGATCCGACCCGTTTGACCAGGGTCAACCCCTATTTGACCAGTTTTTATTTTCAGTTTTTTTTTTCCAGTGTTTTTTTATAGTTTGCCGCTTTTTCTATGGTAAGATTCGAGCGAGGGGAGCCGAAAGTCTCGGAACGAGCCAGAAAAATTTAAATTATTGCCCACCGATTATTGGAGCGAAGGTGGAGCCGTAAAATCGGAGTCGAAGGCTCCGCCGAGAAAAAGAAAGAAATAAATAAATAAAATTGGGCGCATGAGACCCACGCGCGGCGCGTAGGTCTCACGCGGGTCGGAATGGCGCATGACGGGTCAGAACAGATCAAGTTTTGTGCAAATAGGTACAGACTTATGCACCCAAGTCCTTCTCTAAAAACTTATAGAAAGAAGATCAATATTATTAGAATGACATTGAAATATTCAATAGATTATGCATAAATTAATCTCCGTTTATGCATTCATGTATATTCAAAATGACATATTAAGCAAATGTACGAACTTATTTGTTTCTGCGTACCAGAAAAGGTGTTGCAAATATTTTTTAAAACACAATAACTTGAATGTGGCAAGTCGCACCCCATGCAACTGCGCATAGGGTGCTCGCGCCTATATGTGCGTGTGTGTGTGTATATATATATATATTGATTTTTTTTTTAATTTTCTGATTTATTAGGACGCTTTTCTAAGTGTGCTAATAAGTATTTTTCAGTATATTTCTTTGTTTCACGATATCTAATTATTTTTTTAATTATTTTTTCAGTTTTTTTTTTTATTTCTAGATTTTTTTTCTCTTTTTTTTTTGGTTTGCGGCTTCTTCATTGGTCAATATTCGAGCAAGGAGAGCTGAAGGCCTCGGAGTGAGCCGAAAAAATCCAAATTGTTGTCTAACAATTATTCTTATATTAATAATCGGAGCCGAAGGCGGAGCCAAAAAAATAAATTAATTTTGACCGGATCAACAAAGCAATCAAAATTGACCGGGTCAACCTCGACCCGAATCCGATCGTAAGGCACGTGCGACTTGCCGCATGCAAGTCATCCACTTTTTAAAATACATTTCAATTACTCAATTTCATAATAATGAACGGGGCCTACTATTATGACGTGTCAAATATGTTGTCCGCAAACATACAAAAACATAAAATATGGTGTTCCTCACGTAAGTATATTAGTAGTATTTTGACCTACAGACCTCATCGTCATAGACACCATATACACCTTAGGCACGTAAATTTTGATAAAATTAGTCACCATAACCACGGACAATATTGATTAATAATGGGTTGGAAAAAAAAAATCACCAAAGACAATAATTCCCAACAAATCATATAGGTAGAAGGGAAGCCACACTAAATAAAGCAATATTGATTAAAGTTCGACACTAAATTAGCAATAGTGCAAAAGAATTAATGTAAAGCGACACAAAATTAGTACCTAACAAGAGGGGTACTTTGCCTGGCCGGAAAACGCCGCTGTGATGATGTTCGGAAGTGACGTCAGCGATGGTGGTGGAAATGGGCGGCGGGAAGAGGTGAAGAAGTAGGAATGAGGAACTCTGTGAGAGAAGATGAAGAAGATTAGGTTTCACGTTTCAATCTTTAAGTTTTTGTAAAGGAAAAAACAAATATGATGTTTTACATAATCAGACGGTTTCGAAAACCTCCTCTGAAAAGTCAGACAGTTCAATCCTGTTCAAATCAGTTATGACGGTCCAAATACTATTTTGGTCAAATTGCATAAAAATACCCGACCTTTTTCTAAATTCTGGATTCATGACAAACCTTTTCATTTTAACAAAAAAAATATTCACCTTTCAATTTTTCTTAATCTTCATCCGAATTCAATTTGGGGATAAAATTAACGATGACATGTCCAATTAATAGTGACGTGGCGTTCAAAACGACGTCGTTTTGATTTAAGAATTAAAAAAAAATAAAAAAAATTATACCTCATTTCCACTTCATCTTCTTCCCCTTCCCCTTTCTCTTTCTCTTTCCCCCTCTCACTCTCTCTCTCTCCCCCGCCGCCATCCCCACTCCGCCGCCTCCCTTCAACGCCCCTGTCTACATCCCCATCCCCTTCCCCGCGGTCAACCTCCCCCCCTCCCCCACAAACACCAGAGAGCTCATCATACGCACCCCCGTTCCCTACGCTGAGAAGGTGGAACCCCTCACTCTCCCCCATCAATTCGCCGTCCCTTCCAAGAGAATCCGCTCCCCGACGACCTCGCCACCTTCCACTCCTCTCCCTCCTTCCGCAACTTCCTCGACTTCGTCGTCTCCCTCTCCGATTCCATCAAATCGTGCAAGCTCTCCGATCCCTGCTACGTCTCGCCCGCCGTTGAAACCTTAGTCTCGATTCTGTAGAAGCTAACTGACTACGTTGACAAAATCCCTCCAGCGCCGCAGGCCGCGCGCTATGGCAACGTCTCGTACCGTGTGTGGCACGAGCGGGTGAGCGGCGAGGCCGAGGCGTTTATGCTCATGTTTCTGCCGCCTCAACTCTGCGACGCTGCCCAGGAACTTATGCCGTATTTTACCGATGGCTTTGGCAACGCAACACGGATCGATTATGGTAGGAAATTTGTTTCTTTTATAACTCGAATTTGTTGATTGCTACCATTTTGAGTAGATTTGAATGATGTGAGTTTTCTGGCGAGAGAGAGAGAGAGAGAGAGAGAGAGAGAGAGAGAGAGAGAGAGAGAGAGAGAGAGGGGGGAAGGGAAAGAAGATGAAGTGGAAATGAGGTGTAATTTTTTTTAATTTTTTTTTATTCTTAAATCAAAACGACGTCGTTTTGAAAGCCACGTCACTATTAATTGGACATGTCATCGTTAATTTTATCCCCAAATTGAATCCGGATGAAGATTAAGAAAAATTGAAAGGTGGATATTTTTTTTGCTAAAATTAAAAGGTTTGTCATAAGTCCAGAATTTGGAAAAAAATCGGGTATTTTATGCAATTTGGCCTACTATTTTTACCAACATGCGGTTTTATAGGGTTAATCGGACCGGTATAATATCCGGTTCATGATTCAACCGGTGAACCGACCAGTTCGATGCGATTTAAAACATTCATAAAATAGCACGCACGATAACACGTTCCCAAGCAGCCGTTAGTGTTAGCTATAAGTCGCTATTGTCGGTTTCAATTGAAATTGTGGAGAACTGGACAGAAGAAACCGGAGACAATTTAACCCAAATAAACGAAGCCAGACTCAGTTTTTCTCCTTCCTTAGCTGACTCCGTCTCTCCTCCTCTGCACCACCCCCACCGTCTCCGTCACCGGCCCCATCACCTTCTTCAAGCTCCTCCTGCACCTAGTCAACCCAATGCCGGCCCAAAAGCGTCCGGTCGAAACCACCACTCCGCCTCCTTCTCCTCCGCCGCCGCTCAAGGAAGAAAAAGTCGATGATTCGTCCCTGGACAGCGAGAATCACAGCCACGAGCAGACCGTGAATGCTAGCGGTAGGGGCTCGGATGCGTATTCATGTATACGTATCCGCACCAGTACTATTTCGGTTTCCAGCAATTTCGACCTTCGGTCAGCATCTCTACGTGTATTTTTCTTATTTTATTTATTTATCTTTTCGTGTTTATGATTTCAGATTCCGACGAGAGCTCTTACTCCAGTAGTGCAGAAAAGGACGAGTAATTCTCTCTCTCTCTCTCTCTCTCTCTCTCTCTCTCTCTCTCTCTCTCTCTCTCTCTCTCTCTCTCTCTCTCTCTCTCCTCACTCGATAGATGTAGGTAGTTGTGTATAATTTCCGACGGTTGCTCGTGCTGCGCCTTTTGGCATGGTTTGATGTGTGTAGGAGCTGGTATAGCTTGAGATCTGCATGCTTTGTTATTCTCTACGATTTGTTTACTAGAGGTTCGATGAAGAGAAGGTCTGGCGTATACTAGAAGCGATTGGACATTTTGATCTCCTGTGATGAAATCCGCTTTTTATCTTTCATGGCCTGTGAAGTCTGACGATAAACTTGAATTCAATTTTTTAATGGTTTTGCGTTTCTCCCGATCATCATGTGCCAAATGATGATTGATCATATTAATTATTTCGGCCGATGTGCTGCACCATGATTGCATTGTACTTGGATTATGTTTGAGAAGTAGTAGTTAGTTTCCGGCTCTTGTGGACTAAATACTCGCTCTCTCTACTTTTGGAATTACTCATCATAACTCAATAATGCCTGTCTTCCTCAATAGGGAGTCGTGGCAATATATTTTAGTGACTGTTGCTGCTCCACAATCTGGAATGGTGATCCAGCATTTAGTTTTGTTTTACCCAGCTCTCTGATACTTCTCTAGAATTGGAGAAGGAGCTTAATTAGAGGGCATTGGCTTTTATAGAATTCCATGGGTAGTATTGAGGCTGTTTATGTTTTCTGAGAGTATTAGGAGTCTTTTATGATCTTCCTCTCTGAGAAGTCTGCCAGTTTGCAGTTTAATTTTCATGCACAAAATTAAGTAGTGAAGAATGCTTTTCCTTGGTGTGGCCCAATTAATTAATGAAGGGGTCAGGTTGTTATGGCATCTTAATGAGCAAGTTATGTATATGAAAGCCAGCACTTAGTATGAAAATAAATGTGATTATGCGAGGACTGGAGACTTTGTAGTTTGTCACATATGTCAGATATGTGATAAGAAGATGCCAGAAATGGAAACTCTGTTCTATGTTCATTTTGAAGAATTGAACTCATATATGCACCTCCTGTGCTGCTTTATTTCCTTTCCTGATGGGTAAAATGGATTATTATTATTATTACTATCTGATTCGGTTTACCCATTTTTATGACATCTGGTGACTGAGAAAAAACAGTTAGTGACTGAGAAAATATTTCTGTTAAGACTAATCCAAATTAGGCCATGTTTGCACTTTGCACTCTGTATAAATTATTCTTTAAACCTTATGCTTTTCCTTTCCAGATTTATTGTGGTGAAGTTGGCAGAAATACGCAAGGAAGTGCAATGCCCAATATGTTTAGGTACGGCTCTTGAATCTTAGTTTGTGAAATCCGCATATATAGCTTCTTCTCTAATGCAAGAAAAGCTGTGTCAGAGATCAATTGTCAATACTGGTGGCTATTTGATTACTTTAAAAATGCTCTCTTGCTACAGTAATGTGGCTAGAAATGGACAATGAAAATATTTTTTTGATGACACTCATCGTCTCATTCTCTAAGATTTGTGATTCATAGCTGTTCAAAAATATTTGAGCAGGTATAATTAGGAAGACAAGGACAGTCATGGAATGCTTACATCGTTTCTGCAGAGAATGCATTGACAAATCCATGCGCTTAGGGTACTTGCTTCTGTGTTCTATGACTCTATCTATCATCTAAAGATTGAGTTTTTCTGCTTTCTAACTAGTTATTGACTGAATGCAGCAATAATGAATGTCCAGCTTGCCGAACACATTGTGCCAGCCGCAGATCCTTGAGAGATGATCCAAATTATGATGCCCTCATTGCCACTCTGTATCCTGACATTGATAAGTATGAGGAGGAGGTACTAGTTGAGATTGCCACTTGTTCTGCACAATATTCAATTCAATTTTCTTCATCTAGAACCATCATATTTGTTCTCTCAGGAATTGGCTTTTCATGAGGAGGAGGAGAAGGCTCGCAATAAGCAGGTAGAGTTTCTCAATTTTTAAAAAATCTTCTGCTGCTCGTGGATTGTGTGGGGTAATCACTGCATGCCATGCTTTATGTTTCCTTCAGTATAGCTTAAATATATATGACTTGCATTCCTTAAAGATGTTAGGCTCTCTTCACCCCCCCCCCCCCCCCACCCCCACCCCCCAGTGCCCCTAACCCCCGGCTGGAAGACATGTTATGTACTTATTATCCAAGGATGTTCACAATTCCCTACGAGCCAAATACAATCTGCTTAATTATTCTGTTTTATGACAGATACAAGCCTCTATTTCACAAACATTTCGTCGTCAAGCTGAAGCACTCGGAAAAAAACGGACGTCAGCCAGAGTCACAGCAGCGGCATTTGCCAGGCGACAGGGTTATTATCGAAATTTGAGAGGCCGGAGAAATCGACTTTCTGAACACCAAGGATCTGATGACGAGGAAGGAGCTAACGGAAATGATGGTAGCAAAGACTCGTCTTCAGCTGATGAACGCTCTCCTGACATCAAATCTAAGAGATATAAAAGACGGAGAGGAACTCGAACTTCACAGACATCAGGTGCAAATGCAGATGGAGGTTCTGATGATAATGATTCTGAAACTAACAGAGAATTAGTAAGTGCTTCGGTCAGGCTTATTGGAGGTACAGAAATTCTTGCCTGGGGAAGGGGTGGCATGCGGAGTAACACCCGACATGGCGGTCATAGTTGGGCCAACAGCAAACTTTCCGGGAATGACCGGCTTTCGAAGCTAATAGATCATCTCCAATCTTCAAAGGAAAATGAAGAGGTGGTAATTATAAACTGCTTTTGACATTGGAAATTCTGACCTCTACTTCTTGTTTCTATCTATTTTCTAATATTCAATTGGTTACATTATATTGAGAGATGCTGGACAGGGGGATGGGATGGGATAGGGTGGATTGGATATTATTAATTTGGCATTAGCGAATCTCGATCTCTTCACACAATTAAATAACTTGACTGCTTTGTGGATCAAATGTGACATTAGATTTTGTGAATTTGTGATATTACCTCGTCAAAGTTTCTGCACTTTGGCTTTGCCATTACATCTGTTAAGGTAACTTAAGGAATTTTGTCTTCTTGTTTCAGATAAAAATCAGTCTGACACTTGTATCGTTGCTTGAGGACAAAATACCCAGCCTGAAGCGACCTTACCTTGGCTGCAGTCCTAGGTTATCAGTCAGACACTTATGCCAGGTATTTTCACCTGCATTTTGATGCTTGATCTTTTATTTGGCTGCATAGAATACTAACAAGTCTAAAATAGTTGAATAAGAATATATACAATGGACAATGGAGACCCTGAATGATTTTTAAATTTAGCCCATGTCTCGTGCAGTATGTTGCTATGCAGACATCCATGGAAGCTAATGAAGTTGAGATACTAATAATTAAAGATTTTCATCCTGTAAACAACTCTTCAAGTTTCAAAGACGAGCATGGCATATTAAATGCTTGCCACAATAAGTTGCAGCTTTTGGACGAGCATCAAACATTGGGGGAAATTCATGGCAGTTTTACTCAGCAGAATCTGGTGAGATTGTGTAAAATTTTAAACTGATTATCCTGATTCTGTGTTTGCACACGTGTGTTATACTTTAGCATTTTATTCTATATTATATATATATCTTCTTGGGGGAAGTCGGGCCCTGATAATGGAATTGAAACATATTCATGGTCAGATTGTTTAGTTGTTCCAGTATCCTATCGTCGTGCCTGTGATTTGCAGCGTTCTCACATCTTTTGGAAGACATGCCACCTGATGTGTGAAAATGCCAATAGCTCTAGGAAGGAACCTTTTTTTTTTTTTTTGGCTCTACTCAAATCTAGATAGCTGACTTTGACGCACTCAATGCCATGAATGATGTTGCCTTAGAGCTTTATATAACGAGTACATTATGACCTATGATGTTTGTGGTGTGATGCCGTTGCTTGACTTGTTTACAAAGCTGACCATTATGGAAAATACAAGAGATGTTTAACTAGTCATGACATATCATATTCAGGTTTTAGCATATCGACAGAAGGCTCAAGGCGAAGGAAATTGACTAGGATGGAGCTAACATCTTTCTCTGGAAGGGAGCTGCAGAAAAGAAGTCTGCTTTGGTATATTTATTTTTGTACATATTACATACGGGGTCCGACAAATTTAAAACTGTGATACAATTAAGTCGATTCTACAAGATTTGGTGAAAGTTTAATCTCTGGTGGCCTGGTGGGTTCACATTATATACTTGTAATGGTATAGGAATAGGCCTGTGTTTGTACATTTTTTTAATGTTGAGATACTTTATTATCTGGTTGACGCCCCGGCCCCGACCCCGACCCCCTCAGGAAAGGAGTACATTTCATGTCCGCCCAGAAATAATTTTTGGTTTCATTTTTTCAATCACATTTTTTTTTTTTTTTTTTGAACCAAAGAAACATTTTATTAAGTACTCAAGCATGGAATATGGAGAAGACCTTGGAGGTTTATTCCAAATATGAGGTGTATCACTCTCTCTCTCTTGTAATTTAGTTTAAGGGTAATTTTAAATACGACTCTCACTTTACTCTTTATAGCCCCAAATTGAATTATTTTTACTATTTTACTCCATAATTTCTAAAATTGTAATTAAATAACAATTAGCTATATATTTCCGCTGGAAAAATATATGATTTCTGTCATCTCTTTCTTTTGTTCCTTTTCTTTTTTTACTTTTTGTAAATTAATTTTACTATTTTACCAGTAAATTCGTGCTTTATATGAGTACTCCATTGATCATTTGATTGTGTCCAAACAAATTAAGAGTCGGTAAGAAACTAAAAGAAAGGGTTTAAACGGAAATATTAACTTTCAGAAATTAACCAGTAATGTATAAACCATGTCAAACCAAGATCAATCAATATCCAATAAATTTTGTGTTGAATAGGAGGCTATGAGATGGGGGTTATTATTATTATAGGTAACTAGCGTATAACTCGTCGAAAATCGAGGGAAAATTATAAAAATTAATATAATTATTAAATAGTACTAATATGTGATAGATTAAAATAAATATTATTTATTAATTATTTTAGCGTTAAATAATTCGATTATGCAATCTACTAAACTCGCTTATAATTTATATCCCTTCAACACGTCTCAAATTCAATTAAAAAGTAATTTTACCACATGTTTACGTCTCAAACCCATATAGTCATGTTTGTTAAAAATTATAACTAATATATTTTCATTACTTTCGATAATTGTTAAAGCTCTATTCTTCTACAAAATCGATGTGGGCAAAAATATATTTCTCCCTCAAAAGAAAACGACTCTTAAGCTGAATTTTTTAGCTTTTTATTAAAAAAAAGAGGTAAGAGAAGGAGCGGGTAGTGAGAGAGAGAGAAGAGATATATAGATAACCAATAATACTATAGATGTTAAGATTGTCTATAAGATGAAAGTGACCCTAAATACCCCACATTATGAATTCAACGCAAGATTAAGATAAAAAAATAAGTTAAACCACCGCTTCACAATCATCCCGTCTACCCGAACGGTTCCGACCTGGAACCGACCTATTAACTACAATACTGATTTTAAATTATATAAATAATTATCTTCCAAATATATTCACAAAAAAATTAATGATGACATTTGTTTTCTTTTTACCTGAAATTAATATTTAATTATATACATAACTATATTCCAAAAATATTCACACAATATTTAATAAATAAAAATTTAATTATAAATTGTAGTATTATATAAATAATCATCTTCCAAATATATTCATAGAAAAATGAATGATGACATATGTTTTCTTTTTTACCAGTTTCGAGAAAAACTTTTTTAACTGAGAATAGAACTTCAAGAATTGTTTCACTATATATTTGGTAGTTTTTCCTTTTACAAAACTTTATGTGGAATGATTGTGATTCATAAATTATTTAGTCAATGATATAAGATAAAAGTTGACCATGAATATCCTTAATTTTATGAGTTCAAAATTATACTCCCTCCGTCCCCATTTGAGTGCCCTGTTTGGTTTTAAAAAGTGTCCCAGATTCAATGCCCTACTCTGCTTTTTGGACACCTTTACCCTTCTTTTTTTTCCTAAATTACTACCCATTACCACAAAAGGGCCCACCACAACCCAACACCCATATCTAATTAATTCCCCTAATTAGCAACCCTAATCCTACCCAACACTAACCACCAGCCCACCCACTCCTTTCATTTTCCCCCATTTCTTTCTCACTCCCCATTTCTCTCGCCGCTGTCGAGAACCCTAGTTCTTGCGCCGCTATTACTCAAAGCTCTCTGCTGCCTCTTTCTCTCTCAATCTCCATCTCTGTCATCCAATTTCATCTATTTGATGGCTAATTACTCTGAAATGGATACGAGTTCCATCGATTTGGTTCCTGAAACCATCTTCGATTATACACCTCTTGCCCCTTCTTCTGTGACGCCGGTCGACCCGGCGGCCTTCCTCCAGAAATCTCCACCTGGTATTGAAATGGATATTGTCGAATGGTATAAAAAGTTGAAAGAGAGGAGGTTGGCTCGAGCTGCCGCCGCGTCTGCTTCCCTGGTGCTGGAGAATTCTGTGGCGGAGGACGTGTCGAAGAATCCACCGTCTCAATCTGAGAGCGTGGAATCTCAGATTCCACCATCTCAAGCGCGGATCTATGATATGGGCTTCTACAGTTTTCCGATTCCACCTCCTTCAACTCGAGGGGGGATCTACGACTTGCCGGAATCTGAGACGGAGCCCATGGTGCCTGACACACAATTTGAGGATTCGATGGTACCTGAAACACCGTTGTCACAGATGCAGGTGATGCCATTTCGATTTTTTTTTTTTGGGTGGGCAGGCTGGTGATGCCATTTCGATTTGTTTTTTGGGTGTGCAGGCTGGTGATGCCATTTCGATTTGTTGGTTAAATTGGTGATTAATCTGCATTTGGTTGATAGATTGTGTGCATTCTGCGATAATTGTAGTTTGGGATGCTTATTTACATGATGATGTCTCTGTTTCGATTATCTGTTCTATGAATGCTGTGACAATTGTTGCTTGGGGTGCTTATTTACATGATTGATGATGCAGATGCTACACGTGTAGGCATATTCCTCTGTGATGAAGTTTTTCTGAGAGGTGAAATGTGACTGCCTCAACTCAGCCACCACTAGGAATTCCTAGTTTTGGAGGTTGAGTTGGGCAGTTCCTAGGGTTCAGGGTTTGTCAATGATGCATATTAACATGATGATCCTTGCTGTTGTGGTGAAATGTGACTGCCTCATGTCAGCCACCACTAGGAATTCCTAGTTTTGGAGGTTGAGTTAGGCACTTTAGGGGTTCAATAGAAGTCAATGATGCAAAAGGTTATGCTGAGACTAGTAGTGAGCATAAATGAGTCACAAAAGCAGTTTACATTCCAAACACTACAAAAAGGGCATTCATAAGTGTTTGTCCCTGTAAACTATAGCAAAAAATAGTCCACATGTGTCTTGCATTCTAAATTCTGATTGACTTCATCCCCAACAACATATCTTCCATGTTGTAGCTTGTTGATCCTTCATTTCCTTCACTTCCTTCATTTCCTGCACTCCCTTCATTTCCTTCACTTCCTTCACTGTTTAGGAAGCTTAAGCATTCTGTAACAGTTTCTGCTTCCACTTCAATGCAGTCTGGTAGTATTTCCATCCTTTCCAACATTTCCTTGCTCATGTGTGGAATCTTGTACTTATTCTCTCTCTTGCTCTTCAGAATCTCATTGTAGCAACTCTGAAGAGTAAGGAATACATGATTGATCTTCTCTGCTGAGTACTCTTCATATGCATTCTTGACATTCTGTATGAGCTCATCCAGATTCAGAGTTTGTTGCTGATCTTTAAGTGATTGTATAGCTCTAAAAAAACCTAGATCATTAACATTCGTGTCTGGGGAATTTGCTGGTTGGCATATTAGTTCAAACTTGAACCCATCTTCATTTGCAACAGCTAGAAACTGAGGATCATCAGGTTTTATATGTGGCTTGGCATTATCTTGTTGGATAAAAATGTGATTGCCTAGCAGATTTGTTGGCCATTTAGCTTTAAATGCTGGTATCATCTGCATGATTAATGTGATTAAATAAAAAACAGCTAAGTGATGAATCTGTAAATAGATTCTGATAGCATGATGAAGAATAAATGGAATCTGGCAATATCTATCTTACCTGATTGAGAAGACTGTCTCTGGTTACTGGTTTTGTAATTGCTGCTATTGGTTTCACTTCAACTATTCCTCTTGCTCTGTTTTTTGACTTCCTCTTTGCTGGTTCATATGTGACAAACTCAAAAATTCCAAACTTCCCATCAAACAACACATTGCCCGCTGCATCAATTACTGGCCTTGAAACTGCACAATTGAACATAATCTTGGGGATATGAGTCTTTGATTTTACTGACCTATATGGTTCAGGCTCACCTTTTAGCAGGTAGTATCTCTCATTGGATTTCCATAGGTAAAACCACTTCTCGTCTATGTGAATTGTGTTGTGCATGGTTTGGAATTTGTATTTACCACCCTCTGCATGTGTAGAAAGGTGACTGAGACACCACTTTACTTTGTCCATCTTATTTTTCTGAGTTAAGAATGGTTTGACTGCAGATGTGTGTACTCTAATCTGTTCAGCTTTCACAAATCTATGTAGTGCTGACTTGCTAATTCCAAGGTTGGGTGCCATAACCCGAAGAGATGTTCTCTGTTTTAGTGGCAGATGTTTAACCTTTTCTTCATCTAATTGCTTTTTATTTTTGTAACTCTGACCTTTTTCTTTTGGAGTGCAGATTCACTGGAAGTCCAAGTGATAGTTGAGCAGTTACTCCTTGCCAAACTCTCCAAACGGTCTTCAAATCTATGTTGAACTTCACTGCTGCCTCCTTCTTAGCACCATACTCGAGTTGTCCTTCATGGCTGTGTTGGAGTAACCAGCATGCAACAACATTTCTTTCTTCATCACTCATTCTATATCTAGAAATATGAGCTGCCATTTTTTTTTCTCTCTTTAATGCATCTGTTTTCAGTAGTTGAGAGCTTTGAATGAGCTATTCCTCTTGTATTTATTGCTGAAAAAACAGGCCCTCATTTGTAGATTTAAATTTCCCTCTTCTATTTTGATCAAATCAATTCACTGTACAGGAATATTTTATTAATGGATATCATGTTTTGGCTCCAAAAGTTGGCTGTTCTCCCTCCTTTTTTTTTTCCACCGTTTGTTTTGCATATGTTTAGTAATGGCAGCAAGTACAGATTTGTTTCACAGATTGTGGTGTCCAAATTTTTGTTACTGGTGGACATGATTTAATTTCATGAACATTTAAAATTCATGAACATTTAAAAATCATTACCTGAAAAATAAACAGGATTTAATTTAATGAACAAGAATTTAATCACTACCTTAAAAATTCATCAACAGTAAAGAATTCATTAGCTTAAAAAAAATTATTCAAGTTCAATTAATAAATCAAGTATCCACCCACCCACTATTTATTTATATATAAAGTTATTTTCCTAACCCCTAATTAGCAAAAGTAAACTAATGTCATTAACACTACCCTTTTTGTCCAAAAACTACACTTTTCAGCTTTTCTTAATTTCCGCGCCCAGCCCACAATAGGGCACTGAAATGGGGACGGAGGGAGTATATATGAAAAAAAAAGTTATCCCGCAAGTACTGAATTGGCCCATCTACGCGCACGGTTATTGATTCTTGGTCAGAATTGACTTGTTGATAAATCGTTAGTAATTTTTCTGTCAATTTTCATACATATTCTACGTTTTCCAACGGAGACGATTAATAAAACAATTTGAGATGATGTGTTTAGGATTATTCAAACTTGTTTGAAATTTATATACCCGTACTTGTTTAAAATCCGATTAAAAAATTAGTCATTTGTGTTCCTTTCTTAAAAAAATCCGTATATTAGTCTACTGCCACAATTTTGCATCGGAATTGGCCCGTTGACCACGACTGTGATTTATAAGTGCGTAATTTATAGAACTTATTTAGAATTTATATAGATCCAAAAATTTAATAAAAATAATGATTGTACTATTCGTTAATCGTCCTTAATCGTATAGTAATATTCGTTAGTTAAAATTATAAATTATGCAAAGTTGGAAACCCAACTACAAATAACGTAAAAATTATTTCATGGATGACGATTATAGATTTTAGAAAATACATGAAAAAATGCAAAAAATAAAAAATTTCTCGAGTGTCGGTTGGGAATTGGCTCGTCTACCGCCATGGTTTCAGGTCAGAATTGACCCGTTGACCACGTTTGATTTATAAATGCACAATTTATAACGATTCTAAATTTTAGAAAATACATGAAAAAATGAATAAAATGAAAACAATTTAAAATTAATAAAGAATGAAAATGTGTCATGTGGGATCCTGAGTTGAGGTACCCGTAAGTTGGGAATTGGCCCGTCTACCTAATTAATTGACAACTTAGGAATTATTTATTTATTTTATCAAATTAAATAAAAAAATATTAGACTATTTCCAAATTTAATTCGATCAACTAATAAATTATCCAAACTATTTTGGAACCATTTATTCTGTCAACTAATAAATTGGTTCCCTAATAAAAATAATTATCTATTCGATCAATTAATAAATTGATTAAATTAAATTAAATTAAACTATAAAAATATAGCAGTTATTTATTAGGCCGATAAATAAATAAATTGGCCAAATAAAACTCCTACAAAAAATAATTATCTATTCGGCCAATTAATAAATTGATCAAATTAAATTAAATTAAATTATAAAGTATAGTTATTTATTTGGCCGATTAATAAATAAATTGGCCAAATAAAACTGGTGGAGCAAAAGATGAGAAAATACACATTGATTCTAGGTATTTATAGGCTTTTCAATAGGTGAAGTTTCATTGAAGATTTTAGTATAGATATTTAAAATCTATTATTTTACATTTAAAAATTCAAAAATTTGAGAATTTAGATAAATATGAATGGAGGAATATAAGGGTTGCCATGTAGGATTTTTTCAAAGCAAGAATCGTTTTCCTATTAGTAATATAATGATGATTTATAAGTGCGTAATTTATAAAATTTATTTAGAATTTATATAGATCCAAAAATTTAATAAAAATAATGATTGTACTATTCGTTATCGTCCTTAATCGTATAGTAATATTCATTAATTAAAATTATAAATTATGCAAAGTTGGAAACCCAACTACAAATAACGTAAAAATTATTTCATGGATGACGATTATAGATTTTAGAAAATACATGGAAAAAAAGCAAAAAATAAAAAATTTCTCGAGTGTCGGTTGGAGCTCGCCTACCTCCACGGTTCCAGGTCAGAATTGACCTGTTGACTACGATTTTGATTTATAAATTCACAATTTATGACTATTCTAGATTTTAGAAAATACATGAAAAAAATGAATAAAATGAAAATTTTAAAATTAATAAGAATAAAGAATGAAAATGTGTCACATGGGATCCCGAGTTGAGGTACCCGTCAGTTAGGAATTGACCGTCTACCTAATTAATTGAAAAATTAGAAATTACTTATTTTTTATCAAATTAAATAAAAAAATATTAGACTATTTCCAAATTTAATTCGGTCAACTAATAAATTATCTAAACTATTTTGGAACCATTTATTCTGTCAACTAATAAATTTTTTCCCTAATAAAAATAATTATCTATTCGGTCAATTAATAAATTGATCAAATTAAATTAAATTAAACTTTAAAAATATAGCAGTTATTTATTTGGCCGATAAATAAATAAATTGGTCAAATAAAATTCCTACAAAAAATAATTATCTATTCGGCCAATTAATAAATTAATCATATTAAATTAAATTAAATTATAAAATATAGTTATTTATTTGGCCGATTAATAAATAAATTAGCCAAATAAAACTGGTGGAGCAAAAGATGAAAAAATACACATTAATTCTAGGTATTTATAAGTTTTTCAATAGGTGAAGTTTCATTGAGAAATCGATGTGAGACACAAGATTTTAGTATGGATATTTAGAATCTATTATTTTACATTTAAAAATTCAAAAATTTGAGAATTTCGATAAATATGAATGGAGGAATATAAGGGTGCCACGTAGGAATTTTTCAAAGCAAGAATCTTTTTTCTTTAGTAATATAATGATGATTGTAATTGTAATTATTAGGGACTACGACGATAAATAAATAGTACAAATAATATAACTTTGATTATTCTTTTTAAATGAGGGCTATGAGAGTAAAGTGAGGGTTTATTTAAAATTACCCTTGCCTAGTATCCTTATCTCAGAATATGCTCCTCTACGTGTCCACCGAATTCGAATTTGATACAAAAGCTCTGTTGCCGGATTTGTTATATGAAGTAAATTATTTCATTAATCGGTGAGAATTCAAAATTACAATATGACAAAGGAATCTAGAGAAATTTGTTGCGCTTCCTTTACATTTTTAGTAAAAACAATTATCCGCTTTCATTTCGATTCCGTTGCAACGAATAAATCCAAGACGATTTGTCTTAAATAATTTAATTTAATATTTCGTATTTTCAATCTGATGTGTTCATATTATTTCGTGTTTGTGTATTTAATTATGAAGTGTAAGTAATCCCCTTGTTAGATTTGAGTGAGGAAGGATTATTAGTAGACATATAGAAATTCGTGAGGCTAATTGGGCTTTCGATTGAGTTTAATGGTTCCAAACAGATCTTAGCAGAAACCATGGTTTGTGCAAGTCAAGCAGATGATCGCCGCTTGGTAAGAACATACCATGACAAGCAAAGGTCAAGACGTACAAGGAAGCAATAAATCATTACTTAGTAGCTGAGTAGCACTATCAGAAGTGTTGTAGATTTGAAATGTGAGGCAAGGGCGTGTGGTACCTATACACCGTTCCACCTCAGTCTTGGGCTTCTCTAATAATTCTCCATTAACTATGACGAGGCATAAAGCCATGGTTAGGAGACTCACCTCGTGCTTCATAGAGTATAATGATGAAAGATTGGGACGTAATTCCAGTAAATTGACGTGCCACTAGATATACTCTGCTCTGGGGCGGAACATTCAAGAATCTTAGGCGAGAAGGTTGGTAAGCGGCATATCGTAGGGTAATCCGGATATGTCGAATACTTAAGACGAGTGGAGCGCGGCCTGTGACACGGAAAGTGTGATCTTCGGACCAAGTGATCATATAATACTCAACCATCCTTAATGCCGAGTATTATCTCTGGAAACACCACAATGCTTTTGGGCCACGCCTAGAGGGCATACACAGCTTGGACAGATGAGTGCGCCCATGATGGAATGAAATGTCAACAATTATCTCAACTACCCTAAATCTTACTCGTTTTTGTATTTGATATCCTTTATTTGTTTTGTGCAGATTGAGACCACAACTCAATTTGATTTCTTGAAAAGTAAAGTTATTTCTCACTCTTTATGGGATCGACTCTAACTTATTGTTAAGACTAGTCAATTTAATTGTTGGCATAGAAGAGTATTGTGTCCGTATTAAGCATACCAACGTGTGCGTGTCAGTTATGTAATTGGAGACTTCATTTTTCATTACAGTTTTCTTTCAACAATAAAATGAGAGTTTATTTCATCTTAACATTCTAAATCAATGAAACGTTACAAGGTTGAATTGGAGTAGGATTTCTTCTTTTTGTCTTCTCGTTTGACAGTCGGGCAAGTGCGGGTCTTTTGAGGTTGGGCTTTTTTTATATATATATTTTGTTCCAATAAAGTGATACATCAAATTTCAATTTTAATTCAACCCAACGGTTTCATATGTTTTCTTTTCTTCTTAAAGTTATATAATTAAATTATTTGAAAAAGGAGGACAGGCAAGTCCGTACAATAAATGTAATAACCCAAATTATAACATCGAGCAACTTAAGGAATATTAGAAGGAAAACATCTATGTACATAATATGAAAAACCAATCGACTTTCAACCTATCTGGTTAGAATGAGAGTGTTTTTACAACAAAAAGCTAAGTGTTTAAAAACATTTTCGTATGAAGGCACGTGGTTCGAGAAATATTTTCTTTAACCAAATTGACTACTTCTATGCAATCTCACAAAGAAAAAAAGTGGGAAATATTGAAATAACAATTTTTAAACATAAAAGATGAATTATGACCCTTATTTTGAAAAAAATTTAAAATAGCTTTTTGAGTTTGTTTAGGACTTTTATGCCCTTCATGTATACAAGAAGGTTGCATTTAATTTGTATCATACACGAAAATTAATTTCTTGTATGAATTTTCGCCGAAAAATTTCCGGCAAAATTTTCCGGCGAAGAATCTTAGGCTTCGTGTATGATGCATACATGAAAGTCAGTCTTCGTGTATGATGCATACATGAAAGTCAGTTTTCGTGTATGTATCATACATGAAAAATTATCTTCATGTATGATACAAATTTGAATTTTTTTGAGGCAAAATTTTTCGTGTATGATACAAATTTGATTTTTTTTAAGGCAAAAATTTTCGTGTATGATGCATACACGAATCTTAGACTTCGTGTATGATGCATACATGAAAGTCAGTCTTCGTGTATGATGCATACATGAATGTTAGTCTTCGTGTATAATGCATACATGAAGTTAAGCTTCATGTATGATTCGAATTTTCGCCGGAAATTTTTTGCCTGAAAAATTAGCCGGAATTTTTCGCCGGAAGTTCATACATAAAATTAGTCTTCTTGTATGATTTAAATGAAAGTTAACATTCTTATATACTTATTAAAGGTATATTAGACTTTTTACAACTCAAAGTGCTATTTTACAACTTTTAAATTTAAGGTGACATTTTGAATCTTTTGTTTCAGAAAAGTACTATTTCACAACAATCCCCCAAGAAAAAATATCGTAATTTATGCAACGATGCTTCAATTTGAGAAAAGGTAGTTACTAAGAGAATTAAAGCTCCATTACAAAGAAGCTATCAAAGTTATTGTAGTACATTATTACATCTTAATTAATTAATATCACATCAACATAGACATAATTAGGGGTGGTTCGGTATACCATACCGAGATTTTTTGGTCATACCGATATCATATCAAAAGTTTCGGTATACATAATTTTGATATTGATACCATACCAAACTTTTCGGTATACCGAAGTTCAGTATACCGAAATTTCGGTATGGTTCAAAAGGCATACCGTTATCGTACCTTATTTTCGGTATACCGTCTTATTTTCGGTATACCATAAAAGTACGGTATACCAAAAATATTAATGAATTAATATAATGAATAATTCATTAATAATTTAATATATATACATATATAGTTATATAAATATATCAATTTATATATAATTGTTTAGAATTTTCGGCATATACCAAATCTTCGGCATATACCGCGATTTCGGTAAGTACCAAATATTGGTATTTATTGAAAATTTAGGTATACCAAAGTTTCGGTTCGGTATGGTATACCGCGGTATTTAAAATTCATATACCGTTATCATACCAAAACCTTTCGGTACGGTATCATACCATACTGAAAATACGGTATACCATAAATTCGGTAAAATACGGTATTTTTCAGTTTGGTTCGGTCGGTATACCGATATTTCGGTATTTTAGTCCACCCCTAGACATAATAGACATATCATATGAAGAATGAAGTTAACCAAGTAATATTGTAGATCACAATAACCTATGACAACATCACCAGTTTACATTTTGAGTTAATTCGAATACACGCACCACGGATTGTCAAAATCAAATAAACGATTAGTTACATAATTACTGTAGGATCATTTTGAGTTGTAAATATAACCTAAAATCATTCGCTCGTTAGTCTTTATAAGAGTTAGATGGGTTTTATTTGGCAAATACTCATATGCGGCAAGTCGCACCCTATGCGACCGCGCGTGGGGCGCATCGGGTGCACGCGCCTGCCTTTTTTTTCGATTTTTTTTTTCTGACTTATTAGGACACTTTTCAGAAGTGTCCTAATAAGTTTTTTTAGCGTTTTTGTTTGTGTCACAATATCTAATTATTTTTTCAATTTTTTTTTCCAGATTTCTTGTTCTCTTTTTTTGCCTCTTCGTTTTTTTGTTTGCCGCTTCTTCTTTGGTCAAGATTCAAACAATGGGAGCCGAAGGCCTCGGAGCGAGTCGAAAAAATCTAAATTGTTGCCCGACGATTATCCTTATATTAGTAATCAGAGCGAAGGCGGAGCCGCAAAAATAAAACTGAAATTAAAAAAAATCGAAAAAAAAAAAAATTTTGTCCGGGTCAACAGGTCAGACCGGATTCACCGAGTCAACAGGTCAGACCCGGATTCACCGGGTCAGACCCGACCGGACCCGGTCGCATGGTTGGCGGCGGGTCGAAGGGGAGAGTGCCTCGTTTTATTTTTATATTATTTTGAAGTATCTTATTGAATTACACAAATAAGTCATTGTTTGGATTTCCACAATTTTCTTAAATTTCTCAGTTCACTATGTTCATACTTCATAAAGCATTATACCACCCATTTCAATATTTTTTTAATGTCGGGCCTGTTGTTTAATTAAAATGTGCTACCATGTTCAAACAAGAATAATGAAAAATTTATCATTGTTTATTTAACTAACGAGAGCAAGCATATTCATCGTTATTAAGTTAGAATGCATTGAGAATTTGGAAATGGTAATACATAAATAAATTTATATTTTTTTTAAGGCGAAATTGCATAAAAATACCCAACCTTTTTCCAAATTCTGCACTTATTACAAACCTTTTAATTTCAGCGAAAAAATAGCAACCTTTTAATTTGTTGCAATCTCCGTCCGAATCCAATTTGGGGGAAAAATGATGATGACGTGTGCAATTTAAATCGACGTGGCGTTCAAAACGACGTCGTTTTGATTAAGAATTAAAAAAAAAAAAATTACATGTCATTCCACCTCATCATCCCCTTCACCTTCACCTCTCTCTCTCTCTCTCCTCTCCCCCTCTCGCCCAATCCCTCCTCTCCGAATATTAGCTCCGTCGTCTTCTTCTCCTGTCCGCTCAACTCCATCTCGATCAGCTCCGCCACCGCTCCGGCCTCCACCATCTTCGCTCTGTTAAGACCCGACCCGCATGCTCGGATCAGAACGTGGAGCCCCGCTCTCACGCCTTGTGCACCAATACCTCGTTTCACGATTTTCGGCAATATTTTGAAAAATTCTACCTCGAGCTTCTCGATCACACTCGAGCTCACACTTTCTGTGAAATTTTTCAAGACTAGGAGCGCATTTGTTTTCGTCGAGTTATCGAGTTCGATCTTCAAGATCCATAAAATAGATTGGATGAAATTCGGCGAGTTTGCCGCCGCCCTGAACCCCAATCGAAACTCTCCTTCGAAATCCGGCGAGTTCACAGCCGCCCAGATCCGACACCTCTACCGCCTTCTGCCCATTCCCCAGAATTTCATCCCCAATTCGAGCAGGGCGATGGCGGCGGAGATGGAGCTGGCCTTGTGGAAGAGAGCGAGGTCGTCGAGCTCGTCGGGCAGGGGAGATGGCGATTTGGCGATGGAAGAGGAAGTGGGGGGGGCGAGGAACAAGTAGAGGAGGAGAAGGAAGTGGGGGACTGAGCACTTCCTCAGCCGACAATGGCTGGTTCAGCAGCGAAGGTGGCGCTGCCGTTGCCGCCGAGGAAAGCGAAACCCTTAGGGAAGACTCCGGCGGACAGTGGAGGCGTCGATGAAGGTGACCTCGCCGTGGTGGAGGAGAAGATGTCGTCAGAGAGAGAGAGAGAGAGAGAGAGGGAAGAGACAGGAGGGTTGGGTGAGAGAGGAGAGAGATAGAAAGGGAAAGGGGAAGAAGATGAAGTGGAAATTAGGTGTAATTTTTTTTTAATTCTTAAATCAAAACGACGTCGTTTTGGTTAAAACGACGTCGTTTTGAACGCCACGTCACTATTAATTGGACATGTCATCGTTAATTTTACCCCCAAATTGAATTCAGATGAAGATTAAGAAAAATTGAAAGGTGGATATTTTTTTTGTTAAAATTAAAAGGTTTGTCATAAATTCAGAATTTGAAAAAAGATCAGATATTTTTATGCAATTTGGCATTTTTTTAAATATACTGTTAGAATTTTTTTATTCAATAAAGTTATTTCATCCTAGGATATATATTAAAACAAGTGAGAAGGGAGAATTTTCCAATTAATTTTGACCAAAGTGAGAAAAAATAATTACTTTACGTAAATATTAGTTGGTATTGCCTATTTAGGATAGTGGGCAATATTATTATTATTATTATTATTATTATTATTATTATTATTATTATTATTATTATTATTATTAAGGAAGCAAATGAAAAAAAATAACAAAAAAATTCTACTTTGATCACAGGAACGAAAAATACAAGTATTATAGTATAATTTTTTTTTGGATTAACTAGTATTAAAATTAAAATATAATACTAGTTTTTGGACGGGTTTGAGAATTATTAAATAATTTTGGGCAGGTTTCGGTTAAAGCATTCAAACCGATGACAATTTTGGACAATTACCTCTAGGTACCAGCTACTCAAACTTATTTGAATACACAGAAGTTAAAAAAAAAATCTTTGTGTATATATATATATATATAGGGAGAGGATCATATAGGAACCCATAGTTACATGAGTCCGTAGGAACTATGCACTTTTATTACATAAGTTAATGTATAAATTACATTATTTCAATGCACAAATATATATTAATGAAAAACTTGAAAAGTTGATATATTTTATACATTGTCTGATTTAGTTAGTGCATTAAATTATTTCATGTTGTTCATTAAAAAATTATTAAATATTTATGCATTGGGTTAGTATAATGTGCCCTTTGCCATGTTCGCATTTCCGAAGTGATATTAATGCATGATTCATACGGACTCATACAAGGATGAGTTCGTACCAGATTCACACCACATATATATATATATATATACATTCTAGTGAAAAGCCTCCTTATCCTAAAAAATGGGAATTGATCTCAACCACACATCTATGAATGATGGATGGTCAAGATTTGATCCTGGTCAAAGCAGGTCAACCCAGGACAAATCGAGTCAACCTGTTGACTTTTTTTTACGGTCAGGTCATATGCACCACACCATGTATTCATATGCACTACACTATATAATGAGATGCACCACTAAATGCATTAAGATGCATATGGTATTTTTAACATATTTTTTTCCCCGACCCTACCTTCGGCTCCGCCTTTACTCCGATTACTAATATAAGGATAATTGTCGAACAACAATTTGGATTTTTCAGCTCGCTCCTCCCTCGCTCGAATCTTGATCAAAGAAGAAGCAGTAAACAAAAAAATGAAGAGGCAAACAAAAAAAAGGGGGAAAAATAAATCTGAAAATTAAAAAAAAATAAAAAAAAATCGAAAATATGTTGCATCTCAGTGCACTTAGTGGTGCATCTCATTATCTAGTGTGGTGCATATGAATATATGGTGTGGTGCATATGAATACATGGTGTAGTACATATGGCTCGACCGTAAAAAAAATAAAAAAAAATCGAAAATATGTTGCATCTCAATGCACTTAGTGGTGTATCTCATTATATAGTGTAGTGCATAATGAATGCATGGTGCATTGCATATGGCCTAGCGATAAAAAAGAAAAAAGAAAAAAAAAAAGTCAACGGATTGACCCAGTTCAATCTTGACCATCCATCCCTCCTAAATCAATAGATGAGATCAATTCTCATTTTTGAGGATAAGAAGTGTTTTTATATGAACATAACTCTATATATATGTAGGGGATAATTATACTAGAAATGAATCCCCCTGAATTAACTAAAAATTATTATAGAACATTGATTAAATGAATCTGTGGGGTTGAGATCAAACCAGTTATGTTTGAAATTATGCCTAATTAATGATTTTTCTATTCCGTAGGGCAACTCGGTAATCTTGATTTCTAGCAGTTATTTAGGGATAAGATAAAGGGGTAATAACCTGTAAAACGTAAACCTTTTTTCAAAATCGTGAATTGCACATCAACTTTTTTCCCCCCAGCTAACATAACCGTATATTTTAGTATGATTTTGCACATATTCACCGATTTTCCCCAACTGAAAAGTGACATGGAGGCCGAAAATGACAAGTAGACGTCGGAATATACAAAACAATGTCGTTTTGTATAAAATAAAGAATAAAAAAAAAATGAAAAAACACATAAGATGGCAAGTCATATTATTAAAAAAAAAAAATGGTGGAACAACAATGGTTCCCTCCCGTCATCGCCAGTTTCCGGCGCCTCCCTCCCTCCACCCATCTCTTTATTCCAACAGCCGCCACCACAGGTCCACCACCACATAACTACTTCGACGGCGACGGCGATGTGCAGCTGCTTCTCCTCAGATCTACGAAAACAATCGCGTCACCGTCCTCCGTCTCCCTGCCGCCTCCCTCTTCGGCTCTCTCCCCGACGCCCTCACCTCCCTCCGCACCCTCAGCCTCCGCCTCAACCACCCTCAGCCTCCTCCCTCTCTCAGTTCCGAAACCTCTACCTTCAGGGTAAAATATACCAGTTTCAAAGAAGAAAAATATACCAGTTTCAAAGAAGAGCTTAGTCACATGCCCCTGCGCTTCCGGATCAGAATCCGGATCAGTCTCCATAGCTTCTTGCTTCTCTACCACCGCTGCCGCCGGCGAATCCTTGTTATCCTCCTCCTCAGCCTCTCCGCCGCAGTCATTCCTTTTTCCGGCCTGAAGATTTGTTGATCTGTGGCAGGTTTCGAGGGTTTGGATCGCGGATTGAGGGGAAATGAGGTCGGACGGTTTGGGGGTTTTGGATCGTATAGGGTTGCCGCCGCCGGCCCGCACCACCCCGCCACCATCCCCTCCGGCATCTCCTCTTACGAATCCCTCCCCACGTCGTAGATTATCCCCTCAATTTACCCAATTTCTCCCTTTTCCGCAATCCGACGTGGCGGAGATCGAGGTCCAGCTTCTCAGCCGACCGCGCGACGTCGTGGTCGTAGTGGGACCCAAGAGAAGAGAAGGAGAACAAGAGGTAGAAGAGAGAAGAAAAGAAGGAGGGAGGAAGAGAAGGAGAACAGGAGGTGGAAGAGAGAAGAAGAAAAAAGGGAAGGAGGAAGAGAAGAAGAACACAGTGGCGGTTCTGTTTTTTTTTTAATTTCTTTTAATGAGGTGGAATATAATTTTTTACTTATTATTTTTTTTAAATTAAAATTTAATAAAACGACGTCGTTTTGCATATTCCGGTGCCTACGTGTCATTTCCGGCCTCCACGTAGGATTTTCGTTGGGGGAAATCGGTGAACATGTGCAAAATCAGACAAAAATACACGGTTATGTTAGTTGGGGGAAAAAGAATTATGTGCAATTCACGATTTTGAAAAAAGGTTTAAGTTTTACAGGCTATTACCCCTAAGATGAACCATCCCAAAAATATAGTTTATATTCTCCAAAAATAAATTCCTGAAAAGCTATTAATATAACAACGACGTAGGAATTTAGAAGAAACTAATAACACTATTACATCCCCAACGTAATAAATGAAAACATCACACAAGCAATAAAAAAACAATAAAATAACATATAATGTGCAATAATATATGTAGAAAGAAACAACAAGACAATCTATAACATACAATAAAAAACATTTGCAATAAAAATAAAATGCTATAATAAGCAATATACTAAGATATAATGTGCAATAATATATGTAGAAAAAAACAATAACATAACTCATAATATGCAACAAAAAATCAGTAACAATAACTATATATAATTAATTAATATGCAATAAAAAATGTTATAATAAGCAATAACAAGAATGATGCATATTGACGAAAGTAAAACTAAAATTAATAAATTAAACAAAATTAGGATTAAATATTTATTTATTTATAAACTACCGATATTCTAAAATCATATCAATAATAAAAAAAAACAAAAATTAAAGATCCACTAGAAAAGGAACCGAATATGTGTGCGTGGCGCCGTGACAATTACAAATAGGTGGAGTAACTAATATACCCTTATTACTTAAAAAATGAGCGAAAATACATCATTAATTTAGGCCGTAGATCTATCCAAATGAACAGCCACGATACATTTCTATTTAACACATATGATTTTTTTTTATTTGATCTCTATCATATATATATATATATATATATATATATATATATATATCATAATATAATTATAAATATTACTCCCTCCCTCCCGCCGAATATGGCATAGTTCATATGGGCACGAAGATTAAGAAAATGGGTATTGGATATAAAGAAAGTATTTAGTGTAGTGTGAATGCAATATTTTATAATGCTAATAAAGTTATAGATAAGATGGTTGAGTGTATAGTGAGAGTAGGTTAGTAGAGTTTAGATGAGATGGTGGGCCATATATATAAACTAATTATTTTCTTTAAAGAAAATAGCCAAGTATAATAGGACGTTCAAAAATGGAAAACAGACCGTATTCGGTGGGACGGAGGGAGTAATATAATGTATGATGGAGATTTCTAGTACTCCCTCCGTAATTGAAAAAATGTACTCCCTCTGTTCACCAAAACATGTCCACTTTGTTTTGAGCACGGAGTTTAAGAAAGCTGATGAAGTGAAAGTTAGTAGGATAAAAATTAAAAAATAGGGATAGTGAGATAATGACAAAAAAAACAGTGGTAATGACAAAAAAAGGTGGTATTGATCAAAAAGTAAGAATAAAGTTATTGGGGTGATAAAAAAGTAGAAATAAAGTTGATGTGAGGTAGGGTCCTAAATGGCAAAGAGTAGTAATATTTGGAAAGTATTGAGGGTAGTATTGTACAAAAAGGTAAAGTGAACATGTTTTGGTGAATATGGTTACTGTTAAAAAGTGGACATGTTTTGATGAACGGAGAGAGTAATGTTTACTGTTTGCGCAGAGCTTAAAAAAAGCTGGTAAAGCGAAAGTTAGTTGGTAAAAATTATGATGTAAGGGTAGTGAGATAATGACAAAAAATCAGTGGTAATGACAAGAAAGATGTGATATTGACCAAAAAGTAAGAATAAAGTTGTTGGGATGATAAAAAGGTAGAAATAAAGTTGATGTGAGGTGGAGTCCTAAATGATATATTGCTGTAAATAGAGAGAAATATTTGGGGTATAAAAGTCTATAAAGTGAAACATTACATTATTTCAATTACAATATTTTTGGGCAAACATTATACTTTTTCAATTACGGAGGGAGTAGTTTATATTCAATGAAGAAAGATGTTGATTGATTCATCATATACATTTTCTTTCTAAGTATTTGTTTTGAGATTATTTTAATGAAATTTTTTATCGACAAATATGTTTTTATTATATTTGTTATATTTTTATTTTACTAATTAGTATTGATATTTATGTTTTTGTATTTGGAGTTCTAGTAGGTAATTAGTGGGTATTATCCAATGAGTATATGATTGATACGGATTTTTAAATTATTTTATAATCGGATTTGGAACAAGCATAGATTGAAAAAATCTTAATTAGTTTATGTTTGAAAATGCCTAATGCGTGAACACCCGATCCATTGTCGTTACAATGAATTGGTCACAAATATCTACTATTTACGGGGCTGTAAAATTCGTGATCTTCCTAGCTTCCTGTGTCATAATTTGTAAGTGATAAATAAATATGAGTCAATTAGAAATTTGAATTTGAGCAGGAGATGGAGATGGACGGTTGGTCTCTCCATAGTCCATGCAAGTAAGATTCCTTTTAGTATTCCATCCCATCATTATAAACCGTTCGGTTTGTTAGACAAAATAGTAGCGAGATTGAATATGGGATGAATTAAGACTACGGGCCCGTTTGGTTTCCTAGACTAGTCATTACTATTGGGCAGATGAGACTCAATCTTGTGTTTGGTTTATAAGACTCAAGCCCAATACTCAATACCATATTTTGACGGCCCGATACTAATTCAAGTAGTCTTGTGATAGTAAGTCGGAGCCTTACCCCTCCGACAAACTTTTGAAGGGACTGTGGGCGATAATATTGATGCCTAAATGAGGGGTATATTAGGAAATTGAGTATAAATTATTAGAATAAAATATTAAAAATAAATATATTTTACAAATATACAAAATTTATCAGGGCAACCAAACACACATCTTAAAGTTAGGATTAAGTCTTTCTTTATTCTATATTGATCTCACTATTATCTTGTCTTACAAACCAAACGGCACCTAAATCACGAATATAAAAAATCCGTTTGGTTGGATAAACAAGTTTTATACATTTTGCATTAATATATAACGTTAATTAATTTATTTACTATTATACCCCTATTTCACATCATCATCCACCCAATCTTTGTCGTTCGATCTCTCTCTTTCTCTCTCATGAAAACCCCACCATCCACTCCCTTAAGACTCATCGCCAATCTATGTCTGTTGTCGCCGCTGTCACCACCACCACCACCACCCATCTTTCATATTTGCTGACGACCCAACATAATCGCATCCCTCACTTTCTCCTTCTTCAGAGATCATTGCCTTTTGAGGACGTGAAGCTCTTGAGATTTAGCAAATAAGTGTAGATATACAAATTTAGTCACAGACCATTGAGTAATGGACTTGCCTTTATTGGATCTTGCCATCCGAACTACAGATTGAATCATATGTAGGCTATAGTCAGGGTCAATATTGCCATCCGAACGTATATGATTGATGAACCCATATTTGTGTCCATCTTTTCTTGTGTTTTCCTTGTGTTTTTAGTCTTTATCGAGTCAATATGTGTCTGGAAGGACACACAAGTCGGGAGGTAATGTGCAGAGAAGAACAGGTGGATGCTGGGCAAATCCGATGGAAAATCCGTTGTTGAGATGGTGATACGATGCAAATGGGCATAGGGCTGGAAGCTTGTGGTTGGGCAACATCAGAATATCCAATCTACAAGTCAGGAAGCACCTCCCCATATCCTTAAGCCAACAGATAGAGTACTCGGAGGAGCCAGGATCTTGGTCAAGACCGGAGGCAATTCAGGATGCAGACGATGAAGAGCAGGATGCGAGTCGGACCAGCAGTAGCAGTAGAATTCTTTTCCTTCAAGGAAGAGGATAAGGATTGGATCTTTCTTTCCTTATCCTAGCCGAGTCTAATCAAATGAGATATCCACCATGCAAGGAAAGAAGTATCGTGCATGCATGAAGAGAGAGGGCGGATGAGATATGCATGGAAGAGACCTTCATCAACAAGGAAACTTCCCTAAACCCTAATTTCCATCGCCTATATATATGGCCGACTCCATTGTGTATTAAAAACGTTGATTTTATTATTAGTTCTGCATTCTAGGTTGAGAGAAAAGGGAGGAAGAAACAAGTCCTACGGGCAATTTACTTTTATTTCGTATTTTACTGCTTTAAGTTTAGTTGTTGGCGTGAAGTCAAGACCCTGGTTGCTGACTACGCTTTTGGGCAGCAACCCGTTTCCAGATTTATGCTAAGTATGTTTTTTTTATTTGCTTTGAGTTCTTATTTACTATTATGTCTAGCTAAGTTTATCGTTTGGATTGGATGTAGATGAAGTGATTCTAAATTACTCGTTCAAACTTGTGAGGTCTAATTGTGTTAGTTCATTAATTGATTTTGTTCCCGAAACACTTAGGATTAATTCTAGACTTAATTGATATTGAAGTTGATTGATCACCATCTAGATATTGAGATTAAGTCATTAACATAAATTGGGATTAACACGAGAGTGTCTTTCTTGCCCAAGAAGGTAAAGGGTGTTGGAGAGCAGTCGGTCTTGACCTACCTCTTGGCTGTCTTGGGTCTGTTTATTCTTAATGCCTGTTGGACAGCATCGTTACTGAAGTGTCTTCGTGACGTTGCTGATCAAGAGAGGAGATCTTGCCTTCTGGTCAAGATCTGTAAAATTAATTAGACATAGGTTAAGTGTGTTAGCATCGTGACTTCGTGACCTTAGGGTGTTAACTAATCTTTGCCTTAAACCAAGTGATAAAATCAATTAATTGAATATCTTTGCACCAATGAACGAGTAAAGAGTAATTAGGATCATGGATTCGAAACCCAATCCAAACTCTTTTGTTATTTGATATTGTTACTTGTTGAGTACCGGTTATTTAGATACTTCGTGACCAAAACCCTTTTGTTGAGCAACATCGGAAGAACAAATTACACCAGGTCCTTTGGGTATGATCCCACTTGTCGCTGACTACTACCTTGTTGGGCAAGAGGTGTTTATAAATATTATTTGTACGAAGTGTGTGACGACAGCGCTCCATCAAATTGGCGCCGTTGTCGAGGACTTGGTTTTAAGCTAGTTTGTTTTTCTAGCTTGTGTTGAGCACGGTTTATGCCCAAGCCACATTTACGAAGTAACGGAGATCCACAAGATCACGGTGTTTGCCCGGAGGTGATAGCTAGGAGAAATCGAGCAAAACAACACAAGAAGAAGAGAGATCTGGAGGAAGGCGTCAACGAACCTTCAGAGTCGCAGAGCTTGACAGACGAGCAGGATACTGAGCAAGTCGAATCTTGCTCAACAGCCAGTACAGACAGTGAGAAGTCAACATCCAGTTCAGAAGAAAAAACATCAACAATCATGGCAGGAACACCGGAGAGAACCATCCGTCAGATCATGTTCCCTGACAACAAGGGAATCCGACCATCAAGTATCCAGTTGCCCACCATCAGTGGCAATTGGGAGCTCAAGCACTCGCTGATACACATACTGCCCAAGTTCAGCGACCATCTTGGAGAAGACCCCCAAACTCATCTTCAAAACTTTGAAATGGTGATTAGCACAGTAAGAAACAATGCCACTACTACCAGGAACAATGGGGATAGACAAGTTGTTAGGAACGATGCTGAAGTTATGAGGAACCAAGATGCTGCCCAAGACACCTTTCCTGACTACGTAAGGTTGCTCACGTTCCCATTCTCACTTCTTGACGGGGCACGTGAGTGGCTTTACACCTTGCAAGAGGGAAGCATTGATACATGAAACAAGATGCATCAGGCCTTTCTTGATAAATACATACCCGTTGGCTGGATACAAAGCGGGAAGAATGCTATCTCATCGATCTAGATGGGGGGGGGGGGGGAATGAGTCATTATATGACTATTATGAAAGACTCAAGAAGCTGTTGGCAAGATGTCCTCAACATCGGATTGAGGATATTGATTTGATCTAATATTTCTTGAAGGGATTAAGGGCATCAGAGAGGAAGTATATAATTGCAGCATGTGGAGGAGCCATAGTCGATCAACTACCATCTGAAGTGTTCAAGAAAATAGCCTTCATGGCTGAACAATCACGAGATGAAGATGATATCCCAAGAGGGGGGTATGAAGGCAGCAAAGAAAACCAAGACAACTTGATCAGCACCATGAAAGACTTCATGACCAAGATGTCTGGCCAAATGGAGGATTTGAAGAAGAAGGTAGATGGCAAGGAAGTTCAAAGAGCTGTGAAGAGATGTGAAGTATGCCAAGAAACATCACATGTCACCTCAGAATGCCCCAGTTGGTTCGTGGAAGAAGGAGAAGAGGTAAAGGCAATAGGTCAGAACCAGCAAGGCGGTGGGCAACAAAGGTTCCAGTATGGCAATAACAACAACTATGGCAACAACTACGGCTATAGGCAGAATCAGCACGAGAACCTGAGGTATGGCAACCACCACTATCAAATGCCTCCTGCCCACCAACAACCGCAGCAGCCTGTTCAGCAGCAATACGTGCCTCCACCTCAACAACAGCCTCAACAGCCAAATAATTATGTACCTCTACATCGAGAACCAACAAAGACGGAGTTCATGAAGGAGACCATTGAAAGGTTTACCAACGAGAACCAAAGGCTGAGGAGAGACTTCGAGAACTTCCAACTAGAAAGTCGAGGACAATCCAACAACCTTCAAGCTCAATTGACTCATATCAACCAAACCTTGTCAAAGTTGGTAGAAGACAAGCCAGGAAGACTTCCTGCCCAGGTAGAGGTCAACAAGGAGCAAGTCAATGCTGTAACATTGCGCAGTGGGAAGAATTTGCCAGAGATGTTGCCCAGGACCCAATTTAAGGAACCAGTTCGAGTAGAGAAAACCAAAATGAGTTCAGGAGATATCAATGACATCTACGAGGAATTGAAGGCAAAGCATGAAAAAGGGATAAAGGCCAACAAGAACCCAGTCTTTGATAATGAGGAGGATGAGGCCTTGTTTGATTACGTGAAGATGGAGAGATCTAAGCTGGGATTTGACAAAGATGACGTGATGCTGGAATCTTTGAAGGCTGAGAAAGAAGCAGAGGCTTTGGCCAAGAGGACTGTTCCTCGCACTACTAAGGCCAAGATCCCATATCCAAGACGTTTTGCCCGCGATCGTAATCAGAGGGAGTTGGAGGACATGATGGAGGTGTTCAAGAAGGTGGAGATCAACCTACCGTTGTTGATGGCATTACAATCTATGCCAAAGTGTGCAAAATTTTTGCGAAAAATGTGCTTAAAGAAGACTAAGTACCCAGATAATGCCTATTTTCATGTGGAGAATGTGTCAGCCCTAATGAATTCCCAGATCCTGACCAAGAAGCGGGATCCCGACATGTTCGCTATCCCATGCACGATTAGTACTACGTCAATACCCAAGGCGATGCTTGATCTTGGAGCTTCGATAAATGTGATGCCAAGAGCCATGTTCGACGAGATGAGATTTGGACCTCTTTCTCCTACACGTGTTGCCATCCAATTAGCAGATTTATCCACAGTTTACCCGGATGGAGTGTTGGAGGATGTGTTGGTCAAAGTGGGAGATCTTCTGTTCCGAGCCGACTTCTATGTTCTTGACATGGGAAAGAAAGCAATTAAGAATCCAGCGATCTTGCTTGGGAGGCCATTCTTGAGGACAACATGTACCAAGATTGATTGCGATACGGGGAAGTTGACAGTCCAAGTAGCAGGAGAAGTAGTAGAGTTCGAGGCTTATAGGCAAAATCAAGATGATGCCCTGGAACACCTCAACACCCTCAGTGCATGTGGAAAGCAAGTGGAGACTTTGATAGCTTAAGTTGTTTCGTAGAAGACAATGAAGATGCAATCCAGACAGAATTCAATCTAGCTCAGGATCTTGACCAGGATCCTGATCAGCATGAAGATAATGAGGAAAAAGGTGCTCTGATGCAATTCTACGAAGGAGATGAGTACGAGAGTGAGGAAGATTTTTGGGAAGAATCAGTCTATGGACATAGTTTTGATTCCACCAACGTGGACTACTTCACGGATGAAGATGAGGACCAGAATTTAGGGAACCAAGAACCCCTTGATGAGTTTGATGAAGAACTTAAGGAGTTACCCCATGATGGGACTGCAGAGTTAGTAGAGAAATTTTGGCAACAAACAGTTCTTGAGGAGGATGCCAGCTTACAAAATGAAGAGGATCTTGCCCAGAACGAAGAACCAGCAGATGTGGAAGAATGCAGTTATGCAAGGATTCCGGGCAACATGCAGCCTCAGGGGTTTGAGCCACTCAACATCCTTGAGTTGAAACTGGAGGACAGATTGATGCCATCCTTACAAAAAGCCCCTACATTGGAGTTGAAACCTTTGCCCAAGCACCTGAAGTACATATATCTTGGCAAGAACGAGACCTTGCCCGTGATCATATCATCAGAGTTATCAAGCATGGAAGAGGTCAGAGTTGGCGAGGTGCTGAGCAAATACAAGGAGGCATTAGGGTGGACGTTGGCTGACATAAAGGGCATTAACCCTTTAGACTGTGTTCATCACATTTTGCTTGAGGAGGATGCTGCCCCCGTACGAGATCCACAAAGGAGATTGAATCTAGCCATGAAAGAAGTGGTAATGAAAGAGATACTCAAGCTTCTCGACTTAGGGATCATCTACCCCGTGTCTGACAGCCGGTGGGTGAGTCCTGTACACGTGGTGCCCAAGAAGTCAGGAATTCAAGTTGTTGAGAACGACAAGAACGAGATGGTGGCCACGAGATTACAAACCGGATGGCGAGTGTGTATAGACTACCGAAAGCTCAACCAAAAGATGAAGAAGGGTCATTTTCCTTTGCCCTTTATCGACGAGATGCTTGAGAGGTTAGCCGGTAATGACTACTACTGCTTTCTTGACGGTTATTCTGGTTACATGCAGATCTGGGTTGCTGACGAGGATTAAGGCAAGACCACATTCACGTGCCCCTTTGGCACTTTTGCATATCGGAGGATGCCGTTCGGATTATGCAATGCACCAGGGACATTCCAAAGGTGTATGATGCACATTTTTTCAGACCTTCTTGAAGAGTGTATCGAAGTCTTCATGGACGACTTTACCGTCTACGGCAAGACCTTTGAATCATGCCTCAACAACCTGGATCGAGTCTTGAAGAGATGCGTTGAGAAGAGCCTTGTGTTGAACTATGAGAAATGCCATTTCATGGTAAAAGAAGGAATCGTTTTGGGGCATGTTATCTCAGGAAAAGGTATTGAGGTGGATAAGGCCAAGATCGACATTATCGCCAAGTTGCCCTACCCAAGATCGGTGAAGGAGTTAAGAGGATTCCTTGGGCATGCTGGATTTTATAGAAGATTTGTCAAGGACTTTGCCAAGATCGCCCAACCAATTACGAGATTACTTCAAAATGAAGTACCATGGGAGTTCGATGAGGATTGTAAGAAGGCGTTCCATGCCTTGAAGGAGAACTTGATCACTGCCCCCATCATCCAACCTCCGGATTGGGGGATGCCTTTTGAGTTAATGTGTGATGCCAGTGGTTATGCCGTAGGAGCAGTTCTTGGGCAAAAGCGCGGAAAGGAGAGCTATGTCATCTATTACGCATCCAAGACGTTGAACCCAGCCCAATGTAATTATGCCACCACGGAGAATGAGTTGTTGGCCATTGTCTTTGCCTTTGAGAAGTTTAGATCCTACTTGCTTGGAGGCAAGACCATAGTGTACACGGACCACGCGGCCCTAAAGTACTTATTGAGCAAGAAGGAGTCCAAGCCAAGATTGATTAGATGGATTCTTTTATTGCAGGAATTTGACATAGAGATCAAGGACAAGAGTGGTGCCCAGAATCAAGTTTCCGACCACCTAAGTCGAATCCTCCAGCCAGACGATGGGGTGCCAATCAAGGAGACCTTTCCCAACGAGCATCTGAGTCTTGCCCAAGATGAACCATGATATGCTGATATCGTGAATTACTTGGTGACTAGAGAAATTCCCTCAGATCTTGAGCGTTATCAGAGGAACAAGCTTAAACATGAGAGTCATTTCTACATTTGGGATGAACCATATTTATGGAGGGAATGCGCGGATAAGAGAATAAAGAGGTGTTCATAAATATTATTTGTACGAAGTGTGTGACGACAACGCTCCGTCAAATTGGCGCCGTTGCCGGGGACTAAGGTGCAAATCTCATCTCGTCGAACATGGCTCTTGGCATCACATTTATCGAAGCTCCAAGATCAAGCATCGCCTTGGGTATTGACGTAGTACCAATCGTGCATGGGATGGCGAACATGCCATGATCCCTCTTCTTGGTCGGGATCTGAGAATTCATTAGGGCTGACACATTCTCCATGGACACAAAGAAGGAGTTCATGGAGGCCAAGACTAAAGTGCAACCCCCAGGAGATGTGGCTTACGAGGAGCAGTGGAAGGAGATCGGGAATGGAACGTTGTACTATGGGGCCAACAACAAGGGAACCGAGCTGAAGACTCACGCCTTCAGGCTTTGCCATCGCATCCTGGCCTACAACTAGTATGGCAAGAGCGATAGTGGCAACAACTTGAGCAACAAGGAGCGGTATTTATTGTGGTGTATGCACACCAAGACCAGGGTCAACTTTGCGGCGTTCTTTGGTAAGCAGCTCAAGACGGTTCTAGCGAAGCAATCTCTGGGATGCACTTGTGGCCATGTTGTGACAGCCTTTGCGCATGGAGTCGGGGTCTACGGTGAGCTGAAAGGGAAGCCGGTGATGGTGGTCAGCAAGCTGGGAGAAGCTGCCTTGAAGAAGATGAACGACATTGAGATAAGGAATGGCAGATACGTATTTGTTGAGCACGATAAACCAAAATCCACCAGGCTACCACCTTTGGGCAAGAAGGAGGAGGCAAGCACCAGCGCAGCGGTGCTGCCCAACACCGGGATCGAGACCAGACTGGCCAATGTGGAGAGGTTGTTGACCGAGATCAGGGATGCCCAGCTGGCATTCTTTGCACACCAAGGATTCAGGTATCCACCTGAATCTTCTCTTTGATTTGTGTTCCTCCCTTTTTTTTGTTAGTTTAGGTTTTTATTTTTCATTTTTGTGTTTTATTGTTGAGTTCTATTTCGTGTTATTTAGTGTCTTGTTGTTCGAGAGGGCGATACCCACAATTTGCCCAGCAAATTGTGTGGTGAAGACCTTAATGCCTTCTCGGTTGTATTTGTTGAGTCTATTTGTTTTTTGTTTGTTTGTTGCCCAACATTTTTCCCACTTTGCCTAAGGCAAAGTGTGTGGGTGTTGGGGTGTCAGTTTGTGTTTTTAAAGTGTGTTTGTGTTATTGATCAGCATGTTAGCATGAAAGTTAGAATAGGTTTATGGATGATGCCGTATGTACATAGGTAGGACGGAATGGGATATTGGGCATTAACTGTGAGGATTTGAGCTTTTAAAATGCTATATACATATGCAACATTATTCTTTCTTGTGTGATAATGATCAGTTAACATGTGTTGATCTAGAACTTTCCTGCATCTCTTAATTAAAGCTTCATGTAACTTAGTTGAACTACTTAGATGAATTAGACAATTTTTGTTCAAATAAGCCCATAGCCTAAAAATTCCCTACCTTGATATTTATCCTTTGACTAGCCCCCTTGAGCTTGATGTTAATTCTTTTTAATCACTTATAGAAGCCTGAATTTTAAGTCGTCCTGGTCAAGAACTCAGGTCTAGAAGAACGATGGATGAAAGGAAATGTTGGGTAGCACATACTAGGCAATATCACCTATGTTGGAGGTGTTGGGGTTCATTAAAAAAAAGAAAAAAAAATAATAAATAAGAAAAAAAAAAGTAAGTCCAGAAAAGAATAAGTGAGAAGGAATCAAGGGCAGTCTGTTGCTCGAGAACCTAGTTCTTGACTTAGCCAGTTCCTAAATCTCCCTACCTTTTTGCTTTAAGCCACATTATAACCCGCTAAAAACCTAAGGATAAGTAGTTTGATTTTGTTCAAAGAAGTAGAGGTGTAGAGGGCAGGCGAGCCTATGGAGAAACTTTGTTGATATTGATCACGAGCGTATACACTTAACCTTATACACTTGAGAGATGAGTGTTGGTAATGATATCTATGTTGCCCAAAAACTTTATCTTGACCCGTTTAATGGCAATATCTGTTTACAAATCCGGTTTTTGACTGACACGTTGATGAGCTGATCTTTTGAGTCTGTGTTTTCTGTTTTGTCTTTTCTGTGTTTGAGTCTTGGGCAAGTTGTAACCATACACTTGAGGGCAAGTGTAATTCAAGTGTGTGAGTGTGATGAACCCATATTTGTGTCCATCTTTTCTTGTGTTTTCCTTGTGTTTTTAGTCTTTATCGAGTCAATATGTGTCTGGAAGGACACGCAAGTCGGGAGGTAATGTGCAGAGAGGAACAGGTGGATGCTGGGCAAATCCAATGGAAAATCCGTTGTTGAGATGGTGATACGATGCGAATGGGCATAGGGCTGGAAGCTTGTGGTTGGGCAACATCAGAATATCCAATCCACAAGTCAGGAAGCACCTCCCTATATCCTTAAGCCAACAGATAGAATACTCGGAGGAGCCAGGATCTTGGTCAAGACCGAAGGCAATTCAGGATGCAGACGATGAAGGGCAGGATACGAGTCGGACCAGCAGTAGTAGCAGAATTCTTTTCCTTCAAGGAAGGGGATAAGGATTGGATCTTTCTTTCCTTATCCTAGCCGAGCCTAATCAAATGAGATATCCACCATGCAAGGAAAGAAGTATCGTGCATGCATGAAGAGAGAGGGCGGATGAGATATGCATGGAAGAGACCTTCATCAACAAGGAAACTTCCCTAAACCCTAATTTCCATCGCCTATATATATGGCCGACTCCATTGTGTATTAAAAACGTTGATTTTATTATTAGTTCTGCATTCTAGGTTGAGAGAAAAGAGAGGAAGAAACAAGTCCTACGGGCAATTTACTTTTATTTCGTATTTTACTGCTTTAAGTTTAGTTGTTGGCGTGAAGTCAAGACCCTGGTTGCTGTCTACGCTTTTGGGCAGTAACCCGTTTCCAGATTTATGCTAAGTATGTTTTTTTTATTTGCTTTGAGTTCTTATTTACTATTATGTCTAGCTAAGTTTATCATTTGGATTGGATGTAGATGAAGTGATTCTAAATTACTCGTTCAAACTTGTGAGGTCTAATTGTGTTAGTTCGTTAATTAATTTTGTTCCCGAAACACTTAGGATTAATTTTAGACTTAATTGATATTGAAATTGATTGATCACCATCTAGATATTGAGATTAAGTCATTAACAGAAATTGGGATTAACACGAGAGTGTCTTTCGTGCCCAAGAAGGTAAAGGGTGTTGGAGAGCAGTCGGTCTTGACCTACCTCTTGGCTGTCTTGGGTCTGTTTATTCTTAATGCCTGTTGGACAACATCGTTACTGAAGTATCTTCGTGACGTTGCTGATCAAGAGAGGAGATCTTGCCTTCTGGTCAAGATCTATAAAATTGATTAGACATAGGTTAAGTGTGTTAGCATCGTGACTTCGTGACCTTAGGGTGTTAACTAATCTTTACCTGAAACCAAGTGATAAAATCAGTTAATTGAATATCTTTGCACCAATGAACGAGTAAAGAGTAATTAGGATCATGGATTCGAAACCCAATCCAAATTCTTTTGTTATTTGATATTGTTACTTGTTGAGTACAGGTTATTTAGATACTTTGTGACCAAAATCCTTTTGTTGAGCAACATCGGAAGAACAAATTACACCAGGTCCTTTAGGTACGATCCCACTTGCCGCAGACTACTACCTTGTTGGGCAAGAGGTGTTTATAAATATGATTTGTACGAAGTGTGTGACGACAACGCTCCGTCAATGATACCCCAGTTATTCATTGCCATCAAATTTTGTATATGAAGAAAGTCGATAATTTAAAAAAAAATCCTAATTATTACATTATAACCGAACAATTAAATCATTGAAGATCAAGAAAAAAAATGAAAAATTTGATATCATTTTTCTATAAAATTATGAAATTGAACACTTATTCACCAATAGCATAACATATACCCAGAGAATATCAGTGTCCCCTTGGGAATGGTGGTAAAAGTGAGCGTTTGAAATTGAGAGGTCTCAAGTTAGAACCTCATGAAGCGCCACTATAGGTCGAGTCTGCCACACCTATACTTGAAAAGTGTGAGTTACATGCCCTGTGTGGTTTGCAAGCTACTTCACAAGAGACGAGAGTTTATCCAGTGCACACCAAAGGTAGTGGTTGCGGGTTCCCACGACATAAAAAAAAAGAGAGAGAGAGAATATCAGTGTCCTCCACCGGAAACGGCGGGTTCGAACCGGAACCGGAACTGTGGTCAACGGTTTTCGAACCGGAACTGCAGCCAATAGGCCAGTTCCGAATCGGAACCGTATGTAGGACGGATCAGTTCCAATTTTTTTTATTTTTTTCTTTCTTTTTTTAGTTTTAAAATATGTTTTGTATTAATTCATGTTAATTGTATAGTTTAGAAATCAAAAATGACAATTATAATGATAAATGGAATGAAAAGGACCAAAAAGAAAATAAATATTTATATAAGGTTCAAATATGAACTGGCGGTTCCGGTTCGGAACCGTTGAACCGTGTGAAAATATAAGGTTTTTAATTGATCACACATTGTATAAATGAAGATATATTTTGTTTTATATCGATTCTATACATTATATTGAAAATTATGAGTTTGAAATACAATATAATTTATATTTTTAATGATTAAAAAAATTAAAAAAAATAAAAATATTTAGACGTTTTGGGCCCGGAACCGGCGGGTTGGAACCGGAACCGGAACCGTGACTATGCGGGCCGGTTTCAAATTGGAATCGTGACTATGGCGGGCCGGTTCAGATTCCAGCATTCCCGAACCAGAACTGATGGTTCCGGACAGGTTCCGACCCGGAACCGGGCTCGTGAACACCTCTAATTACAACATAAAAATACTAAATTTTACCTAATAATCTTAGTTTCACAATAAAATATATAGTACTATATACTAACTTTTGAACGGGAAATTGTTACATGGGTGTACATGTACTACACCCACATCTCATGATTTTTTTAATATTATTTATATTAATAAAATATTCACATATGATAAGTAGATGCAGTATATTTACATGTATGTAAAAATTTCCCCTTTTGAACATTTTCCGGTTACAGAAAAAGTAAATAAAAAAATTGCTTAGAATAAACATATTCCCCTGTCATTTTTTCGCACCAAAATTTTTATAACCTTTATTATATTCTTTCGTATTTATGTTGTCTTTATATTTTTACGATCAACTTTTTTTCCTTAATTATATGGTGGAGATTGAACCGAAACTCCGCTTGAGCGTCTCTTTAAAATATTTATACTAATACTCTAAAAAAAAATATTTATACTAATACATTATTTGGACAAAAATACCCCTTTTTCATTTTTTCTCTTTCTCTCTCTCTCTCTCTTCTTTATCTCTTTTTCCTCTTTTCTATCTTCTCCTCCATCTCGTTTTTTTTTTCTCCTGCTACTTTTCTTCTTCATTTTTTTTGCTACTCTTCTTCCCCTCGCCGCCGTCGCCTCTCCCGTCGCCGCCGCCCTCGAGCTGCCCCTCTCTCTCTCGCTGTTCATCTCTCTACCACCGCCCTCGAGCTGCCTCTTTCTCTCTCGCTATTCATCTCTCTAACGCCGCCCTCGAGTTGCCGCTCTCTCGCTCTCGCTGTTCATCTCTCTATTCGCCGCCGCCTCTCTGTTGTCGCCACTCCCGTCGCCGCCGTTGAGGTGTTTTGTCGCCGCCGCCGTCGATTAGTTGTAGCTTTTCGTCATCGTCGCTGTCCTTGAGCTTTTTTGTCACAGCCGCCGTTGATTGGTGTTGATTGACAATATTTTTTGATTTTGAATTTCATTGAAGAAGCTTGTTCGGTTGCATGCTGGTATGTTGTTTTTATATGTTGCGATTTGTTGTTTTCGTAAGTGTTTTATTACTATTTGTGCATTTCGTAACGAAAGGATTTGTTACGATTTTGCTTTGTTGTTATGATTTTGTTTTGGTGTTACGACTTGTTTTTTTAATAACAGCTTTATTATGTAATTCGTATATAGTGTTGCGAATTATGAATTTCGTAACTAACTTTGCATTTTCATAAGTTTATTTAAAGTTACGAAATTAGAATTTCGTAACATGTGGCTATTTGAAGGTTTAGAAACTGAATTTTTGAAGTACACATGACAATTCGCAACATAATATATGAATTTCGTATATAGTGTGGTGTTACGAAATTATAAATTGGTAATAGAGAAACAAGACACATTTGATTCGAAATATTGAATTCGTAACATGGAATCATGACATACTGATACGAATTCATAAGATCGTAACATGGCATTATGACAAAGTGATACGAAATCATAAATTTCGTAATAGAGAAACAACGCATATTGATACGAAATGTAAAATTCGTAACATGGAAGCATGACAAACTGATACGAATTCATAAGATCGTAACATGGAATTATGACAAAGTGATACGAAATCATAAATTCGTAACAGAGAAACAAGGCATATTGATACGAAATGTAAAATTCGTAACAGAGAAACATGATACGAAATGTAAAATTCGTAATATGGAACTGATACAAAATGATAAAATTTTAACAGAAAGTCAAGGCATAGTGATACGAAATGACAAAAGCGTAACATGGAATCAAGACATACAGAAACGAAATGCTAAAATCTTAACAGGAAGTCAAGGCATAGTGATAAGAAATGCCAAAATCGTAGTCTGTTATGTTACGAATTTATTAATTTCGTAATACGAAATTAACAAATGATGATATTGTTGTTACGAATTGTATGAATTCGTAATGTTTTATGTTACGAATGTATGAAATTCGTAACACAAAATTAAAGATTGTTTTTGTGTTACAATTTGTTGTTTTCGTAACTGATTTATTACTATTTGTTGATTTCGTAATGAAACGAATTGTTACGATTTTATTTTGGTGTTACGAATTGTTTGATTTCGTAATTGCTTTATCATGTAGCGTGGTGTTCCGAAATCATAAATTGGTAATAGAGAAACAAGACACATTTGATTCGAAATATTGAATTCATAACATGGAATCATGACAAACTGATACGAATTCATAAGATCGTAACATGAAATTATGACAAAGTGATATGAAATCATAAATTCGAAACAGAGAAACAAGGCATATTGATACGAAATGTAAAATTCGTAACAGAGAAACAAAATACGGACTGTAAAATTCGTAACATGGAACTGATACGAAATTCCAAAATCTTAACAGGAAGTTAAGGCATAGTGATACGAAATGCCAAAATCGTAACATGGAATCAAGGCATACAGAAACAAAATACCAAAATCTTAAAAGGATGTCAAGACAAAATGATACGAAAGCGTAAATTCGTAACATTGAATTATGGCATGATTGATACGAAATTGTGATTTCGTAACATAAAATCGTAACATGAAATCATAACAATGTGATACGAAAGCATTAATTCGTAACAATGAATTATGACTATGATACGAATTCATAGTTGATTGCTTCAACGTCCGGATAGATTTGTTGCCGAAGGATTCAAACACAGACTTAATATCGTTCACTGTGCACTCTCCATCGGTTAGCATGATCCGGTGGTGCTTGACTGCAAGATTCTTTCTCTTGAATGTCCATTCGATCTACAATAAACAAACAATTAAACCAATTCAGTAATTCAGAACATGTAACACATGTTATGAAATTATAATTTCGTAACTTCAAATAAACTTATGAAAATGCAAAGTTAGTTAACACTATATACGAAATTCGTATATGATGTTGGGAATTTCAAAATTCGCAACATCATATACTTAACAATTTTAGTTTCGAAACCTTCAAATAGCCACAAACATGTTACGAAATTGTAATTTCGTAACATGTTATAACCGAAATTCCAAAAACGTGATACGGAAATATGAATGAGCAACAAATTATTCAATACGAATGCTAATTTCGTAACATAAAATGATTCATTTCGAAATTTTCCAATTGTCACAAACATGTTACGAAATTCTATTTTCTTAACTTCAAATAAACGAATCAAAATGCACAGTTTGTTACGAATTTCACAGTTCGTAACACTATGTACGAAATTCGTATATTATGTTGCGAATTTCAAAATTCGCAACAACATATACTTAAAAAATTTAGTTTTGAAACTTTCAAATAGCCACAAACATGTTACGAAATTGTAATTTCGTAACATGTTATAACCTAAATTCCAAAAACGTGATATGAAAATATGACTTAGCAACAGATTATTCAATACGAATGCTAATTTCGTAACATAAAATGATTCATTTCGAAAATTTTCAATTGTCACAAACATGTTACGAAATTCTACTTTTGTAACTTCAACTAAACGAATCAAAATGCACAGTTTCGTAACACTATATACGAAATTCGTATATTATGTTGAAATTCAAAAATTCGCAAAATCATATACTTAAAAATTTTAGTTTCGAAACCTTCAAATAGCCACAAACATGTTACGAAATTGTAATTTCGTAACATGTTATAACCGAAATTCCAAAAACATGTTATGAATTAGGGTTCTAAACAGATATGAGAAACCAAAAACCAGATCTGAACATTCAAACAAGTTCTAAACACAAATTTTTATATAGTGTTGCGAATTTTGAAACTATCTACGAATTTCGTAGCATGTATACAACAAAATTTCCGTTGCGAAACATTCAAATCGACACAAACATGTTACAAAATTCTAATTTCGTAACTTCAAATACACTTATGAAAATATATAGTTAGTTACGAATTACTACATTCGTAACACTATACGAAATTCATATATAGTGTTGCGAATTATGAAATTCGTAGCATGTATAGAACAAAAATTCTGAAGCGAAACATTCAAATTGCCACAAACATGTTACGAAATTGTAATTTCGTAACATGTATATTACAGAAATTTCAACAAACATGTTACGAAAATAAGAAATAGCAACAGATCTGGGAACAAAAATAGATCTGAGAAAAAAGACACGCAGATCTACACACAGATCTGAGGAAAAAAAAATGCAAAAAAAAAATTCTTCTTCTACCTTTTTCTTCCCTTTTCTCTTTTCTTCCATTTTTTTCTTTTTCGACAAATGGGCTTCACCGATTTTTATCTTTCTTTCGATTCTTCTTCCTCTCTCGCCGTGATTCGTCACTGGAATCCTGTTTTACCTTCATTTGGTTGTGATTTGTTTAGGTTGGTTTGTATGTTTTCGATGGTTTTAGTGCGAAATGATTCTATTTTGTTTTGGAAATTGTACTAATTCTTCGAACCAAGTGTTGTGTGGATTGTGGTTGTTTTGATATTGGTTTGTAGGTATTTAGATCAAGAAAGGAAGAAGATTAAGTCGAGACGACCCGAGTTGAAGTTTGAAAAGAGTATGATTGCGTAGAAGGCTCAGGCGATCGCTCAGCATCCCAAGTGATCGCTTGGCGAGGGTTGCCGAGGGACAGAGACGACACGCAGGCGATCGCCTATACTCCACGCGATCGCCTGGCCTGGACTTCGACTGGAGCAGAGACGGGACCGAGGCGATCGCCTATACTCCACGCGATCGCTTGGCTGATTTCGATGGCGGACAGAGGCGGGGGCTAGGCGATCGCCTGGCCCATGGCGGCGATAATTTTGGAAACCCTATATATATATGGTTATTTTATCTCCCTTCGCCCAACTTATTCCTCCACGCGATTTTTACCTAGTTTTTGAGCATTCAAACACTTTTCTTTTAGTTCTTAATTAGTTTATTGCTTCATAGTTTAGTTGTTTAATTTCCGAATTTACGAACTACAACACCACCGATTCGATTGTTACTTCAGGTTCAATTTCAATTCAAGTTTTTGGTTTCTTTGATTTTGTTATTGGTGATGGATTCCAGTTTTGATTTATTTCTTTGCGTTCATTAGATTAGATTTACATTATTGCCTAGGATCAATCTATGATTAATTTATCTTATTGCCTAGTTATAATCAAACCCTCAAATCAGTCTTTACTGCTTTCTTTTATTTTTGTTTCTTTTCGCAATACGAACGTTGCCCTGCTAAGTCTTCCTCGAGTTCGGGTTTAACTTAATCAATCTAAACGACCACGTTAATTTGCGTGCAACTTAGGATTAATTTTAGTTAAACAAATTTGGCACCGTTGCCAGGGAAGGCTTTAGGCAATTTTTGTGTTGCAATTTTTATTTTTATTTTTATTTTTGTTTGGTTATTTTTCTCCCTCCGGTGCGTTTGATCTGTTTGCTAGTGTTGTGTATGCGGGTTGTAGAAGTCAGAATCAACTTTTAGCACCGTATATTGACAATATCAACAGGAGAAACGCAATTCTGGAACAAGCAAGAGAGGTAACCGAACCGTTGCCTAACGAAGTTGAAGACGAAGCTTTGTTGGGGGATTTATTTTGTGATTTCGAAGAAAAACTTCAGTTGAATTGCCAGGGGAACATGGCAACTGGGGAAGATCAGCTCATAGGAGAGTATTCCCGACCCAAACAGTTAGCAGAGGGGATTATCTTTCCTATTGTTGACAGTGAATGGCTCAGTCCCGTGCACGTGGTCTCGAAGAAAGGGGGCATCATGTTTATTTTGAATGCCAATGATGAGTTAGTGCCTATGAGCCGTGTTACTGGGTGGCGGATGTGTATAGATTTTCGAAAACTTAATGCTGCCACCAAAAAAGATCACTTTCCACTGCCTTTTATTGATCAGATGCTCGACAGATTAGCGGGACATGAGTTCTACTGCTTTTTAGATGGATTGTCTGGCTACTATCAGATTGCGATTGCACCCGAGGATCAAGCTAAGACAGCCTTCACATGCCCCTTTGGCACATATGCCTATAAGAGGATGTCGTTCGGACTCTGCAACGCACCAGGTACCTTCCAAAGATGTATGATGTCTATATTTTCTGAGACGATTAATGATTTTGTTGAGATTTTCATGGATGATTTCTCGGTGTTTGGTTCATCCTTTGATGATTGTCTTAGGAAAATGGAACGAGTCCTAGAGAGGTGTGTAGAAAGTGGTCTGACTTTTAGTTGGGAAAAGAGTCATTTTATGGTGCGTCGGGGAAATGTGCTAGGCCATATCGTTTTAAAAAGGGGAGTAGAGGTCGACAAAGCTAAGGTGGATGTGATTGAAAGATTGCCTCCACCACGTGATGTCAAAGGAATTAGGAGTTTTCTTGGTCATGCCGGTTTCTATCGGCGTTTCATTAAGGATTTTTCTAAAATTAGTCAACCTCTATGTCGTTTGTTGTCTCAAGATGTGCCATTTGTTTTTGATGATGTGTGTCTTCATGCTTTTAATTTACTTAAGGAGAAGTTGAGTACTGCACCTGTGGTTATTGGTCCTATTTGGTCAGAACCTTTTAAGATAATGTGTGATGCCTCTAACTCTGCTGTTGGTGCTGTTTTGGGTCAACGTATAGATAAAATGCTTCGTGTCATTTATTATGCGAGTCTGACTCTTACTTCTGCTCAAGTAAATTATACCACTACAGAAAAAGAGATATTTGCTGTTGTGTTTGCATTAGATAAATTTCGTGCATACATCATAGGGTCTAAGGTCATTATTCACAGTGATCATGCTGCATTACGTTATTTGTTGACCAAATCTCAGGCTAAACCAAGACTTATTCGTTGGGTGTTGTTATTGCAAGAGTTTGATTTAGAAATTTGTGATAGGAAGGGTAGTGAAAATATTGTAGCTGACCACCTATCTCGTCTTGATAATTTACCTTCTCCTGCAATTTGTGACAATTTGCTTGAATCCTTTCCTTTTGAACAAGCCTTGAGTGCAGGGATTGTACCTTGGTATGCCGATATTGTCAATTACCTTGCATGTGATGAATTGAGGTCTGACCTTACTTCCCAAGAAAGGAATCGTTTTGTCTCTGTGTGCAGACAGTATTTTTGGGAAGATCCGTATCTTTTCAAAATTGGCAAGGACGATGTGATCCGAAGGTGCGTGCCGGATGAGGAGCAAGCCAAGGTCTTGCAATTTTGCCACGAGACACACTGCGGAGGCCATTTCGGAGGTCAGAAGACGGCACACAAAGTGCTACAATCAGGTATTCTGGCCTACATTGTTTAAGGATGCTCAGTCTTTTTATACTTCTTGTGATCGTTGGCAAAGGGTGGGGTCAATTGGTCGTAAGAACGAGATGCCCCTTAATACTATTCTTGTTGTTGAGATTTTCAATGTATAGGGCATTGATTTCATGGGACCGTTTCCCAACTCTTTTGGCTACGAATATATTCTTTTAGCGGTTGATTACGTGTCCAAGTGGGTTGAAGCAATTCCCACTAGGACTTGTGATTCTCATATCGTGTTGAGATATGTGCAAGAGAATATCCTTTGCAGGTTTGGATTCCCAAGGGCGATAATAAGCGATGGGGGAAAGCACTTCTGCAATAAGCTTTTCGAGAAGCTTATGAAGAAGAATGGTGAAGCCACGACGTCGGCAATTTTCCTCCCCACTGGCGTTAGGAATTATGATTTGAAGCACAATTACTCTAGCATGCTTCCAATGTTTCACGGCATGCTCAATGAAGATGCACTCCAATTTGTTCGTGAATTCTGCTTGATTGTGTAAACTTTTCCTCTTTCGGACCTTACAGAGGATTAATTAAGGCTCAAGTGCCTGCCATACACTTTGAAGGATCGGGCTCGGACGTGGCTCCTATCGCTACCGTCCAATTCCATAGACTCTTGGAAGGATGCTTGTGAAAAGTTTATACTGAAATTCTACCCCAATCACAAGACTTAGAAGATTCGTACCCAGATTATGAATTTTACGCAAGGAACCGATGAGTCTTTCCACGAGGCATGAGAGAGATTTCAAGAGCTCCTTTGTCAGTGCCCACATCATCAGTTGTCTTCGATCATGGTCATCCAATTATTTTATGATGGCTGCTTCAGAATACGCAGTTCATGGTGGATAGTACTGCAGGGGGAAACATCGCCAAAAAGACTCCCACGGAACTCAATCAGATTTTTCAGACTTTAGCAGACAGCTCACAACAAAAGTCGATCCGTGAGAGAAGAGTTGAAGCCAGTGCAGTGGCACCGAATTATGAGCTACAGAAGCAACTAGTAGGGATGATGAGGGAGTTGCAAGAATTGAAAATGAATAAGTCTGTTGCCTCTCCGCCTCGACCGGAGCCGGTCAGAGGTGAAATAATTCCTGAGCCATGATGCATTTGTGGGGAGTTGGGACATAATCCTGAGGAATGCCAGAGAATGGGGGAGTTGACATATGAAGGGGGAGCAGAAGTGTATGCTGCACAGGGGTACCTCCCACGACAGTAGTTTGATCAAGGCCAAGGATCTAATTAGAATCAGTGACAGCAGAATTTGGGATGGCAGAATCAGCCTACCGCTGGATGGAGGAAATTTTCACAATGTCGTCCTTCACAGCAGTTCACTCAGTACCCTCTCCAACAATTTAATCAGTTCTCTAGTCAGCAACAGTGGTACCCACAACAGCAGCAACAGTGGTATCCACAGCAGCAGAAGAATTTCAACTCTCAGTGGAAAAATCCAGCTCAGTCAAGTCAGTTCCAACAGGGGCCATCATAATTTCAACGCCCATCGCCGCCACATGCTCAAAAGAACCAGTTTGAAGATAATTTCAATGCATTCATGCAAGAAAACAGGCAGGCGGGAGAAGCTCAAGATGCAACCATCAAGCGTCTTGAGACGGCTATGAGACAAGTTTCGGGTACGGTTAACCAGATGCAGCAACAACAGCAGACTGGGAAGATTCCGAGCCAGGGTCAACAGCCACATCAAGCTTCAGCAGTCACCGTGTTGAGAAGTGGAAAGACAATAGATAATAAGGTGGGAGACGCACCATCAGAGAAGGAACAGCCTAGAGTTGAGAAGGAGCAATTAGAAATCCGACTACATAAGGCTGAAAAGCCTTACCGGCCACCAGTGCCCTTTCCTAGCAGACTACGGAATGAGAAGCAAGACCAACAGTTCTCTGACTTTTATAAGATGCTATCCAAGGTGAATGTGAATTTACCTCTTCTTGATGTGATAAAAAACATGCCTGCTTATGTGAAGTTTTTCAAGGAGTTGGCATCCAAGAAGAGGAAGTTTGATGAGCCTGAACAAGTTCTAGTATCTGAAAGTGCTAACTCAATTATGCAGCAATCTCTACCTCAAAAGCAATGAGATCCTAGGAGTTTCGTGATCAAAATTGCCATGGGGAACGGGAATGAAGCTTCTGGAATGCTGGATTTAGGAGCATGGATCAATCTGATGCCTTACTCGATTTTCAAACAGTTGGAATTGGAAGAGTTGAAGCCGATACGGATGTGTTTGCAACTGGCAGATAGATCGATTCGCCACCCTCGAGGAGTTATTGAGGATGTTTTGGTTCGAGTGGGGAAACTTATCATGCCAGTGGATTTTGTGGTTTTGGAAATCAGAGACGTCAAGGAAGATGGATGAGAGCACACACTGCTATTGGGCAGGCCATTTATGGCCACAACTAACACTCTCATTGACGTCAAAAATGGCATGATTAAGATGTCAGTTTTGGGTGAGTCAGTTTCGTATGATGTTCGAGCCAATAAGGGGATTTCGTCTGCCAACAGCATTGATAATTGTTCTAACATTGATGCTATTGAGACACTTGCCGAGGCGTGTTTTATGGAAGAGAAGCAGATTGAGGAGGTTTTTGAAGGCTCAGCCGACTTAGAGGAGCGGCTCAGAGAGGAAGCAGCCATGGAAGCATTGTTGCCAACCAATCTACCTGTTGACGAGCTAATCATAGTAGAGGATCCTAAAGAAGAGAAGGAGGTAGAGCTTGAGCTCAAGGAGCTTCCTGCCAATTTGAAGTATGTTTTCCTTGAAAAAGGAAGAAGGAAACCGGTCATAATTTCCTCTGAGCTCAAGGCAAACGAAGAAGAAGCATTAGTCGAGGTGCTCAAAAAGTTTAAGGCAGCTTTTGGATGGTGTTTGTCCGATATTAAAGGGATCAGCCCTGCCACATGTATGCATAGGATTAACTTGGTAGAAGGAGCTACCCCGAAGAGGGACGGTCAAAGGCGATTGAACCCCGTGCTAATGGAGGTTGTGAGGATTTCTCCTCAGCCCACTAAACCCTATACCTTTATTCTCTTTCCTTCACTCTCTAAACCGCCGCCACTTTCTTTTTCCCTCCTTTTCCTCTCCCCCTTTCCTTTTCTCGTTGTTTCCTCCCTTCCGTCTCCACCGTCTCACCCATTCTCCACCACCCACATTTCTCTCGCCACCATCTTCTTCGCTTTACCTCTACAGGGCCACGATTCAGCCGTTCCCATCCATTCTCGCGATCGTCGTGTTTGCCCAGGCGCTCGCTTCCCTCTTTTTGCCGACCACGCGCTCGCCTTCTTTCCGCGCGCTCGTCGTCCCTCTCACCGGCCGAGTGATTGCCTTACTCCTGAGTGCTCGCCTCGGCTGTCCTGTCTCCACCCCTCCTATTTTCTTTTACTCCATGGGTCGGGCCCAGAAAACTAAGCGCTCCGAGAAATCGTCGGAGCTGTCGGAGGAACCCGTAGATATCCGCGCCACTTATAGCGCACCGTTTCTAATTTATTCGCCGGAGGAAGGTCAGCTTTATTCTCGTCTCTGTTATAAACGTAAGCCTGTTGCTCATTACATTGATTGGGAGGAGATTGCTAAATATGGTGTTGTGGATGAGTTATATGGTTATCTTCAGGTGCTGGGTTTATTAAAGTATGCTCATTCTGAATGGGATGGTTATTTGCCGTTATGCTTTGAGTTTATTGCTACCATGTCATTTGAGGATGATCTTCGTGGTATTTCTTTTCGTTTGTTGGGAAAGAAATGTCGAGCTGGACCGACTATTATGCATCAGGTATTTGAGTTTCGAATGGAAGGGGGCGTGATGTCTGTACCTGATGATTTTGATGCCTTTGTTGCTTGGCGAAACTTAACTGGTTTGGGTAATTGGAAGCCGGGGGGAGTTTCTTGTGGATTCATTCGTAATCCGGCATTGTGCATATTGCACAAGTATATTGTGTATAATATGATTGGTCGGGAGGACTCTAGCAAGGTTCACACCACGGAGTTGTATCTCTTGGATTGCACTGCACGAACGGTGCCGGTGTGCATGGCTCAATTTATTTATGCCGCCTTGCAAAATATCAAGTTCATGTCCACTTCCGCAGCTGCCTTTCCTCAGCTTGCCACGGCTTTAGCTCTCAAGTTTAAGGTTTTTCAGGGTCCTTACCCCCCTCGTCCATATTCTGAGGTGGATGTGAAGTATTTGGATTATTCTGAGCTCAAGCATGGTTTCTTTGTGTCCGATGAGACTACTTTTCTTCCGTTTGAGAACCGTCCTGCGGTTAAACGGCAGCGGTGCTCCTCCGACTGGCGAGGGAGTTGGCGAGCAGAGTGTGCCGGGCTATCCCCTCACGCTTATTGGGCCCTCTCAACCATCGAGTTCTTCTACTCCTTCGGGGTCCGGCTCTTTTGATTTCTGCAGTTTTCAGTCCGATTTTGCTGCTTTTCGGACTGACTTGGGGGCATAGTTAGGCCAGTTACAATAGAGCATTGCCACTTATGGCGATCAGTTGCATACTCAAACCGAGTATTTGCAGCGGAATGAGCAGCATTGGGCGGAGAATGAGCAACGTTGGGTTGCTAATGATCAGTGTTGGGATTTGGCGGAGCAGCATTGGCAAAGGGTTTCTCAGTTTCACAATGCTAGCAGCCAGTATTGGACCGAGCAGGCTCAATAGTGGACGCTTAATGCCCAGCATTGGGAAGCGCAGCGGCAATATAATACCGCTCAGACTCAGCGTATGGATACTTTCGAGCGTCAGTTTGCTCGTTGGCGCCTTCCACCTGGTGATCCTTCTCAGTCTTCACATGATGGTCACCAGTCCCCACATGATGATCAACAGTGAGCTTCACTGTTGATGTGTACGTTAATTCTTTCTTTTTTCTTGAATTGTGGTGTTTTGTTTCAGCTTGCTTTCTTTCTTGTTGGTATCTTGGTCGTGTTTTGTTTCTTTTGGCTTGTGTGTCACAATGGGGACATTGTTTACTTCTGTCGGAGGGGTGTGTTTTCTTCATGATCTCGCTTTGTTTGTCCTTGATTTTTTTTTTGTATCACGATTGGATTGCGGAAGTATGTGTTGAAGCTCCTAGTTCATGTTTTGATTTGCTTGCTTGATTGGGGTATTCTCTCATGATTTGAGTGATATGGTTGTTTCTTTTCGTTTGTGGGGCATTTCATGCTAGGATGATTGAAGCTTGATATTTAAATATGGTGAAGGGTGAGAAAAGTGTTTTTTTTTAAGATTTGTATCCCGACTATTGAGCTGTTAATTGTTATTTTTGTTGAGTTAAGTTGGGAGGCCTCTGCTCTTCTGGGAACCATGAGCATGGGAAACCACATGAGGATACTTTAGATGACCTCTAAATGTTCACACCTCATGACTTTTGGCCATATAACCCGACTTGACTTGAGAGTTTTATGTGTTGTCTTGGTTTGAAATGTTTGTGATTTGAAGGGCTCTACCCTTCTTTCTTGTCTATTCATTGAATATATATTGTACGAGAAATGGGTATGGGAAACCACGCTAGGCGACCGGAGTTTTCCGTGAGTAAACCTAGTGAATTTTGCTCGGAATTCACTTAAGAATAATGAGTAAGAATGGGTATAAAGTTGGGATACTTGTTCGTAGTTTGCATTTTCTCTCCTAGATCTGGCAGATGAATGTTGAGTTGATTGAGTTCTTGTGCGAAGGGCCACTCAGTGTTTTGTGATGACTATGTCTAGTTGATGAGTGATGCACTTGTCGTGAAATTGAAAGCTTATTGGAGTATGAACTGTTTGGTTCAATTCATTACTTTTTCATTTTGATTGGATATAAGATTTGTTTGAGGACAAGCAAGGTTTTGTGTGTGGGGGGGTGTTTCACCTTCATTTGGTTGTGATTTGTTTGGGTTGGTTAGTATGTTTTCGATGGTTTTAGTGTGAAATGATTCTATTTTGTTTTGGAAATGGTACTAATTCTTCAAACCAAGTGTTGTGTGGATTGTGGTTGTTTTGATATTGTTTTGTAGGTATTTAGATCAAGAAAGGAAGAAGATTAAGTTGAGATGACCCGAGTTGAAGTTTGAAAAGAGTGTGATTGCGTAGAAGGCTCAGGCGATCGCTCAGCATCCCAAGCGATCGCTTGGCGAGGGCTGCCGAGGGACAGAGACGACACCCAGGCGATCGCCTATACTCCACGCGATCACCTGGCCTGGACTTCGACTGCAGCAGAGACGGGACCGAGGCAATCGCCTATACTCCACGCGATCGCTCGACTGATTTCGATGGCGGATAGAGGCGGGGGCCAGGCGATCGCTTGGCACCCAAGCGATCGCCTGGCCCATGGCGACAATAATTTTGAAAACCCTATATATAGGGTTATTTTATCTCCCTTCGCCCAACTTCTTCCTCCACGCGATTTTTACCTAGTTTTTGAGCATTCAAACACTTTTCTTTTAGTTCTTAGTTTAATGCTTCATAGTTTAGTTGTTTAATTTCCGAATTTACGAACTACAACACCACAGATTCGATTGCTACTTCAGGTTCAATTTTAATTAAAGTTTTTGGTTTCTTTGATTTTGTTATTGGTGATGGATTCCAGTTTTGATTTATTTCTTTGCGTTCATTAGATTAGATTTACATTATTGCCTAGGATCAATCTATGATTAATTTATCTTATTGCCTAGTAATAATCAAACCCTTAAATCAGTCTTTACTGCTTTCTTTTATTTTTGTTTCTTTTCGCAATATGAACGTTGCCCTGCTAAGTCTTCCTCGAGAGAGATATTCAGGTTTAACTTAATCAATCTAAACGACCACGTTAATTTGCGTGCAACTTAGGATTAATTTTAGTTGAACAAATCTGACTCATTGTCGTCGTCTTTGTCTTGTTTGGCTTCTGGTTCAGACGCGTCGACTTCATCGGCGATGACTTCTTCTTCTCCGCCGGATTTGGCCGCTTCTTCTTCTTCTCCTATGGGTTGTTCCTCGAACCTGCTGTCGGAAGCCATGGGCGGAGTAGGTGGTGGAGGTGGCGCGACGGCAGGAATGGAAGTGGCGGAGATGGAGGAAAATGGTGGAGGAAAATGGAGAGGAAAATGGGGTTAGGTTTTGGAGAGAATTTTTTAGAGAGAGAGAATGGAGATAGGAAATGAAATGGTGGGGGATGGAAATGGGTTATGACACGTTTTTTTTTAGTGAAAATAACTTCTACCCTATAGTAAGGGTATAATTGTCCCAAAAACACATTTTTGGCTATAATTTTACCATATTATGTTCCTTGACAACTATTGTAATCTAAGGGGGGATTTTGCTATATCACTCCTTCACTCTATTATCTTTCCTCCTTCGTCTTAGAGTACAGCAACCCGTTTCTCGATCATCAGCTTGAGCCGGCTCAACGTTGAGACACCCCGTTGTTGAGACGAAGGGCTCAAACCGCATCTCCCTAGGACGAGACGGCAAAAAAGAAAAAAAATTACCTGATGAATAGAAGACATGTTGCAGCGCTGGGAGGGAAGAAGGAAGAAGCGAATATCTCTATTCTAAAACAAGTTGGTTAATGGAAGCTTAGGAAGAAGACATTTGGTACTCTAGGCTTCCGTTAACCAACTTATTTTAAATTAATAATTAAAGAATTTTAAATATAACTTCCAAATTACCCATTATAGCTTATAAATTAAAATAATAATTAAATAAATTATAAATATACTATTATACCGTTAACTTGAAATTAAAGATTTTGATTAAATAAATATTTTCACCCTTGTATCCACAACACCATATCCATATGCAACCAAGTAAGAGCACCCCCTCCCACCCCCAATATTTTTTTTCCTTTGCCACATCAATGCAGAGAATGTCGTTCAGGATCTGCACTTCCCTTCGACAGAAATGCTATCATAAGACGTTCATGATAATGAAGAAGCTGGCGAAGAAGCAGATGCAAAATAGGCCAAATCCTTACTGGATTCGCATGCGCACAGACAATACCATATATCGCTGCACCAAGCTAGGGTTTTGAGGCTTGCTTCAGTTTTATCGATTCTTTTTGCTAATAGATTTTTGGTTTGTTGCTTTTGTCACAGACTGTAATGGATCTTTTGAGACGATAGTGTTTTTGAATCTACTTTAAACAAGTTTGAGTTTATGGAACAATAGGAAAAAAAATGAATTAACTTATTAGGTTCATGGAATAAATTAATAGAGAGAATATTTTATATTAGTTAAAATCTTTAAATTAATGTCGACAAGAATATAACAGTACATTTACTATTTATTTCATTATTATAAGAAGGCTATATAATGAGTAATTAAAAGGTTGTGTTTAAAATTATCATAACTAAAAGGTGAAATTAATATAAAATATTCATTGTTCATATTTAAATTAGAAAAATTTAGTTATTATAGCACTTCTTAGATTATAAATTTAAATTATAGGAGTATATCACTTTTTTTAATCTATTAAAATTATATCACTTGTTCATATTTTTACCCCTCCTTATTTTCACATTCTTTTTTCCGTGTTCTCTTCTTAAACAAAATCCATTTTCACTTACATTTGTGTCTCTCTCTACTTTCTCATAACTCGTCCTAGCCGCCGCCTCTTCACGTTGTCGCCCCACCACAATTCCGGCGGCGCCTCATCTCTCTCTTTCTCTCTCTCTCTCTCTCTCCTCCCCCAAAGCTTTACAACTCGCTATCGTCACCTCGCCACCACTCCGATAGCGAATTGGCCCTCGCCACCACCACCTAAGATGTGAAAACGATGAGGCGAAGCCAACAATATATTGGTCTCAATCCTCGATTCAAAGCATCGTGGCTGGAATTTGCCAAAAACCAGACGGCGGCGAAAAATGCGACAATCACTCCGACAATGAATTGGCACTCACCACCACCATCAAAAGAAGTGCGGCGATGAGACGAAGCCAACAGTGTAATGCCCAACCCTTGATTCACTGTGACGGCGCCAAATTTTCAAATATTTTTTTGTGATTCACACTATAATAAATGTTTCTTTCCATTTTTCATTTGGTTCACATCGAATTTGTTTTAATTCACAATGATTTTCTTCTTGTGATTCACACATTTTCTTTTTGTGATTCACACATTAAAAAGTATGAAGGCGGCGGCATGGCGGCAGTGGTTTAGGGTTTAGAGATGAGAAATATGAAAAATCGTAAAATGACAAATAATCTTCGTTACTTGGTATAATTGATAATTTGATAAAAAATATAGGGACATAAAAGTCACAACTAAAATTTTAAGGAATTAAAGAAAATACTATAATTTAAAATTATAATATCAAAAGCATTATTATCTTTATTCCTCTTTAAATTATTGGAAATTCTATATTTTAATTTATGGAATTTCTAAAAATAGTATGTTTGATTGTGAGATTGATCAATTATGTTAATTGTTTCTTTTTTAATTATGTAATTTTATATTTTTATTTAATATAATTTTATTTATTTATTTAAATTTAATATACTTTTTCAATTTTTATTTATATTAATCGAAAAATCAATTTTCAAAATTAATTCGACGTGATAGAGACGACGACCTCCATTGTGAATGGTTGTCTCTATCTGGATTCACAAGGAATTGAGATGTCCCAATGATTGTAGATGCCCTTGAACTCTGTCGATCGACGATCTCATCATATATCTCTCTCGTTTTAGTTTGTTTTTATTTTACGAATGTGATAAATTTATAGCTCTAATAAGTCATCCTACCTATAAATGTATAGCTCTAATAAGTCATCAACGTAAATGAATTCTTAGGAAGACACGTGTGAAGAAGATAATGACGAGTTGGGAATTAAGTCTACTAATTTATGATTATCTACAAATTTACGGCTTATAAAAGCTTACTACTACCATTCTCGCTTCCATCACCAGCATCGAAACATACTAATATACTCTTCTCTTGTTCTCTTGACTTATCAGCATATAAACGTTGATTGCTCGCATTTTGGTTGAACATGGGGGGTACAATTTCTACAGCCGTTTCGGTGGCTCAGGGCGCCCCAGCTATCTTTTCCGGCAAATTTGCCGGCGCTGCGACATGGGCGACTACAAAATTGTCTGGTTTGATGGGTGGAAAGATGTGGAGTGGTATTGTTGTTGGTGAAGAGATTATGGAAAAGGTGATGAAGGCTCCAGGAAAAGATCACTATATACCCAGAGAGGAGTTCGAGAGGAACCCTGCGGAATGGTTCCGCAGCCATCGCTAGCTCCTCAAAACATTTCGACTGCTTTTTATGTAAAATACTTTTAACTAGTACTCTATTTCCCTTTTGTTAAGTTGTAATGTATATATATATTTTGTGGGTTTGGCCTTTTTTGCCCTAAAATTAGGGCTTTCCCTTCATGGTGGTGTACCTAGCTACTACTTTGTTGTTCCAATGGAATGTTAATACAAAAATCCGGCTTTTGCTCAATTTTATTCAACATTACTCTATAGTTCAGATCGTCAGATGGATCGCGTTATAATTTACTTTTGCCTCGGATAGATATGCAGTTAACGAGTATTGAAATTAATTCATTTTACCTATTTCATGATCATTGGTATTCATTTTATCGATATATAACATCACTGGCCTCATTGGAGAGTGGACTGAGCACTAATAATTTTTTTATTAATATTTTGTAGTATAATAATACTAATAGAACATCTTTGAGCTAATAAAAGCTTACTACCACCATATTCTCGCTTTCAACATTACCAGCATCAATATCACAATATACTCTCTCTCTCTCTCGATCTTATTATTAGAATATAGAAGTTAATTGCTCACATATTGGTTGATGAGATAAAGCATGGGGGCTATAATCTCTACAGTTGTTTTGGTGGCCGAGGGCGTCGCAGCTCATGTTATTGGCGGATTCATTGGCGTCGCAACAAGGGCGACGGCAAAGTTGGCCCCGCCATGGGGCTAAAGAAGATGTCATTAAAACATGCATTCATATACTCTCTCTCTCCATCCCCCTCTCTCCCTTTTTAACTCCGTACATAAAAGTTAATTGCTCACATTTTGGTTGACCAGATTTGCAATGGGGGGCGCTATCATTTCTACAGCGCTTTTGGTGGCTGAGGGCGCCGCAGCTCTTGCTTCCGGCGGATTCACTGGCGTCGCGGGGATGATGACAAAGTTGGCGGGGATGGTTATAAAGATGTTGACATGACATCGAAACATAATACTCTCTCTCTCTCTCTCTCTCTCTCTCTCTCTCTCTCTCTCTCTCTCTCTCTCTCCCCCCCCCCCCCCCTCTCTGTAAATAAAATCTAATTGCTCACATTTTGGTCGAACAGATTAGGCATGGGGGCTATCATTTCAACAACGCTTTTGGTGGCTGAGGGCGTCGCAGCTCTTGTTTCCGGCGGATTCACCGGCGTTGCAACTTGGGCGACGACAAAATTGGCGGGGATGTGTCTACTAAAGGTGGTTGGTGGGAGTGGTGAAAAGATGATGAAAGCTCCGGCCAGAACCAGAAGGGATTTCGAGAGGAACCTCTCATCAAATTCCAACTGCTTTGTATTTGTTTTAATTTAATCATTAGTTTCCTTTTGTTAAGTTGTTGATTAGTAGTATTTTGAGGGTTTTATTTGCTTTAGAATAATTAGTAGTAGTGGGTATTTCGCCTGTTGTTGGTGTACGTACTTCTGTTCCGATGGAATTAATGTTTATAATGAAATATTAATCCGGCGCCGCAATTTTACCCAAGACTAATTTCTAATTCAGATGGCATTGCAAGACTAAAAATGTTCTGATTTAATTTTGTCCTGCAATATGAACTTGCAATATTCATGCAATATTCACTGGGACTCTACCCTCCGGTGCCAGCAATCGAAAGAAAAGTGGTTAAGCAAGCTAAGCAGGGGCGGAGCCGGCGTGGGGTCCATGCCCCCCCCCCCCTTCTTTTTTTTAAATTTTGTTAGTACATATATATTTTGATGTTCTGATTTTTTCAAAGTATATTGATATGTATAGAATTTAATCCTTCTTTCTTTTCTATTCTTTTATCATACTAGTAAAATATCAATTTCAAATTCACTTCTTGCTTTTTGTTGATCCTGATAATTAAAATATTATTAAAAATTATCTAGTTATTTAAAATTTGGTAAGTAATATGTATATGAAAGACACGTATATTTATACATTACCTCTATTTTTAATTATAGATGAATGATTAAAATATCATGATGGTTAATTATAACATAATTTGTAGTTGATGCATGATTGTTAATTAGGCGGCTCGCAGTGGTGTGTTTCGAAGGGAGCTCGAGACACCCGCTGCGACGAGACACCCCGGTGCGGAGGACGGCTGCTCGAGACCGTCTCGTGGCGACGAGACAGTCTCGAGATGACGTGTGGCACCATGCGCTGTAGATTTTAAACTTTTTTTTAAATAGGTGCGTGCATTGCACGCGCCATAAATAAAAAAAAATTCAAAAATCGAACAACGGCTATAATGCATCCAAGGGCTATACAGCCGATTTTCCTATTTTTTTATTTTTGTAATTAATCCCTATAAATACCTCACTTCATACCACAATTTTTTCCACACCAAATTCATCTTCCTCCTTTTATTTTCTCTCTAATTTTCTCTCAATTATTTTGCCAAAAACAATGTCTTCGTCGTCCGACTCCTCAACCGGCTACTCTTTCCATGGCACCGACGACGTCATTATATTGATGGTGACGAACCTCCAAGCTGCTGCCGCTCGACTCTTCGCCAAAAAGAAAAAAAAGAAGATGAAGAGGACGGTCGTACACCGCGATCGGGAGGCGGCCTACAGCAGTTGATGGCCGACTACTTCAGCGACAACCCGACGTACGGCCCAACATTTTTCCGCCGGCATTTTTGGATGCACAAGCATCTGTTTCTGAGGATTTGCGAGGCGCTGGAGCAGAATGTGCGCTACTTCAGCAGAAGCAAGATGCAGCCGGCAAATGGGGCCTCACGTCGGTGCAAATTAAAGTGCATAATGGCCATTCGCCAACTAGCCACCGGTGGAGCGCCGGATACATTCGATGAATACTTGAAGATCGGCAATAGCACCGGCCGTCTTTGCCTCTGGAAGTTCTGCACAGGTGTCATCGAGCTATTCGGTGACGTGTATTTGAGGAGGCCAAATGCACAAGACACCGCGAGGCTGCTGCGGATGCACGAGGAGAGGCACGGCTTTCCGGGGATGCTCGGTAGCCTGGACTGCATGCACTGGGCGTGGAGGAATTGCCCGAAGGCGTGGTCGGCTGCCTACACTCGAAGAGATATAGGCGTGCCTTCGTTGATTCTTGAGGCTGTGGCGTCTCAAGACTTATGGATCTGGCACGACTTTTTTGGAATAGCCGGCTCCAACAACGATATCAATGTTCTCAATCAGTCGCCTTTATTTGAAGACGTGCTTGAAGAACGGGCTCCGCCGTGCCAGTACGTGGTGAACGGAAAGCACTACGACGGCGGTTACTACTTAACCGATGGGATCTACCCGGATTGGGCGGCTCTGATCAAGGCTCCTCCGCTTGCAACGGACACGGTTCAAGAAGATGCAGGAGGCGGCGAGGAAGGATATCGAACGGGCATTCGGTGCTCTTCAAGCCCGATGGAGAATTATCCGGAACCCGGCGTGCAACTGGTACACACAGCACCTCCGCAACATCATGTTTACGTGCATTATTTTGCACAACATGATCATTGAAGACAAGAGGGAGGATGCAGAGAACTAGAGAGAGGACACAGAAACAACGCCGGGTAGTAATGTAGACCGAGTCCCCACTCCGCTCTCCTGGAAGAATTTTCTCAAACGGGACGCCGCATTGAGAGATGCAAGGAAGCACCATCGGCTCACAAATGATTTGATCGAGCATGTCTGGAGCCGATTTGGGCCGGTTGAGGAGTAGAATGTTTTTATTTTTCAAATTTCAATTAATGTAATGTTTTTATTAGTTGTATTTTAATTAATGTATTGTACTAGTTATTTGTTTAAATTAATGAAAATTTTAAATTTTCTTATTAAAATTAATGCAAAATACAAATTTAGAAATTCCTTAGAAATACCCCTTAAAGACAGCTCCACTGCAGCTCACTGTCTCTATCTCCAAAAAATCCTTAGAGACACCCCTTAGAGACAGCACCACTGGAGGTAGTCTTATATAGTTATAAAATATAGTAAGATAGTCATTTTTAAATTTTGAACAATATTGTGTTATATATACTATTTTTATTGAATTATTTTTTATTCAAAATATTACTTATAAATTTTTATATTTAGTTGGATTCCACGAAAAAATTCCTGGCTCTGCCACTGAAGCTAAGCCTGAAAACCTAACTTTACTTCCTCAAACAGAGCTATATATTTCGCCATTGACGCTTCATCATGATCCTAAAATATGGGAGTGATGTTCATCTTTTACACCAGAGAGATTTGCACAAGGGGCTATGAAGGCGACTAACAATAACACTGCAACGATTCTGCGCGCAACGCTATAGATTAATCCTTTCACCTACATACATTCACTCTCCAGTTTAGTTTTTTATGATCTGTCCAAAACATAGAGTTCAAGTCATCCTCAACAACATTTCATGTCATTAGAGATGGCAGTAGATCTTAGATCCGGTCCAGATCCGGTGATCCATATCCGATTTTTAGGATATGGTATTTGAAAATATAGATCCGACGGATCTGGAAAGGATATGGAACTAAAGTTGAAAAAACGGATCTGGATCTAGATTACAAATTTTTACGTCCAGATCCGCCCTGTAGATCCGTTGATATTATATATAATATATTTTTTAGTTTTTCATATTATATATAATAATAATAATAATAATAATAATACATACATACATACATACATACATACATACATACATACATATAAAATCAACCATTTCTGGGGAGAAAACTTGTGTGGCCCAACTCATAAGGGCCATCCATGCGGACTTGACATCATATATATATATATATATATATATATATAGGAAGAGGATCATATGAGAATGCTATCTTAGGTGAGAAATGAGAATAAATCTGGATTCTTGATTTTTGTTGATCAATGGCTCAGATTTAATGATGCATTGTGTTGTAGTAATTTATGCATTACAATGTTTATGCATTAGGTTTCTACAATTTATGCATTAGAATGTATATGCATTACATTTCTGCAATATATGCATTACGAATATGATAAAAATGCATTAAAATGTACCATTCTCACGTTCTCATATAAAATTCATTCTCACCAGATCCTACTATATATATAGAGTCAACTAGTAGAGAGGCCCCTTTATAGTTAAAGGGTATAATTTTGTACCCCAATTTAATTTTCAATAAAAGAGGCCAAATTTGATATGATGAGACGAAAATACCCTTGAACTTACTTTTAAAATTCTACCTACTACCATCTTTCAAAATCATTTTCAAATTTAGTTTCTCTCTCTACCTATTTCTATTTCTCTCTGCAGATTTTTCTTTCAACCCCCACCACCACCATTTCTCTCTCGTTGCCGCCGCTCCGCCGTTGCTCCGCCATCGCTCCGCCGCTGCTCCGCCACTGCTCCAACCACTACCACCACCACCATATCTTTCTCTCTCTCTCTGCAGATTTCCCTTCCAACTTTCACCACCACCACCACCCTTTCTCTCTTGCTGCCGCCGCTCCGCCGCTGCTCCGCCACCGTTCCGTCACTCTATCCAACCACTACCACCACCACCACCACCATCCTTTCTTCTCTTTCTCTCTTTTTCTCTCTCTACCTCTCTCCTTTTGCTTTTGCTCTCTAAAAAACCAGATCTATGCCGCCACCTCGTTTTTCTTCTTCTCCGTCGGTGCCCGTTTCACTGTTTCTCCATCGTCGCGCTCTTTTCCTTCTCCGCCGCCTCGATCACCCACCGTGATTTCTCATCCGAAAATTTTCACAGTTGTACAATTTACAGATGCCACGACTTTGATTAAAGTTGTACAGTCGTAGCAACGTTTGTTGTTCATATGAATGAGGTAAGATATTCGGAATATGTACTTTTGTTGCTACGATTTTGTTAAACTCGTACTTGATTGGTAGCTACTTTGATGAATATCATTACATATTTGGTACGATTTGATAAATTTGTGCATGTGTTTTTGCTTAAAATTGATGCGATATTACGATTTATTTATGTTTTTGGATTTCATGTGCGTATGATGTTACGATATTTGGAATATCGTACTTCTGTGGTTACAATTTTGTTAAACTTGTACTCGAGGCTGACCTATTCATGTATGTTTTGTAGCTATTTTGGGGAACTCGTACGATTTTGTTAAGAATGCATGTGTGTAATTTGTTACGAGATTTGTAAAATCGTACGTGAGGGTGAATGCATGTGGGTATGTTGTTACGTATTCCCAATGTCGTACTTGCTATGTGACGATTTTGTCAATCTCGTACGTGAATACACATTTGACACCTTTGTATCTCAATATTATCAAGGTTGCGTGGACACCTGTTTGACCGGCATTGACTACGTAATTGAGATATGTTTGAGATTTAATGATGGAATGTGTGCAAAGTAGTACTTATGTAGATACAATATTGTTAATCTCGTACCTGAGGGTGAACAATTGATACCACGAAATACGAAGTATCTATGAATGCATGTGTAGTTAGGGTGATTGGATATGTGTATGTTGTTATGATATTCACAATATCGTACTTGGTCTGTTACAATATTGTTAATCTTGTATGTGAGGGTGACCAATTTATAGCACGAAATTCGAATTGTTTGTGATTTTTTGAAAGCATATGTGTAGTTTGTTACGAGATTTGTAAAATCGTACGTGAGAGTGATTGCAAGTGTGTATGTTGTTACGACATTCCCAATATCGTACTTGGTATGTTACGATGTTGTCATACTTGGTCCGTTATAATGTTGTTAATCTCGTACGTGAGCATGAGAAATTGATGCCACGACAATACGTATTGTTTGTATTTTTGTGATTGCATGTGTGTATATTGTTACGATATTCCTAAAATCGTATTTGGTTTGTTACGATTTTTCTTAACTCGTACATGAATACATATTTGACACCTTTGTATCTAATTATTTTTAAGGTTGCGTGGACACTTGTCCGACCAGCGTTGACTAAATCACCCCACAACAGAGTCCAATGCTATGGCTACGAGGGTCTAATTGGAGAGATCCACAAAGTGTTCGACTTTTTCAGGCTCGAGCAAAGACTGCAGTGAAGAGATGAGCTCTAGGATATAGTACAATTTGTGTCAAGGGTTTTCAAGTGATATAGTACAATTTGTGTTTTGCTTATTACAAGGTGTATGCTGTTACGATATTCATAGTATCGTATATGTCTATACGACATTATTAAACTCGTACATGACAGTGAACAATAAATCAAGCTAGTTTATCCGAATAGCAACAATTAAAGAACAATGCCTCATCTGCATGAAATATGATACGATCAGATTTTGAACAAATCTAACGATGTTACGATGTACAATATATCGTACCAACACAAGCTACGATATATCAAAATCGTACAATTTATCGTAGTGATAATGTAACAATAAATGAAAATCGTAGCACTGTATGTCCATATTTCGTGATCGTCAAATACGATATTATGTATGTCGTACAATATATAATACAATATATCAAATCATACACTCGTATTAGAGATACAATCTAAAACACCTTATTTGTATGTATGATTGCTACGACTTTGCATCAAACCGTAGCAACTTTGTTACATTTTTTGTATGATATCATGTTATATCGTATCGAGACCAGTGATAATTATAGTCACTACAAGTTTAAAATCATTTGTTTGTAATCATGTCATATACTTCTTTGCGCCATGTTACGATTTCAATAAATCGTATCATATAATGAACAACAAAATAACAAAAATAAGTTATTAAACATGAAAAGTTATATGAAACGAGTCATCTGCATCACCACATGTCAGACTAAGTGCATGGTTCCTCCCCAACTAAGCAGCATGATATTTTGTATGTATGATTGCTACGACTTTGCATCAAATCATCGCAACTTTGTTACATCTTTTGTACGATATCATGTTATCTCGTATCGAGAGCAGTGATAATTATAGCCACATTTCTACAAGTTTAATATCATTTGTTTGTGATTGCATGTATAATTGAAATTTGTTTGAGATTTGAGGATAGCATGTGTGAAAATTATACTTTTCTGGATACGATGTTGTTAATTTCGTACATGAGGGTGACCAATTTATGCTACGAAAATACTAATTATTTTAATTTATGTGTAAAGTATAATACGTAACCTTGAAAACAATTAGATACAAAGAAAGTTGTTAAATCTACAATCATGTACGAGTTAAAGCAAAATCGTAACAATTCAAGTACGATTTTAGAAATATCGTAACAACATGCACACATACAATTTGTAATCTCGTGTACGAGATTATAAATGTCGTATCAACCTACGTACATGCATTCACAAAAATTGTGTATTTATAGCCACATTGCTACAAATTTAATATATATCGTAGCACGAAGTTATTATTTCATGTGCGTATGATGTTACGATATTTGGAATATCGTACTTCTGTGGTTACGATTTTGTTAAACTCGTACTCGAGGCTGACCTATTCATGCATGTTTTGTAGCTACTTTAGGGTTGGCACGAAATAAGAATGCACGTGTGTAGTTTGTTACGAAATTTGTAATATCGTACGTGAGGGTGATTGCATGTGGGTATGTTGTTACGATATTTTCCAAAACATGCATGAATTGGTCATTCTCGAGTACGAGTTAAATAAAATCGTAGCCACAGAAGTATGATATTCTGAATATCGTAACATCGTAGAAACATGGATTTCCAGAAACACAACCAAATCGTAATATCATGTCAAATCGTACTAAATATGTAACAATATTCCCCAAAAGTGCCACAAACATGCATGAATTGGTCAGTCTCGAGTACGGGTTTAACAAAATCGTAGACACAAAAGTACGATATTACGAATATCGTAACATTGTACACATATGCTACGAGTGTACGAGTTCAACAAAAATCATGTCATCTGTATATTGTACAACCGCCATGAACAACAAATTTCCAGATCTCCAATTTCAGATCTAATCGAAATTCTTCTTCAAATCAAAGAAAATCAATGAAAACAAACTACTATACCTCCATCGTCGTTTAAATCGAAAAAACCTTCCGAGAACAAGCTTTGGAGAAAAAAAAAACAAAAAACTCCAAATCGAAACCCACAAGAAAAAAACAACAACAAAACTTGTGAAGAATTCTCGAAGAAACTGGAAAAAAAAATGATTTGGAGAAAGGAGAAAGATAGATTATGGTTCTACAAAAACTGAGAATAAAAAAACAAGAGAGAAGAAGAGAGAGAGAGTTGTGGGTTTATGAGAGAGAAAAAGAATAAGAGAGAGAAATAAAACATGAGAGAGAAAGCTTGGACGGAGAAGACGACTTGGACGAGGCGGCGGCAGAGAAGTGAGATGAGCACGGTGGCGGTGGAGAAGGAGAGGAGTGGAGCGACGCTGGAGATGAGTTGTTATTTTGAGAGAACTCGTAGAGAGAGAAAGAGAAGGAGAAAGAGAAATCTGTAGAGAAAGAGAAAAGGGAAGAGAAGAAAGAGAAGAGAGAAAAAAAATTAGTGGGTTTATTGAAGTAAGGGTATTTTGGTCTCATCAACTCAAATTTGGCCTCTTTCATTGTAATTTAAGTTGGGGTACAACATTATTGTTTTTATCTAGAGAGTGGCTATAAACATTAATAAACTCCTATATATATATATATATATATATATATTAGCTTTTTATAATTCTAGTAAATTAGAAATTAGAATTGAATTCTAGTTCTTGAAAACTTATTTTGGATGATTGTATTGATATTTATGGGTTACTGAGTCACTGACTTAGTTTTTTGAACTTTAAAATGATTATAGAAGTCTATATATTATGGTATTATTGTTGATTATTTGCATTAGGAAAAATTATAAATTAAAATGTGATGGATATGGATCTGGATCCGAAATCTGCGGATCCCATGGATTTGGATCTGGAATTTTTTTTTTAAGATTCGACGGATCTGGACTGAAGATCCGAAAACCGAATCTGAATCTGGATCAATCAAAATCCGTCCAAATCCGGCCCGTTGTCATCCCTACATGTCATATATATAATTAATCCATTTTAGTTTGCATGCAACACTTATAATTAAATAAGTATGTTCTGATGCAATGAATTCGTCACAAATTGAGTTGTAAAATTCTTGTTTTTTCTTCTATAGATCATAATTGTAGGTGATAAATAGTAATTAAGAGTGAAATTTTGAAATATACCCATCATGAAGAAGGGAAAAAAAAATGGCCCACCAACTTTAAAAATATAAATTACGATCAACATTTGCAATTTCAGACACAATTATTCTTAATGAGAGCACGGGTTGTGCATCAATATGCGGGTGGGTTCGGGCATGTTTGGGCAGGTATCCCAATTATGGGACGATTCGAACAATTGTTCTTATTAGACGTAGTCGTCCCAAGTATCATGGAACAATATGAACGTATGGTCTAATTATTTTCAAATCGTTCTATATATATATATATATATATATAGGGAGTGATTCCCATGCAAACAACCCTTAAAGTGAGAAATGAGAATAGATCTCCACCCTCCAAAATAAGAGATGGATGGCCAGATTTAATTGAAGAATTTAAGCTAACAAAATTTAAAAATAAAGGCGGAGGGGTAATTTGGTCATTCAACAAAAGAAAATTAAATCTCTCCAGACATAGACATTGATTAGAAAAATAGAGAGGCAAGGCTGACAGAAATACTCAAACAACCACAATATACACCATTGTCAATTGAAAAACAAATTCTAGTCATTTACGCAGCGGATTCTGCGATCGAATGCCATTAGACAAAATTGCTCAATATGAAAAAATCCTTCTATCTACTGTAAAACCAGAATTACTAGAAGCTGTAAAAAGACAATTAACTAAAAAAACAAAAATTGATCAACATATTAAACAGTTATTACAAGAAAGAACTTTAAACAATTTAAATAATGCTAACCACAAAACGAATGTAATAATATGAATGAAAAAATGTTATTCCAAATTCAACAATGAGTATAAGACATATAAAAAGTAAAAATATGATATTACTAGACTTTCTTTGGCCTATCACAATTACGCGAATCATGATTCACCATTTCCTTGCAATTGCCGCACCTTCTCTTTAGTTTACTCGCCTTTCTTATTGCCGCCTCTTTTCTTGAAATCAACCTGCTACCGCTTCCTTTTGTCTTCACTGGATCAGGAGGGTGAACTGAGATGGATTCTGGAATCGAAGAGCCATAAAAGTTATCAAAAACCTTCTCCTTTCCATCAACAGATGATAAACTAGATCCACCAGCCTTGCTATATTTTTCAGATAAAACCTTGAAATCTTCCAGTAGCTCTGCCATAAGATGTACGTTGCCAGTAACTGATCCTACACATTTGTACATCTCAGAATACAACTGGCTATTGAGGAGGGTTTGCTGATCGAGATGGGCAGAACCATAATTACTTGTGTCAGTACAATTCAAAAAATCAGAACAAGCAAACTTAGACCACCTTCTTAACAAATATGCATCTGGAATCCTTTGCAAATTCATGTTCTTGAAGATAAAGAACATATGCTGACACAACAACCCATTTGTCACAAAATAGTTACAACTACACTTGACAAAATCTTCTACTAGATTGTGCACAACAGTAAATTTTCCACGAACCATGTCAGAAACATCGTATGTCTTACAATCAGTTTCACAATTCATATTCAACATGCAACAATGATTTACAGCAGCTAATATTTCCTTTTGAACCCCAGAAAACATCTGAAAAGTATAGACAGAAGCAGCATGTCTCTCAATCGACAGTCGTGTCTCAAGCTTTGGAAAACAAGACTCATCTACACTGCTCAACTGCTTGTAAACATGACGTTGAGAATCAATGGCACTAGCAAAATGCATAAAAAACTCAATCAAATTAGCATTCTTGTTCAAGTACTTTCGGAAGAAGCTATTTTCACTCTCCGACATAGAAGTGGTACGAAACAATCCACCCATAGACAGATCTCTAAAATAAGCTGGAATCCAGAAAAAACGAAGATCATACATAGCTGAAAACCAACTAATCTCAGACAGATCAAAATCCTCCATAATTCCATACCATTGTTGTTCAAAATCAGTAGGCTCAACAACTTCAGACCAAACAAGATCATTAAACTTCCGACAAAAAACAACATCTGATGGTCCCGATACGAGTTCTGGTGTATGGGAGGGGGAAATACACCAGTAAAGGCTTTTAAAAACAACCCCCTAAAAAATAACACAACTGAGTAAGACAACTCAGTTGGAATCACAACCGAGTAAGAAACACTCAGTTGGAAGTGAAGTGCTGTGCGGAATGTGGTGGAAATTAACTCGAATAAAATCAACTCATGCTTAAGTGCAAGGTTGGTCAATAACCAAGACAGTTGATATGGAAAAATGCAGTTTGTATGCAGGTTAGTTAGTCAGTTGAATATGCAATAAATAACTGAAAAATAAACACAACACACAAGAATTTACGTGGTTCGGAGATAACTCCTACGTCCACGGGGAGTTGTGAGTCCACACAAATCAGTCCAAGTTCTTCTGGATAAACCACAGAGCTTACGCGGGCTTTGCAACCGTTGAGATAAGTTTACGGGTACTTATCAACCTTACAGATTAGTTTACGGGTACTAATCAACCTGTCTAATCAGTTACGGGAAGAGTAGGGTCCTAATAACCTTTTCAGGTGTAAGAAAGTGTGGGGTTCCAACTAATAGCTCGAACACGAAGTGAGCTATGATCTAACACTCTACGAACTCTCAACTAGTGATGTTCTCAAGGTTGGATCAAAAGACACTAAGACAGAATCTAACACTCTAGAACTCTCAACTAATGATGTTCTAAGAGATTGAATGCAGTTCAGCTTGTGTGAAGAATTTGGTTCTTTCTTTCGCTCTTTGGTCTTTTTCTCGCACTTGTCTGTCTTGTATTTTTCGTGTATGAACGAAGGCCTCTATTTATAGGCGGAGAGAATCAACTAGCCGTTGGAAGAGTTGTTGATCTCTGTTCTTTGAAAGCGATGGCTTGTCTCTCATCTCTACAGACTTTCCGGATTTGGCAACTGCATGCTTCTGCTTTCCATCTGAGACAGCCTTGTGTTGGGCCAAATGAGGTAATGACAGAGAGTCAAACCTTCACGTGACTTCCTTGTTTGAATTTCAAATCTCAACATTAGTCTTTCAACAATGGATGGTCGGTTGAGAGTTTCGATCTTCATCTGACTTGTTCTTCAACTGATGTTCTATCTGAATGCTAACAGTTGAACTCTCAGCTGGCTTGAACTTCATGCTGTTGATCTTCTTGGTTTGAGTCCTACAACTGATGTTCTGAAACTGAACACTCAGTTGTCTTTCTTGTATCTGATCAGTTGGCTTCGAACGCTCAGTTGTCTTACTTACAACTGATGTTCTCTCTCTTGAACGCTCAGTTGTCTTTCATCTTCCACTTTGAATTGCTCAACTGATGTTCTATCTTGTGAACGTAACTTCCCCCTTTTTAAACACTCAGTTGTCTTTAAATACATCTGATGTTCTCTCCGAGTGATGCCTTGTTGCCGTCTTCAGCTGGAGACCTGTAAAGATAAAATCTCAACATTGCTCAAACAGCGAGCCTAACTACTAACATTAGGAACTTGCAACATCCACTCGGTTGGGGAAAAACTTTAATAAATTTCCCAACAGCATCATTTCTCAAAGACGAAGGAATCTTATCAGCAACCTTGCACATAATATGCCACATACAAAAACAATGACGCGTGGTAGGCAAAGGAAAGATATTACCTACAGCAATTTTGATTGCTGGATCTTGATCTGTAATCAATATACTTGGCTTTTTCTTTTCCATACAACGCAAAAAATTCTCAAAAAGCCAAGTATACGAATCAGCATCCTCACTAGACAAAAGACCGGCAGCAAATGTCACACACCTCCCATGGTTATCCTTTCCAGTAAAGGGTGTAAATATGAGGTTGTACCTGGAAAAATATAACATGATACAGAAATTTTAGAAGAAATAGTAAGATTTTTAAAGATGAAGGTGCACAAGTAAACATTGACAGATGCACAACTATTAATGAACAGATGCACCACAAGTAATAAACAGATGCACCACAAAACTTCAAGAGATGAAACACAAATGCTACAATAATTTGCAATCTACAATCATAAGATATTGAATAGTGTATTCAGAATATAGGTATACGAAAAAAGTGGATTAAATGCTTACTTGTTCGTTGAATAAGTCGCGTCAAATGATACAACATCACCAAATAACTTGTAGCTCTCAATGGAAAACTTATCCGCCCAAAACAATCGCTTTAACTTTTTCTCATCATCAACATCAAAATAATAGCAGAAACCAGAGCAAAACTCACTCTTTCTCTTAAGATTATCCAACACAATCTGAGCATCAACACCAAGAACATAAGCACGTAAATCACGAGAGAAATTCTTAACATCAACACCAGTACAACCCACATTCTCATAACTACCAACCAACTCCTTAAAAAGACGGAAAGACTTCATCGGTCCTATATTGGATCTAGCACAATTCAAAATAAAAGCTTGATGTCCAAAATTTAGACGTCTATTGCCTTTCATGAACTGCTTGTAACCTTCAGATACAAGAGAATGAGTATGAGCCTCATTGAACCCAGTAATCATATACCCTCGAGATCCAGAATACCTAAACACAACGCGTGCCTTACAATTGAACCTCGCAAACATTCTTTTCCTTTTTTGTTTGCTACCATCTGAAGAAACATTGGTACTCTCACCTTCCCGATTGCACAAAACATATTTAAACATCGCTACACCACTTTCCTTGGTCAGAGTACCAAGCCGAGTATCAAAACCACAAACACCAGCATAAATTTTATAAAATTTAACACCATCTTCCAAATTACTAAAGCATCGTCCAACATAAGGTTTCAGATCATCACTACACTCAGGAATATAAACACTAGAGTTCTCTTCAACACCAACAATACTTTGACAAATAGAATCTGCAAAAAAACACACAACATGATTTAAAAACAGAGAATCCAAAGCCTAAAGATAATCAAAACATTAAGAGTTGCATAAGACAACACTCATAGATGCACAACAAAACACTCATAGATGCACCACACATAATAAACAGGTGCACCAAAATAAATTCCAACATGTATCAATCAGACAATTCATAAATAGCTGAACAATAATCGTGCATTATCTGTATACCCAATCAACAATTCTCAAGCATCACACAAATCAGTAAATTACAAAGAATCAGGAACAAAACATAATAATAACAATTCAAAATCAATTTCTACATTATTCAACAATAATTTTAGGAATTACCTGTAGAATTGCACATGATGTATGTACCCAATCAATCCAGAAATCAATAAAAGAATTATCGATAATATGTTGAGAGAATGTATGAGGTTGAGCAAATTCTGCAATAAACATCACCAAAAATTAAAAATTACAGAACATCACCCAAACAATAATTAAAAAACACAAAATATGCAAAATTAACAGATATATATATCAAAAGTACCTACAGAATTCAGCTTATTTACTATTCCCGAGCAAATCAACAACAAAATCAGAGTATAAACAATCGAACAAAAACAGGAAAAATCTGAGTTCGAATTCGACTAAGTAAGCTTAAAATGAAAAATAATTCAAAAATATAGCGTACTTACTTGAGGGCAATATTCGAAACGATTAGAACAAGAAATAAGTTCATTGATCCATGAAGAATTGAAGATTGAATTCGAGGATGAAATCAAGCTGAGGAAATCTGATGAATTGAGGAAGCAGAAATCGTGAGCTGAGGGAGATGAATATAACCGATTTATTGAATGACATTTTTACCCTTCACATAACTAAAACACACGGTATTTGCTTCCATTAATTAAAATATGTGGGCTTAATTACAGCCATTGATTTTGTGAGATGGAGGATGGAGATCTATTTTCATTTCTTAGGTTAAGTTTGATTCTCATGTGATATATCTCCTATATATATATATATAAAAAAGTGTTTGCGCTATGTTACAATTAGAATGAATGAAATTCATTTATCCGGTTCGTAACATAAACAAACTCTTATAAGGAGAGAACGGGTCTGAGTAAAGAAATATTATATGGATGGCATTTTAGTCTCATCTCATTAATGTTGGCTATTATTTGTACTTTTTAAGTCAAAATATTGCTTTTCTACTACTTCGATAAGTTATTGAATAGTTAGTTAGTGAAATATGTTAATTAGCTTATGTGTAACTATAAATAAATCTTATAGCAACCTATTTTTTCTATTTTCTTTTAATTTTAAATTTTTCATGCGATCTAGTTTCAATGGTAAAATATGATTCATACAAATTAAATTATCGATAAAAACTCATACTCCTTCTGTCCTCATTTAGTATGGTGCGGGCCGTGCACACGTTTTAAAAGTACATAAATGTTTAGTAGGGATATTTTAGGTAGAGGAAGAGACTCATTTAAGATATGTTGTTAATTTCTTAAAGGATGAAAAAAATTTTAAAAGAATAAATATATTGAACTTTTAAGGATAAAAAGGTAAATGACATATCCTAAAAAGGAAACATCATACTAAGTTGGGACAACTAAAAAAGGGAAGTAGTCATATAGGACGTAAGGAGTAATATTTTGGTGGGGTCAACAGCTCCGACAGTAAGCATTTAGCAATATATTTAGAAATATATTCCCTCCGCTAGCGAACAAGTGTCCTACTCACCACATTTCATTTGTTCGTAAACAAGCCTACTCTACTTTTTATACAATACTACTCTCTTTACTTTACTAAAAAAATATCCTTTGCCACTCATTTACCCACCCACTTTTAATTAGCCAAAATTAAATCCACTAATTATTTTCTTAATTAACCTACTAATTATTACTGATTTGGGATGATTCTTAATAGTTGAAAACAATGGGCTTGATCCATTTTTGTCGATCCAACCCTTTTCCCTAACTGTGAAACTTTAGACTCATCACTCTTCACTCTCAATCTCTCGATTCTTCTGTCGATCCATCTCTTTCCTTCACTGTGAAACCCTAGATCTCTTCACTCTCAGTCACCCTCTTCGATGCCGATCGAGCGAAATTCCTCTGAAAACCCCTCCTCTTTTCGAATCGACCTTCAATTGGCATGATATTTCATGCCCGACTGCGACCCACTTCTTTTCGATTCCTACCTTTTCATGGGAATTGGACTCTTGCTCGATCGACATGGTACGTGAAACTTTCTATGTCGATTTAGATTCTGAGACGCCACCCTTGCCGGAGAATCCACTGATGGTGGCAGAACCTCCGACTCCACCCTCTGGATCTCAGACGGCGACTCCATTAACTACATAGACAGGTTTCCCCAAGCTTTGTTGATGTGATGCAGCCTTCCAAATGCGATATATACATTTCTGACATTAATGTGGAATAGGAGAGAAGCTTCTTTTGGGGCACCATTTCAAAAAGTGCCATAGTAGCTGTTTTGGAGGAGTCATTGTGCAACCAGATTCGTGATTATATCTGTCAAATTTGGCCTTTCTCTTGCGCTGCTCATTTTGCAGATTGCAGTATTTATGGAGCTTTGTTTTTGTTGTAATGAAGTCTGAACTGGAGGCAGTAATGAATGCTCTATTGTTGTATTTATGCTTGTTTTTTAGTGTTAGGTGTGTTTAAATTTCTCTCCCTATTATTCCCACCAATTCTGTTTTTTTGTGGGAAAGTTTGAATTTGTGTAAAAATAGCTACATTTGTGTGTAGAGCTGCTAATACGGACGGGGTCGTGTACCCTACCCGGTTTTTGCGGGTACCTGACCTCGAAAATGTGTCTAAAAAGACACCCAGTCCCGTCCCACCCAACCTAACCGGGTATCCAAATACCCGGCCGGATATACGGGTCGAGTAAATGTGCCTAATAAATTAAAAATTAAAATAAACCTATACAAGTAATAAGTGAAAGTTCAAAAATCAACTAAAAACCACAATGATCATTAATTATCATTCATCAATAATTCAATACAATTATAAAGTCACATTTTCAAACATCAAAGTCATCATCATTCATTGTCATTCATCAACATTCAACCTATCAAATATCAAAATATCAAAGTTCTTGTGTGAACGTGAGAAAGAGAGACAAATGTGTTTTATAATGCTTTTAATTTTAATTTTATTTTAATATTTAAGCATTAAATATAAAAATATATATAATTTAAAATTGGGTAGTTTGCTGGGTATCACACGACGGTACGGGTATACCCGGTACCCGAAAAATTGAAAAAAAAAATTCCGCAACCCGTACCAACCCCGTTAATTTCGGGTATCAGGTACCCGGTCACCCGCCAGGTTCCGGATCGAGACCGGATTATCCGAATACCCGAAATCCGTATTAGCAGCCCTACTTGTGTGATTAATGCAAATAGTTCCCTCTTTTTTTTTTATCAAATCAGACTTGATGTCAATTTACAACTTTTTTGCTTCTATTGAATTGATGTATACAAGAGTATTAAAATTAAAACCTGCTACAAAATTGAATTTATTGTTGCTGTTGCTAATCGATGGTCTTTACACAATTCTTCATTAAATAAAAAAAAGGTAAAGAGATGAAAATAAATCATCATTTCATTAAACAAAAAAAAAAACGAAAAGAGATGAAAAAAATCATCTCGAAAATTAAAAAAAAAAACCCAGTAAAGTGATCAAAATAAATCGTGTTGATAATTAAAAGAAATAAAACGAACCGTAAAGAGCCCATTTTTAAAAGAGAAAATTCATCAAACTAACACTTCTTAGATAGTTTTTTTATATTTTTGCAGTTGTTATGATTAAATCTTTTAAAATCTAGCACTTTATGTCTTTTTTACCCCTATTTTATTTTTGTATTCCCCATTTTATCTCATGTTCTTCTTTTCTCTCATTTACCTTTTTGCTTCTCTATTCATTTTCCTTTCTCTCTCTGTACATGTCTCTCATATTTCCGGTTCTTTTTTTTTTCTTTCATGTCTTTTTCTCTCTGTCTCTCACATTTCTCTTTCTCTCTATCAAAAATCTAGGGCTGGGGAAATTAACCGGCGGTTATGGGTTAACCGTGGATTAACCGTTAACCGCCGGGTAATGGTTAACCATTAACCGTTAACAATGGTTAGGTTAGGGTAATGGTTATTAATTTTTTTTTTCGCGGTTACGGTTAACCGAGTAACCGCAACGGTGAACCGCGGTTAACCGTATATATTAATATTAATATTATTATTTATATTTTATCTTAAAAAAATAGAAAAAATCAAAAAACAAACTAAACCTAATTTACTTACAGATGAACAGATCTCATCCGCCACCACTCACCAGCCACCATTTCTAAATTTTCAATTTCCATAATTCCTCCAACCCGTCGGCGACTCGGCGGCCACCCGGCCACCATCAGTAGATTGTGACACCGGCGGCCTCCACGCCGGCCGTCTGTCCACCATCTTCGACTTCGAGCACCTCTACAGCTCTACCTCTGTCCACCTCTTCGACTTAGAATTCGTGTTGTGCTGCTGCAATGGAACAACACGGCGACAACGGCTCGCTGCCCGTAGGCCCCGTACTACAGCCGTCGGCGCCGCCATGTGGTTCTGGCCCATCTCGTCACTCTTCCTCCCCCAATTTGGCACAACAAGTAAATTTTTTACTTCTTTTTCTTTTTTACGAATAAATGTGAAAATTATTATGAGATTAATATTCTCTTTTTCTTTCTGATTTACTCATTTAGATGTAGTTAGATTATTTTTATGGATTTAGATGTCTGGTAACATTTTTATGTATATGTGAGATCTGTGATGTTAAGTTGCTAAATAGTCTTTCAAGCTCTTGCGTGGGAATAGGATAGCAAGTCTGTTGTCGCCCAAGATGCAACCTAAGAATCAACTTAATTAAACTCATTTTATAATTCCTGACAATGTTTAATGTATATGTATGTTTGTTTGTTTTTTTTTTTTTTAACAAGAGAATAGAGATACACTGGTCGGTTGGTCCTATCACCTATGTTTGTTTGGGTTTTTTTTAATCTTTTTAATATCCCAATTGATGATTATTGGATGAAATAATTTGAAATCCAAGAAATACACTGGTCCATGAATTTTAATTTTAATCGTGTTGGAATTGGATGATCTCTCTATTCTCTTGTTTCTGCTATTTTGTGTGATTAATATTTTAAGTTAGTATGCTGAAAATCGCTACTGTTAAGTGCTATTTAATTTTAATCAGTACTGTTATTTGATTTTATTTAGCAGGCTAAAGAAATTGTAAATGTTGAGGAGAATGCTGAAAATCCTCAGATGGAGGTAGGGGCGGCTACATCAACAAGAAAGCCACCTTTACATCCAAAGAAAAGGGCGAGGAAATCAGTCTCAAAACACGCTGAAATTCAACCTGAGTCACAGTGTTATTTGATATTTGTAATTTGTTTGTTACTTTGTTTGAACTTTTAACATGTATTTGTTGTTTTAGATTTGTTTGATTGAAACGATAGTTGATGAATGTTGTTTTTTGAGTTGAGAGTTGAGACGATGGTTGATGAATGTTTGACACTAGGGTACATGAAAAATTAGAAAATGATATTTTCAATTTTTTTTTAAAACTCGGTTATTTGGTGGTTAACCGCGGTTAACCATAACTGCAACCTCGCGGTTAATGGTTAACCGATAACCGTCACGGTACGAGTACGGTTACCATTTTTCCATGTAAACGGTTACGATTAACCGCAAATTCGGTTACGGTTAACCGCGGTTAACCGAATTCCCAGCCCTACAAAAATCGGTGGCCTACTTCACAAACTGTATATATGTTGGAAGTGAAAAACGATGGAAGAATGGAATCTGAGAGAAAATGGAGCAGAAATGGATGGTGGTGAGAGGCGGCAAACGGCGGTGGTGGGCCTTCACTGTCGACGGCGATGGAAGGTGGCTGGGCCTTCGCTGCTGACGGCGGAGCTCTTTGCAGCTCTGATCTGCTGCAGTAGCCAGTGTTTCGCGAGTTCGGCTAGTGGTTGACGACGGAGCTTGGATCTGCTCATCGTGGCGGCGTTCGCAATGGGTTGGGAAGGGGGAGATCCGGGCGACGGCTCCGGGATGCACGGTGGTGTCGCATCTGCAAGTTTTGGGGGGCAACGAAGCTTCTCGTTCGCGATTTCGGTGGAAAGGCCTTCGATGCCGCAAAGAGATCTGTAATTTTAAATTTTTTGTAATTGCACAACTAAATTTTTGGTAGTGATCAAAATTTCGTTCGCGACCGAAATTTTTTTACTGATCAGAATTTTGGGTGAGTCACAATTTTTTTTTGTTACCGCCGGCGACGGTGGCGGCGGCGGTGACGATGGCGGCAGAGAAGTGGATTTTTTTTTAGTCACAATTTTTTTTTTTTTTGGAAAGGCACCATTTTATTTTGGTGAGTCACAATTTTTTTTGTGACCACCGACAGCGGCGGCGTTGGTGGAAAAATGGTGGTACAATGTCTTTTTTTTAGTTACAAAATCTTTTTTGTGACGGCCAGCGACAGTGGCGGCGACACCACAGCGACGGTGGTGGCACGACGGCAGCAAAGAGGTGGTGGAAGAGAATGTACTTTTTTTGTCAACATTACTACTTGTTCTTCGGTGAAGGAAAATTTTAATAATACTTAAATCATTATTTGTGTAGCTTACACAAATACATAATAAAACTACGTCAATTAATTGGTAATCGCAAAAGCATTTTTAGTTAAATCACAAAATACACTATGTGACAACATAAAGATACAAATCATTTCTGGATGCACAAAAAAAGTGTTACGTCACAAATTATAAATTGTGAAGTATCATAAATATCTGAATTATTTGTGCATCCACAAAATATTTGTGGATGTACCAAATATTTGTTTTATCAGAAATTTTAAATTGTGAAGTATCATAAATATCTTAATTATTTATGCATCCACCAAATTTGATGTGAAATCAACAACACATTACTTCTTTTTTGGAACAAAGTTTTGCACTTTTCCTTTTTCTGTACAAATTTTTGGTTGCATAACATAATATACTATGTTACATAACAAAAAGTTACAAATTATTTGTGGATGCATAAAAAATTGTTACATAACAAGATACACTCTGTAACATCACAAAATATACTCTGTTTACGTAACAAAAAAAAAACAAAATATTTGTGGATGCACAAAAAAAATATTTTATCAGGAATTATAAATTGTGAAGTATCATAAATATCTTAATTATTTGTGCATCCACTTATGTGATTACATGAGCAGAATTGGAAGCCGCTTCAAGAAATTTTGGTTCATCATCTTCAAATTTTGCGTATTGGTGTTCTGAAGTCGTCTTCACTTGCCTGCAAATTGTTCAATTATATGATAAGTTATCAATTCAAATAATGAAGAAAGGTACACCAAAATTACAAATTACAAATTAAATATAGGTTTCTGTGAACAAATTATAATTTGTATCTGATTAACTATTTCGTGAAGTACCCAAAAAATGTTTGTTCAGTCTCAAAGTTCAGTTACTAAATTAAATAATATTTTGTGCATGCACAGAATATCACTTACATATTTGAGGAGTAACAAAAATAAGTACATTTTGTTTAGGATTCACCAATTACCAACCAATTTTTTTTATAGCAATCCAAATTTTTTAAGCAGTCACAAATTTTTGTGATGCAAGCTAGATTTTTTGAAGAGTCGCAAAACTCTTGGTGATGACCAACTTTTTTTTTAGCAGTCACCGACATGTTTTTCATAAATTTGTTTGTTACTTCACACAATATAAGTTTAAAAATGTTATTTCACGAAATATTCATCTCTTTTTCTAAAAAATAATCGTTCACCTGAATGTCCTCCTTATTTCGTGTCTTTTCTTTTTTGTTATTTCACCAAAATAAAAAATTAAAAATTGAGCATTCACCAACTACACTATTAGGGTTTTCATTTTTTGTTACTTCACTACAAATACCGAAAGCAATATTGTGATTGCACCGAATTCTTTTTTTAAATTGCATCACAATTATAATTGAGCACTAAATGTAACATATTGAGATGATTTGGTTACAGAATGAATTTTGTTATTTCATCTAAAAATGATTTTTCTCCAACAATTACTTATGAAGTGACATATGACCATCTTCTTGAGAGTTATTTTTTCGTTACTTCACAACAAATATCCAAAAAAATTCTGTGTGTGCACAAATATTTGTGTAATAAATTACCAAGGCATGGAAAATAATTGAGCAGTAACTAAATTTTTCCTTTTCCATAAATTTTTTTTGTTACTTCACACAATATTAGTTTAAAAATGTTACCTAAGGAAATATTCATCTCTTTTTGTAAAACATAATTGTGCATCCACGTGTATCCTCCTGATTTATCGTTTTTTTTTTTGTGACTTCACCAAAATACGAAAAATTGAGATATGTTATGTGAAATGTTCTCATAAGCAATTTGGAGACTTATTTATTCGTTACTTCACAAATAAATAATAGTTCTATGTTCTGTAAAATATTCTTAGAAGCAATTTGGAGATTTCACTAAATATACAAGATCTGTATGCAAAAAAAGACTCAGAACACAAATATTTATTCTTCCCTATTCAACATTATACCAGATCTATATATTACTTCAAACTTTACACCACATTTGTATATTAATTTGTTGACCAAATTAATACGGATAGATTATGATGTTTTAAAAAAAAAACAAGACCTTAACAACAAATAAAATATATCAACTAGACATAAAACAAACAAAAAAAATATACTTTACAACTAAATTTCAAACTCACCTATAGATTTGTGGATGGTGGTGAAAGGCGGCACACGGTGGTGGTGGGCCTTCGCTGTTGACAGTGATGGAAGGCGGCTGGGCCTAATTCGCTCGACGACGGAGCTTGGAGCAGCTCCGATCTGCTGCAATAGAAAAGAAATTGAAGAAAGTTGAAGAAGAAAAATCGCGACCCTTGAATGTTAACTGTGGTGGTTCAGTTTTTTAGAGAGAGAAAGAGAAGTTGAAGGAAGCAAGAATGAAGAAGATTTAAAACTTACTCCCTCCGTAATTGATCAAATGCCCTACTTACCACTTTTCACTGTAGTTGATCAAATGCCGTGTTTCACTTTATGGACTTATATACCCTTTAAAATACTCACTTATTTACACCCTTTACCATTACATTTACCAAACCCATTTAATTAACCTACATTAATTATCACCCTAATCCAACACTAATGGCCCAACACTAAATTAACAAAATAAAACCCAACCCATTTGTCTGATCCACAAACCCAACCCAAATCCTATCCTAAAGACCCTAATTCCATTATTTCTTTCTCACAAATTGAATCGTCTTCTCTCCATCAAACTCTCATTTCTCTCACTCGATTCATTCTCTCCCCCAATCTCTCATTTCTTTGTTGTGATTCTCTCCCTCATTCTCTCATTTCTCTGTTGCGATTCAATATCTGTTCTTCTTTGTGATGGCCGCTGCATATGAATCGGATTCTCCTTCTCCGGTGGCCGCTACATATGATTTGGATTCTCCTACTCCAGATGTCGTTGCATCTGTGTTGGAGTCTCTTACTCCGGCGGAGACTGCATCTGATTCGGAATCTCTCTACGAATTAAAGAAGCTTGATCTCCCCATCCCCATGGATTGCTTCCATCATGACTTCCTGTCTGAGTTTGGAGTTGATACTGTGGTGCCGGAAATGCTCTGTGATGATTCGGAGCTGTAGATCACCGACGATGAAGGCCAATCTGAGTTGGTGTTACTGGAGACTCTATTGTCGCCTCAGCATATGGTGCCGAAAACTCCACCACTCGAATTTGATGACTTCGATGATATGTATCTCACTTGGGATGAATGGCAGGAGAAATATATCTCTAGGGGTTTGCTGATCCCTGCCTCAAATCGTAAGATTAGGGCTTTTCTGCCCTAATCAGGTGACTCTTCCCATTGCTCTTTTTTCTAATACTTTTGTGTCTCTTTGGTTGGTGCCTTAATTGCGGGTGTTGGCTGGTGATGCCTTAATTTGTGCAAGTTTATCTCTGATTTCTGATGAATTCATGCTTTATGATTTATGATATTGAAATCATGGTTTCTGGTGAATGCAGTCCGTGTTGGTTTCTGATGAATTCATGCTCTCTGATGGTTTGATATGTGATGGATGAATTCATGCTATCTGATGGTTTGAAATGTGATGGATGAATTCATACCAGTGATGACAAATTCATACTTTTAATTGTCTGAGGTTTTTAATGAATGATGCTAAACTTGATTGGTGATTTTGAACTGATACTACACTTGGGAGTTGTTACTGTGATGCCTTATTTGTGCAAAGTATGTTAATGTTGCCTTGGGAGTTGTTTGTTGCATCCTATTAATGCCATCACTGGTTTATTGTGCTAGTTTTGGAGGCATGTATAGGATAGTTATGAGTCAATGATGCAAAAAAACAGTGTACTAATCCACTGCTGAGAATACAAGCATTAACATTTCAACTGATCCAAGGACAATTTACATTCCAAACACAAAAGCCAAGATCTATGGTGTTTGTCCCTGTAAACCAAAAGCAAAGAACCGATCCCTACACACCTTTTAATCTGTTAAGTCTATTTGCTCTAATCCAGCAGCTAGTTGTTCAGTGTTATATATGTCCCCTCCCTTAATATCATGCATCTTCAAATACTCCCAGCCTTCTCTTACAACTTCTTCATCCACTGTGAGGCATTCTGGCAGTATGCCAAGCCTCATCATTTTCTCCTTGCCCATATGTGGGATCTTATAGTTGTTACCTCCCTTGCACTTTATAATCTACTGATGACATGCCTGCAATGTTAGAAATACATTGTTTAATTTCCATGGTTCAAATTCTTCAAATGCTTGCTTCACATTTCTGATCATGTCATCCACTGTGTTTGCTTGCATCTGATCCTTTAGTGACTGTATTGCTCTAAAAAAGTCAAGATCATTGATGTTAGTGTCTAGTAAGTTTGCTGGTTGGCAGACAAGTTGTATGTTGAATCCATCTGCTGATGCAACTGCTCTGAAATCTGGATCCATGTTATCTATGTGTGGTTTTGCATTATCTTGCTGGATGATTATGTTTTTGCTTAACCCCTCAGGCCACTTTGCTTTTATGATTGGTAACATCTACAACACTTAAGGCTATTACTTGTACAGCCCTAAATGATGAATCACACAGATTCTGATAGGTAAAAAAAGATTAGAAGTGATGCCTTACCTGCTGCAGCATTGTCTGCTTCATTACAGCCCTAGTTATGGCTTGAATTAGTTTAGTTATCATGGTTCCCTTCTCTCTATTCTTGCTATTTCTTTGAGCAGGCTTCTCATAAGTGAATGGAATTATTCCAAACTTACCATCAAATATGATAGTACCTGTGCTATCAATGATTGGTCTGGAAATCATACACTCAAACATGATTTTCTCAATGAAAGCTTTGGATTTACATGTTCTATATGGCTCTTCTTCACCTTGCAGCGGGTAATACTTCTCATTTGTATTTGTTAAATTGAACCATTTTTCATCTATGTGAATGACATTGTACATTTGCTGAAACGGTATCTTGCCTTCTTCACTAACACAACTGAGTTGTCTAAGACTAAATTGCAACCTATGCAGCATGTTTGTGGGAGTGAGGAATGGTTTGATTGCATTACTATGATGCATTATCTTTTTTTCTTTTAACCATTGTTGTACCTGAAATTTGCTGACTCCCATGCCCAATGCAATTTTTCTGATTGAACTTCTTTCCAAAACTGACAAGCTTTTCAGTTTTTCTTCATCCATATGCTTTTTATCTTTATGAACTAACCCTTTCTTCATGGCTACAACATGTATAGGCTTGCCCAAGGAGTGTTGTGCAACTGCTTGCTTCCAAGTGCGCCACACTGTTTTGGGAACCACCTTGAAGACCTCACATGCCTTTTTTTTTGCCCCATAGTTCAGTTGACAGTCCTTGCTATTTTGGAGGAGCCACTGCGCCATTTTATTGCGTTCTTCATCACTCAAATTGGACCTCTTTTGCCCAAACAACATGGCTGCAGATTTGCTATATTTATGAAGTTTTAGAATGTTTAGTTTTTTGCAAACTGAAGCTGTATTTATTGAAGATAGAATGTGGTAGGTATAACTTTTATTTCCCTCCAAGTTTATTGTGGGATTTAGTGTGTAAATTTTGAATTTTGGCACCAAAACTGATTGCCATTTAATGCAATTACTGTTTTGCAGTTTTTGAGGAAGAAAAAATCCTGTGTCAGATTTAATTTGTGTTTCTATGCAATTCAGTTTTTTTATTTAAATGCAATTTTACTTTTTATTAGTTTCAGATTTAATTTTAGTTCTAAGGCATTAAAAAAATCAACAAACACACACTCTCAATTTAATTCTGCTCGATGTAGATTGTTTGAAATAAGTGAAGAGAGAGTTTTAATACACAAGTGTTAATTGCAATTAAAAGTCAAGATTAACACTACCCCTCAAGTCTTTTTACACCACTTTATTCAACTTTACCAGCTTTTTTAAACTTAGCGCTGAACAGTAACTGGAGCATTTCTTCAATTACGGAGGGAGTATTTCTTATTACAAGGGTAGAAATGTCAACAAGTGCTAAATTTTAAAAGATTTAAATCAAGTGCTAAAATTTAAAAAAACTATCTAAGAAGTGCTACTCTCTAAATCTTCTCACTTTTTTAATATGAGCCAAAAATAAACAAAGATTAGCAAACTAATCTACTTTAAAACTAATTAGAATTTTCTTGCTCGGCAAGCTCTCTCAGCGTAAGTTAGCGTGTGAAGCTTAACGTGTGCCCTTTCATGGCGAAAGGACAGAGGGCCAGCCACGCAAGGTAATCATCAATGATACAGTGCTGCGAGCTACTCCGGCGAGCTCAGGTGCTGCATTATCGGCTTTTCAAGGAGATCCACAGGAGATTTTGGAAAATTTGAGCCATGCAAAAATGAATGGAATAGTAACTTTGCAGATGCGAGATTCCCCAGAGAGTTCGAAGGCGGCGAGTGCTAGGACTGAAATTCACCGTTCAGAGGAGAGAATTCCACCGAAAACTGTCAATACCGAAGCTGCGAGCAGATGAGGTAAGGGCCTGAAACTTGGATTTATCTCTCCGATAATTAAAGATGGGACTCCAACTTCATGTTTAGTTAAATCTGCTATTGAGCTTGAGAAAGAGAAGTGGAAGAATGCGATCATATTGTATGTGATTGGGGATTCCCCAACTCTAAATTTTGTAAGAACATTTTTTGTTAAGCAATTTGGAATGCCTGAACCTGAAGTGTTTTATCATAACGAGGGTATTTCGTTGTTCAATTTAAGAATTGTGATGATAGGAATGAACCTTTATCATCTGGACAACATTCATTTGGGGTTAGGCCTATGATAATTAAATCTTGGGTGGCGGATTTCTGTTTTAAAGATGAAATTCTCAAGAAAATCCCCCTTTGGATTCAATTACCAAACCTCCCCTTAAGTTGTTAGGTTGTGGATTCACTCAGTAGGATTGGAAGTGTTCTTAGCAACCCTCTCTTTGCAGACGAATGCACATCAACACAAACAAGGATATCATATGCCCGAATGTTGGTTGAGATCGATGTTACTCAGCCGATTAAACATGAGATTCAAATCGAAGAAGATCAGAGGAAGATGATTATGCAGAGGGTGGAGTATGATTGGATTCCCCCCTTTTGCAAGCAGTGCCAAGTGGCTGGTCATGACTGCAATGCTAAGGAGAGAACAGTTGTTCCATCACCTAAAGGCAAACTGAAACAAGAATGGAAGCCAAAGACTAAGCCTACAACTACAGGATTTGTTGAAACTCAAGAAAAGGAGCAGAATAAAAAAGAAGATCAGGAAGGGAGGAAAAACAAAGACAAGCAACTTGAAGTTGAGGTGTGGACAGTTCCAAGGAAGATTAGCTCGAAGACAGTGCTGCCAACAGGAGAGAGGGGAATTGTCACTACGAACTCTTACCAAATGATTACAGAGAATGAGATTGAGAAATTCATTGATAAAGAGGGCGGAGACCTATTCCCCTTAGAGGTAATATAAATCTACTTTTATGGAATATAAGGGGCTGTAATAAGCCCTTTAAACAGAAGGAAATAAGATTATTCTTATTGAAGAATGAAGTAGATGTTGCTGGTTTTTTGGAGACTAGAGTTAAAATAGGGAAGTTTAAGAAACTTGCTGAAAATATCTATAAAGGGTGGCAGTTCACTCATAACTATCCTCAAGCAGAGAATGGAAGAATATGGTTAGGGTGGAATCCGAGGAAGATGGATGTCCAACCCATTGAATGTCATGCTCAAGGCATTCTGAGTCTAGTAGTCGATATTCAAAATGGAAGGAGTTTGCACCTTGTCACTGTATATGCATTTAATTCACTAGAACAAAGGCTTGGTTTATGGGAGTTTCTGGATAGAATCTGTCATCAAATCACAAGGCCTCTAATCATAGGAGGAGACTTCAACACGGTGTTGCATAGTGAGGAAAGGTTTCAAGGTAATCCAGTAATGCAAACTGATATAAAAGATTTTTCAGAATGCATTCAGAGAAATGATCTTACTCAGATAAGAATGGTTGGAAACCAGTTCACATGGTGTAATCAACAAGAGGGTGATCAGAGAATCATCTCTTTGATTGATAGATGTATAGCAAATGTGGAGTGGTTCAGGAGCTATTCTGAGGTAATTGTGGAGGTATTAGACAGGAATATTTCCGATCATTGTCCATTGATTCTCAAGTTTGAACAAGAAGCAATCCAAAGAAACACCCCCTTCAGATTTTTAAATGTCTTGCCAGGGCATGCTGATTTTAAAAATATAGTAGAAGCTGGATGGCAAGAGCAATGTACAGAGAACCCCTTGTTGAATCTGTAGTATAAATTGAAGAGGCTCAAGCAACCTCTCAAACAACTAAATGTGGTTGAATTTAAAAATACAGCAGAGAGAGTAAGGCAAGCAAGAGAAGAACTCCAGAAAAGTGAAGAGGATCTAAGACAAGATAAAATGAATACTAAGCTTATTGCAAAGGAAAATGAAGCTTTATCTCAACTAGGAAAGTGGAGTGGCATAGAGGAAAGCATTTGGCATCAGAAAGCAAGAGTTGAATGGATCACACTTGGAGATAAAAACACAAAATTCTTTTATTCATATGTTAAAGCTAGAAGATGCAGTCAGGCCATTAAACTTCTAATGAGGGTAGATGGAACTCAATGCCAAAACCAGGCTACAATAAGAGAGGAAGTAAGAGCTTTCTATATGAATTTGATGGGTAGTGCAACAAGAAAATTACCAATGGTGGATAAGAAGGTGGTGGCTAGAGGTCATAAACTTACAAATGTCCAGTTTCTATGTGATATAGTAACATGAGAAGAGATTAAACAAGCTTTGTGGAGCATGGACCCCAATAAATCACCAGGGTTGGATGGATTCAATGTGTTCTTCTTCAAGAACACATGGGAGATAATAGGAAATGAGGTAATTCAAGCCACTCAAAACTTCTTTAATTCTGGATTTTTACCTAGAACTGTGAATAGCACTCTCATAACCCTTTTGCCAAAAGTCACAAACCCAAGCACTATTAGAGATTATAGGCCAATAGCATGCTGCAACATTATATACAAAATAATCTCTAAAGTAATTGCAAACCGAATGCAAAGGGTTTTGGGAGATGTGATTGGTGATAGTCAATCCGCATTTGTTAAAGGGAGAGTGATTCATGATAACATTCTCATTAGCCATGAGTTGATAAAGGGTTACACAAGGAAGAATCTGTCTCCAAGATGCATGGTCAAAGTAGATATTCAAAAAGCATACGACTCAGTGGAGTGGCCCTTCATACAATAGCTGCTTCTGGAATTGGGCTTTCCTTTTAAATTCATGAAGTGGATCATGGAATGTATTAGAACAGTTTCATATACAGTTAATGTTAATGGTGAACTCACAATTCCATTCCAAGCTAAGAAGGGATTAAGACAAGGCGATCCCCTTTCACCCTACATTTTTGTGATTTGCATGAAATACCTTAGTAGGTGCTTAAAGGAATTACATACAGATGGTGATTTCAACTTTCACCCCTGCTGTAGAAGATTTGGACTCACACATTTATGCTTTGCGGATGATTTGTTGTTGTTTACTAGAGGAGATCTAATATCAGTCAGGAAACTCATGGCATCATTTGATAAATTCTCTATGGCTTCTGGTCTTAAAGCGAATCCTATGAAAAGCAGTGTATATTTTGGAGGAGTCAGAAGAGTAGAGCAGGAGGCAATTCTACAAGAGTTTGGTCTAGCTAAAGGAACACTGCCTTTCAAGTATTTGGGAGTTCCCCTCTCATCAAAGAAGCTCACCATAATGCAATGGCAACCGTTGATTAAAAGGATTCTGGAAAGAGTGGATTGTTGGACCTCAAAACTCCTTTCTTACGCATGTAGAATCCAACTCATCAAGTCAGTCTTGTTTAGCATGCAAACATTTTAGTGCCAAGTTTTCTTGATTCCTCAAAAAGTGGTAAAGCTTATTCAACAAGCTTGTAGATCGTTTCTATAGTCTGGGCAATCAGGAATTACTAGGAGAGCTTTGGTCGCGTGGGAATATATATGTCAGCCAAAGGTAGCGGGAGGATGGAATATAATTCACATCAAGTTATGGAATCAAGCCATCATCTGCAAGCTATTATGGAGCCTTGCTCAAAAGCAAGACAAGGTATAGGTTAAGTGGGTTCATGGGTTCTATATTCGAGGACGAGATATTACTACCATGGCCATTCCCAAGCAGGCTTCATGGGTAGTTCGAAGAATCATTGAAGCATGGAAATATTTGGAGCTTTCTGTTAGAGGAGTGCAGGTCCTTCATGATCAACAGTTTTCGACGAGGAAATTATATAAGGAAATGCAAGGCCCTCATGTTCGTGTTCCTTGGAGGAGAATGATATGCAACAATAAAGCTCCTCCAAAGTGTGTTTTTATTGCATGGTTGGTGTTGGTTAGGAAGTTATCAACGTGTGATCACTTACTTCGGATAGGGATCTAATGCGAGTAGAGATGTAGTTTATGTGGAGATATGAATGAGAGCATTCACCACCTTTTCTTTGAATGCTCGTTTTCAGGCAGATTTGGCAAGGACTAAATGCATGGTGTCAATTACAAAGTCATCATCGAGGGTGGAACCAGGAACGTAATCATCTTCTTACTCAATGTGGTTCGAATACAGGAAAACAGAGCCTTTATAGATTGTTGATCTCAATTGCTATCTACTTCATATGGAGAGAAAGGAATATGCGTCGGTTTCAGCAGAAGGAGTCTACAGCTGAAGAAGTAATGAGAACATGCCAAATCTATGTATCTCTTTGCTGTAGAAGGGATAACAGGCTTGCTCGCTTTCTCTTATCTTAGAGAGGAGTTATTGTTGCTGTAGTGGTTTTGAGTTGTAAGGGTTTTAAGAGTTGTACTTCACACGTTGGATTTGGTTGAAATAAAACAAACTATTTAACCAAAAAAAAAACAACTTTACCAGTTTTCTTAACTTTACCACATCCTTTATATTTTGACATCGATAAAAGAAGTAAGACACGAGGCATAAGACGTAAAGTAGACGTTTGTTTCAGCTGAAGGACTTCTACTTGACTCGTCTCTCTCTATTTTTATCTTTTCTAAGACAATCTCGATTCTCGGCTTCAGCTTTCTCGTCCTCGGTTCTCACTCTACTCGGTTACTAATTACTGTATCTAGCATTCTCGTTTCTAAATCATTAATGCTATTCGTTAATTGGTTAATGATATTTGCTAATGTCTTAGCATTTCTTGTTTAGTTAAAGAAACGTTAATTGACTAAACTTCATTATTCGAATCCTTACTCATATTCTCAATTAAATACTCGATTATACGAACATCATTCACGTCATGAGCACGCATTCTCAACAATTTGAACAATCATTTTATTATAATCAAAGCATAAATATTTTACTCAAGCATATAGATTCAATTAAGCATATTCAATTATGTTTAATCACATAAGTCTACTCAAACGAATTTAATTCAACATAGAATTTCAATCAATCATCATAATTTTAAATTGGAATTTAAACAAACGTATTAGCTCAAACTCGATTCACACTTCAAGTCACATTAACAATTACTCGTCATTACTCGACTCTAGTTTTGCAAAAGACATTAATTCAAATAATAAAAAATTTCTTGGATTAAAACTTAAATAATCATTTAATATCTCTTAACTCAATATATGACGTTATTTCCAAAGACGTCGTCTTTTCTCAACTACTTATACGTATTCGTGTACGTACTATTACTTACGCTTCTATTATTATTTCTCTTTTTCTTTTAATTAAACTCTTATTGAAATAAAAATTCATTTTCTATTTATAACTTGACTCTTAACTTTGTCTTAAAACTCGATTCTTAAATTATTATCTCTATTATTTCCTCGACTGATTTAATTTAAAACGATTTGAAAATCAAACTCGATTGACTTATTCGAACATCATTACTCGGCATAATATTCATAAAAAAATACTCAAACACTTATTATTTATAAACTCGATTCTCAAAATAACTCTTATTAAATCTTATTCTCTTTTTTATAACCTTTCTCACTTAATTACTTTAATTCGCTCAAATAATTCTTACTCGACTCTAATCTCATAGTTCCTCTTACTCGACTTATTTCTTTATTTATTTTCTAAGCTCGACTCAACTTATTATTCTCATATTCTATTATTTCTTATTTAATGAAAAAATTCTTATTTTAGTTAATTTGCTCTAACTTTATTATTAAACTTCAAACTTCTCGACTAATTTAATATCATTAGGATAATTAAACTCATACTCGATTTAAAGCTTCTCGTTGATTACTTATACTCAACTCTATTATTATTATTTATTATTTTCGTTATTTCTCGTTTATTCAAACGACTTAATTCTCAATTACTCGATTCCAAACTCTATTTCTTTAATTCTATTTCGTCTTCTATTTCTCATTTATTACGACTTCTAATTCCTCGTTATTTAATTCTCGATTATTAATTCCTCTAATCTCAAATTATTTAACTTAACTAATTCTTTTTATTAAACTCTAATTATTTAATAAAGAAATTATTTTTCTTTATGTTTCTCAATTTATGACTCATCACTCATTTAATAATTTTTCTCTTTTATTTTCTATTTAATTTTTATTCTCAAAATATCTTGAATATTTTATTAATTTAATAATTTATTTCTTTTAGAATTAATTTTAATGATCTTTAAATCTTCAAATAAACACCAAGAACACCTAGAACACACACTAGGCATTCATTCAAATCTTCAAAATTTCACCAAGAACACCTGGAACACACTCTAGGTATTCTTTCTCATTTCTTTCGATTTTTACCTCTTTTTATGCTTAAAACTTCATTCTTTTTATCTCAATAAATCTTACTAACATCTAGTATTCAAAATTTCACACACAACATGTTCTTAAACATCATACTATCAAAATCATCATAAATTCTCAAATCATTATAAAATTTATTTTCTTCTAAATTCGTGCATAAGTATCGACTTTTCTCAAACAACAACATAGGAGATTAATTCATCAATAACTCCTGCTCAAAACATCATCAAATCATTAACAAAATAATCGAAATAAATTTCTCCTCCTTGGCATAAAACTCACGGCACACATAGGGATTTTAGGGCAATTTATTTCTCAATTTTTCATGCATAAAAAATAATCATTCTAAATATACTCATAAACATATATATATCATCAAATCATCAATAAAGCATAGTAATTGATTTTTCCCTATTTTCTCCTATTTTTTCGGTTTTGGTCAATTTTTAGGGATTTTAATTTTCTTTTCTCTTTTAATTCATAGATTCATCCCTAGGGTTTAATTCTCCTATCGATTCCTCACTCGATTCTCACATCGAAAACCCTAGTTTGCCTAAGCATAATTTAAACCATGCATGCATCTTTTTCTTTAGAGATTATAGAGATTACATATATACATCTAATCAAATGGATTTAACCTACCTTGAAAATTAAATGGATGCTCCTCTCTTGATTTCTTCTTGGCCGAAAATGGAAGGCTTGAAAGGCTCAATCTCTAGCTTTGATTTCCATGGTGGATTTCATCTTGAATCCTTAAGAAAAATAAAACAAGAATTATTCATCTCTCAAGGGCATATGTGCCGAAAATTTCAAGAAATATGAGATGATTTGGAATTTGATATTGATCTCAAGAACTGATGAACTAATTACCTTTTCAACTAGGATTTGGAAGATTGAAAAGGATGATGATTACCTCTTGAACTTCTTGAAAGCTTGGAGCTTGGAAATACAGCTTCAATGGAGAAATCTAAAGTGTGTGTGTATGTGTGTGTTTTCGGTATTGAGGGGAAGAGAGGGAGAGTGATATTTTTCTTCTTTCTTCTTTGGTAAGTCACGAGAGAGAGAGCTTGAGAGAGATAGATGGATGAACTTTGATGATAATGATAAATGATAAGATGAATTCAATTTGGTTAAGAAAGAATATCATCATTAATATTCTTAGTAGGTGTTGACAAATAGGGAGGCTAGAGAGATTAGGAGAGAGAGAGATGTCGGTGGGAGAGGGAGAGAGTTGAGAGAGATTCCTCTTGACAGATATAATTTTACCCGGTTGAAAAAGTTTTCCGGATAAAAAGTCCGTATTATTTCATTTATACTGAAAACGGCTCTAATCTCTCCTCGTCTCGTCTCCGACATTAAAAACTTCTCGAACCTATCTCATATCCCACTAAATAAATCAAGGATTCCGATTATCTAATTTTTAGGTTAAAATTCCAAATAACGAAGAAAACCTAAAAATTACTCGGCTAATTAATCCGTTAAGGACTAAATTCTTGTAATTCTCTCATGTGATCTCGGATGAGCTTCTAATATATCTCAATGATCTTAGAATAAATTCTAGGTTCAAATACACTAATTAGGTCAAATTTTAAGTTCGTCGGTGAATAGTGTTTTCTCGGCTCTAGTTATTATTCATTAAAAGTAAAAATTCTCGGAATTTTCTGAAAATCATACTCATGCTCAAACTCATATAAATAAACTCAATCAATGCAACACATCCTCAACTCGAGTAATTAAAACACATAAGTTCACGTTGAAGCACATAGGGGCATTTTAGTCTTTTCAAAAATTTTCTTTTTCCTTAGAAAAATTTTATCACTCAAAACTTGATAATTAAGCATATTAACGCACTTAAGGACTTATGAAACTCGGGGTATTACACTTGACTCGGTGTATCATGTACATTGGGAACCTCCGAAAAAATTAACAGAGAAGAATCCAGAAGAGGTTTCCTCGAGAAAGAAGGTGAAAAAGAAGGAAAAATTGGCGAAGGCTGCGGAGGTGGTGGGGAAGATAATTAAACCGACCTCATCGGCACAGAAAATCTCAAAACGACGCCGACAGAGCACCCCACCACCACCAGTACATACAGCTGAGACAGCAGAGCCGGTCTATCAGGAGAGACCCGAAGATAGAGTGTGTTATGTCCACGGACGTCCTTGTCCTGACCACGTAAAGGACGACACAGATGACTACATCGATCGCCGGCTGAGGGCGGTCTTGATGGACGAGTCTGACAAGGGCTTCTTTGCTACCTTTTCCCAGAAGCTCTTTGCTCAGGTGAAGGAGTATTTCGGTCCGAGACACAGACAATCTAGGAGCCCTCCACAGCAGTCTGTTGGGAGCTACAGGAGGAGCCTTGAGCCACACCGTCACTCTGCAGAGGTTTCTAGCACACACCAGAGGTTTCTGGACCCGCCTCGTCACTCTGCAGCTGCAGCTCTACAGAAACAGCACAGTCGGCATAGTCACATCTCTCCTCACATCCATGAGCGTACCGAGCAGCCGATGTACCACCTGTTAGGGCAGTCGTTTGACCTTATACCCCACCAAAGCGAGCCACCTGAGCAGCCGTGCAGGTATCAACCTGCCCACCAGCAGAAGCAGCCGATGTTCTTCGGCTATAGCAGTAGACCGCTGCATCGGTACGACCCTGTGACGTACTAGCCTCTAATATTTCAACCTCCTATCTGGCAGCAGCACCAGTGTTTCCAGATGACGACGGCGCCTACCCCTCCACACACAAAACCTTGCTTGTCCTCAAGCAAACTTAATAAAAATTAAAACGAAGAAAGTGAAATTTGAACTAAATAACACATATCGCAATAAACTCTCAATCACAAAGCAATTTATCACTCATCAATCGAAAACAGTAATCACAACACCAATGAGTGGCCCTCCACACAAGACCTCAATCCACCCAACATCCAAGCACAAGATCACAGAAAGGAAACAATGACATCAAAGAGTATCCCAACTCAAACCACTTATTAAACTATACTAACAAAAATGCAAAAACCGAGCAATCTTCACTAGGTGAAATCACGGAAAATCCGGCCTCCTAGCGTGGTTTTCCATACCCATTCCCCACCTTTAAAAACGAATTCAAGGTAATGAGAAAGAGGGGTAGAGCCCTTCACAACACAACAAACTTAAACAACGAAATAACCAAACGTCAAGTCAAATTGGGTTATATGGCCATACTTCATGAGGTGAAGACATTTAGAGATCATCTAAAGTATCCTCATGTGGTTTCCCATGCTCATGGTTCCCAGAAGAGCAGAGACCTCCCAAAGTGACTCGACTTACTAAACAAGATCTTTTTGATCCCTTTATGACTCGTTTTTTTTTTTTAATTTAATTTTTTTAAATTTTTTTTTTATTTTTTATTTTTAGACTCGCTTAAATTGGGATACAATTCTAAAACACCGTCTCCAAACCGTTCACCCATACTCAAAAGTTAAGTGTCAATAATTCAAGTGTGAATCACCCCACAAATGACATGCAAAAACCGCACCAATCAATTCATAATATAACCACCTTGATCAATAAAATCTATCAAAACATGAGTCATAAACTTCAAACCCAACTTCAACATCTTAATTCCAAATAAGAAAAACCCGAGGACTCACAATATCATAATATCAACACACCCCCCCACGAAAAAGCACGACAATGTCCCCATTGTCAACCAAAACACAATAGAACAAGGAAGGGATTATCACAAGACAACCAACGAAGGAATCGAAACTAACATAAACACGAACAACCTAGCAAAAGATCCAACCAAACACAAAAAACCAAAAACAATAACAAGAAAGCAAAAAGAAAAAGGAGAAAAGAACGGCGTACACAGCAACAACGAGAATCACTGCGGATCCAGCGGTGGATCAGACGAACCACCTGGAGCGAAATGCCAACGAGCAAATTGCTGCTCTGACGAATCCAGTTGACGACCCTGAGAAGCCATTTGCTGGTGTTGTTGGGTCCAATACTGAGAATTCGAGGCCCAATTTTGTGCTTGCTCCGCCCAATGTGTATTCTGAGTCGCCCAATACTGTTCCTGCGCCTCCCATCGCTGCTCATTAACCGCCCAACGCTGATCATTCTGCGCCCACCGTTGATCATTCTGCTCCCACCGTTGATCTTGACGGAACAATTGGGCATTCTGTAGAATCATCTGCTGCTGCAAGTGCCCAAACTGGGAACTCATCTCTCCACGGAATGAAGTAAAATCCTGCTGAAACGCCGAAAATTCATAAGGCACAGAACTGGAGCCGGAAGGGTGGTGAGCATGTTCAATCTGACGAATAAAACCATCCTGATGAGGAAACTCCTCATCACTCCCCACCGGTGTGGCATCATCATTGGCTCCATCCGACTCGGCAGCGGAAGAACCAGAGGCAGGAGGTGGGGGCGCACTAGGACCAACGAACTCAGCACCACACTGGCGCTTAACTGCTGGGCGCGACTCATAGGGAGCAAAGGACACCAAATCACGGGCAATAAATCCATGTTTCAATTCAGTAAAGCCCAAATACTTGCATCGCAACAGCACTTGATTAGAAGGAGTGGAATTTGCCCGCATAACATCGAAATGATATGCCAAAGCAGTAGCAAGATGCGGTAAAGCAGCCTTATATGTCGAAGTTCACACAATGCTCTGCAAAGTATCGAAGATAAACGGAGCCGGACAAACCTTCCGCTTCTTCACAGCACAATCAACAAAAATAACTCAACATTGTACACCTTATTAGCCTCTGCCCGACCTTTAATGTGATAGACAAGGAACTTGTGTAAAATGCACAAAACTGGATCACGAATTAAGCCACTAGGGACACCACCATTCCCCCAATTGTCACATCCTGACAACTCATACCAAGCTGCTTTGGCATCAAATGTCGGAGAAACAAACAATTCCCCATGAGCTTTCCGAAACCCAAAAATCGTATGCAAAACAGAATACCCCACACGATATGTATTGCCCATCAACCGAAAAGTGATACCCTTGAGATCATCTTCAAAATCCATAGAAACCAGAAATTCCAGACACAAAGGAGTAAATGAAGGCCATTCTGAGCGAGCATATTGAAATAATCCTAGGACCTTTAAGTACTTATTCAATTCATCCTTCACCCCCAAAGACTCAATAACCTCCCAATCAATAAAACGAGGTACCGTAACAGATTTACTCTTGAGGCGAAGGGAAAGTTTACCTTCAGGGAGCGAGTAAATAGGGAAAGGAGCAGCATAGGTCGCTGAAATGTTCTGTGGTGCAGCCGCATCGGTGTCCATAGCCTCGGGGCCAGTAGTATGGGAGGAAGAACTCCCTCCGATGTTCTTGGTGCGGACCATAGTGAATTAGACGTTGCCGGATACGAACACTCGTCCAATATGAAACCACGAAGCCGACGGTCGCTGACGACGAGGAAGAAAAACTAAGCGTTCGCCGGGTATGGGAAATCAGCGCTCGTCGACAGTGAACGCTCACTCAGCAAAGACGGCAAGGGGAAGAGAATGGGCGTTCGTCTGAAGTCGACGCTCGCCAGGTACGTGGCCGGTGAAAATAGCAGACGCTCGCCGACAGAAAGAACTGGGCGCTCGTCGGCTGTGGAGTGGTCGAATTCACCGGCGGAGAGAGAAGACCACCACAAGGAATCGTTGATCGGGATGGTAGAGACGGCGCCGGTCTGGAACAAGGATGGAAACAAAACCAAAAGGGACAAAACCTCCACAAGCACACGTGAAGAGCGACTGAGAGAAAAAAGAACGAAGGAGGCGGCTGTTCTGAAAATTAGGGCCGACATATTTATAGCCCAGGAAGTGGGTGCTCGTTGGTGATGAGCGATCGCCCGGAATTGGGCCGTAGAACAAATGGGCTGAGGAATGAGTCGTGTTGGACGATCGCCCGGGGTGAACGATCGTCGCACCCCCTTCTCTGAAGTCGAAACAACACGCACTGGACGCTCGCCCGGGGTGAACGACCGTCGCACCCCCTTCTCTGAAGTCGATGCAACACGCGTTGGACGCTCGCCTAGGGTGAACGACCGTCGCACCCCCTTCTCTAAAGTCGACGCAACACGCGCTGGAAGCTCGCCCAGGGTGAACGATCGTCGCACCCCATTCTCTGTAGTCGACGCAAAACCTACTGAACGCTCGCCCAGAATGAGCGGGCGTCGAACCTGCGCCACAGTACCCTTTTTTTTTTTTCAGTGGGTTGCCTCCCACGAAGCGCTTGTTTAATGTCGTTAGCTCGACATACAAAAACTAAACTTATTCGGAATCCACGAGCCAAATTGACTCGACTCTTTCCAGAACAGGTTCTCCTTCATAGTACGGTTTCACTCGATGTCCGTTGGTTTGGAAGGATTCGCGAGTCTGTTCGTTTAACAACCGAACAGCTCCAAAAGGTAGAACTTCTTCAATGAGATACGGCCCACTCCAACGGGACTTCAACTTGCCTGGAAATAACTTCAACCTTGAGTTGAACAAAAGGACTTTCATCCCAGGCTTCAACTCTTTGGATAGAATCCGATTATCATGCAACCGCTTCACTCGATCTTTGTAGATCTTGGCATTGTCATAAGCCTCATTCCGGAGTTCATCCAACTCGGACATTTGCAACAGTCTTTGCTTTCCGGCGGCCTCAAGATCGAAATTTGTTGCTCGGATTGCCCAATACGCCTTATTCTCGACTTCAACAGGCAAGTGGCAATTCTTTCCATATACAAGCCGATATGGGCTCATCCCCAGAATGCTCTTGTACGCTGTCCGGTACGCCCAAAGAGCATCATTGAGCTTTGAAGACCAATCTTTACGAGACGGCTGCATTGTCTTCTCCAGAACTCCCTTGATTTGTCGGTTGCTCGTCTCTGCTTGGCCCGATGTTTGAGGGTGATAAGGGGTAGCAACCTTGTGCGTGATTCCATTCTTCTTCATAAGCTTCTCAAACAGCTTATTGCAAAAATGCTTCCCTCCATCACTTATGATTGCCTTAGGAAATCCGAACCGACAAAGAATATTTTCCTGTACAAACTTGAGCACAACATGAGAGTCACAAGTTCTAGTGTGGATGGCCTCGACCCACTTGGAAACATAATCAACAGCTAAAAGAATGTACTCGTTACCAAAGGATTTGGAAAACGGTCCCATGAAATCGATACCCCACACATCGAAAATCTCAACCACAAGAATATTATTAAGAGGCATCTCATTCCTACGACCAATAGACCCTACCCTTTGGCAACGATCACATGCAAGATAAAAAACATGTGCATCCTTAAATAATGAAGGCCAGAATAAACCGGATTGGAGCACCTTGTGAGCCATTTTCTGCCCTCCAAAGTGTCCTCCACAATGCGACTCATGGCAAAATTGGAACACCTTAGCTTGCTCATCATCCGGAATACACCTTCTAATCACATCATCCTTACCAATCTTAAATAGGTAAGGGTCTTCCCAAAAGTATTGCCTGCACACAGATAGAAAACGCTTCCTTTCTTGGGAAGTAAGGTCAGGCCTCAATTCATCACATGCGAGAAAATTAACAATGTCAGCATACCAAGGGACTATGTCGGTACTCAAAGCTTGTTCAAAAGGGAACGACTCAAGCAAATTATCACAAATAACAGGAGAAGGAAGATTATCAAGACGGGATAAGTGGTCAGCTACAGCATTCTCACTACCTTTCCTATCTCGAATCTCTAAGTCGAATTCTTGGAGTAAGAGCACCCAACGAATAAGTCTTGGCTTAGCCTGAGACTTGGTCAATAAATAACGCAATGCAGCATGATCACTATGAATGATGACCTTAGACCCTATGATGTATGCACGAAACTTGTCTAATGCAAACACAACAGCAGACATCTCTTTTTCTGTAGTGGTGTAATTCACTTGAGCAGAAGTAAGAGTCAGACTCGCATAATAAATAACACGAAGCATTTTATCAATACGTTGACCCAACACAGCACCCACCGCAGAATTAGAAGCATCACACATAATCTCAAAAGGTTCGGACCAAATAGGACCAATCACTACAGGGGCAGTACTCAACTTCTCCTTAAGCAAGTTAAACGCATTAAGACAAGCATCATCGAAAATGAAGGGCACATCTTGAGAAAGCAAACGACATAGAGGTTGACTGATTTTTGAAAAGTCCTTAATGAAACGTCGATAAAAACCGGCATGCCCCAGAAAGCTCCTAATTCCTTTAACATCACGAGGTGGAGGCAATCTTTCAATCACGTCCACTTTCGCTTTGTCGACCTCTACACCCCTCTTAGAGACGATGTGACCTAACACGTTCCCCCTCCTTACCATAAAATGACTCTTTTCCCAACTGAGAGTCAAACCACTCTCGACACACCTCGCTAACACCCGTTCAATTTTTCTAAGACAATCATTAAAAGATGATCCAAACACAGAAAAATCATTCATGAAGATCTCAACAAAATCATTAAGCATCTCAGAAAATATGGACATCATGCATCTTTGAAAGGTACCTGGTGCGTTGCAGAGTCCGAACGGCATTCTCTTGCAGGCATATGTGCCAAAGGGGCACGTGAAGGCTATCTTAGCTTGATCCTCGGGCGCGATCGCGATCTGGTAGTAGCCTGACAGTCCATCCAGAAAACAATAGAACTCATGGCCCGCCAATCTATCGAGCATCTGATCAATGAAAGGCAATGGGAAGTGATCCTTCTTAGTGGCCGCATTAAGTTTCCTGAAGTCTATGCACATCCGCCAACCTGTAACCGGTCTCATGGGCACCAACTCTTCATTATCATTCAAGACCACCGTGATTCCTCCTTTCTTTGAAACTACATGTACGGGGCTAAGCCATTCACTGTCAGCATTGGGAAAGATGATCCCTTCGGCCAACTGCTTGTAGATCTCCTTCCTCACCACTTCCATTAGTACAGGATTCAATCTTCTTTGGCCATCTCTCTTTGGAGTCGCTCCATCCACCAAGTTTATCCGGTGCATACATGTTGCAGGACTGATCCCTTTAATGTCGGACAAACACCATCCAAAAGCAGCCTTGAACCTTGTGAGCACCTCTACCAATTCTTCTTCTTCGGCTGCCTTGAGCTCTGCAGAGATTATAACAGGCTTCATGTTTCCTTTTTCAAGGAACACGTACTTCAAATTGGCCGGAAGTTCCTTAAGTTCAAGCTCGATCTCCTTCTCTTCTTTAGGAACCTCTACTATGATTGGCTCATTAACAGGCAGGTTGGTTGGCTTCAAGGCTTCCATAGCTGCTTCCTCCCTAAGTCTCTCCTCCAAGTCGGCAGAGCCTTCAAAAACCTTCTCGAGCTGCTGCTCTTCCATAAAGTAGGCCTCGGCAAGTATGTCGATAGCATCAATGTAAGAGCAATTATCAACACTATTGGCCGACGGAATCCCCTTGTTGGCTCTGACGTCGTAAAAAACTGACTCACCCAAAACTGACATCTTAATTATGCCGTTCTTTACATCAATGAGAGTATTGGTTGTAGCTATGAAAGGCCTCCCCAATAGTAGAGTGTGCTCTCGTCCATCTTCCTTGACGTCGCCAATCTCTAGCACGACAAAATCTACCGGCACAATAAGTTTCCCCACCCGCACTAGGACATCTTCAATAACTCCACAAGGGTACGAACCGATCTGTCTACCAATTGCAAGCACATCCTTGTCGGCTTCAACTCTCCCAATTCCAACTGCTTGAAAATGGAATAAGGCATCAGATTGATCTCGGCTCCTAAATCCAGCATTCCAGAAGCTTCCTTTCCATTCCCCATAGCTATTTTAATCACAAAGCTCCCAGGATCTCGTTGCTTTTTGGGGAGAGAGTGCTGTATAATGGAGTTGGCACTTTCTGATACTAGAACTTGTTCCGGTTCATCAAACTTTCTCTTCTTGGATGCTAACTCCTTGAAGAACTTCACATAAGCAGGCACGTTTCGGATCACATCGAGCAAAGGTAAATTCACATTCACCTTGGATAGCATCTTATAAAAGTCTGAAAATTGCTGGTCCTGCTTCTCATTCCGCAATCTGCTAGGAAAGGGTACTGGTGGGCGATAAGGCTTTTCAGCCTTATGTAGTCGGATTTCTGCTTGCTCTTCCTCAACTCGAGGCTGTAAGATCTCTGATGATGTGTCTCCCACTTTATTATCAACCATCTTCCCATTTCTCAATACAGTGACGACTGACGCTTGATGTGGCTGTTGACCTTGGCTCGGAATCTTTCCCGGCTGCTGCAGCTGCTGCATCTGGTTAACGGTACCAGACACTTGTCCCACCGCCGTCTCAAGGCGCTTGATGGTTGCATCTTGAGCTTCTCTCGCCTGCCTGCTTTCTTGCATGAATGCATTGAGATTATCTTCAAACGAGTTCTTCTGAGCAGGTGGTGGCGATGCGCGCTGAAATTGTGGTGGCCCTTGCTGGAACTGACTCTGCTGAGCTGGATTCTGCCACTGAGAATTAAAATTCTGCTGCTGCTGCGGGTACCACTGCTGCTGCTGCTGTGGGTACCACTGTTGCTGATTAGAAAACTGATTGAATTGCTGAGGAGGATACTGCGTGAACTGCTGTGGAGGACGGCGATTTTGAAAATTGCCTCCATATGCCTGGCCTTGGGTTTGATTCCGCCATCCAGTGGTAGACTGATTTTGCCATCCCGAGTTCTGCTGTCGCTGGTTCGGATTAGACCCTTGGCCTTGGTCAAACTGCTGTCGAGGAGGAAATCCCTGTGCCGCATACACCTCTGCGCCTCCTTCATAGGTCAACTCCCCCATTCTCTGACATTCCTCAGGCTGATGCCCCAATTCTCCAGAAATACCACAGGGTTCAGGAGTAATCTCATGTCTAACAGGTGCTGACCGAGGAGGAGATGCCACAGACTTATTCATCTTCAATTCTTGCAACTCCCTCATCATCCCTGCGAGTTGTTTCTGCAGCTCATAATTTGGTGTTACCGCATTGGTATCAACTCTTCTCCCTCGGATCGACTTCTGTTGTGAACTGTCTGCCAAAGTCTGGAAGATCTGGTTGAGTTCCATAGGAGTCTTCTTAGCGATGTTACCCCCTGCCGTGCTGTCCACCATGAACTGAGTAGTCGTAAGAAGTCCATCATAAAAGAACTGACTAATCATAATCGCGGATAACTGATGATGTGGGCATTGTCGGAGGAGCTCTTGAAATCTCTCCCAAGCCTCATGGAAAGGCTCGTCAGTTCCTTGCGTGAAATTCATAATCTGCGTACGAATCTCCTGTGTCTTGTGGTTTGGGTAGAACTTCAACATAAACTTCTCACAAGCATCCTTCCAAGAATTAATAGAATTTGACGGGAGTGATAGCAGCCACACCCGAGCCCGATCCTTCAAGGTGTAAGGCAGGCACTTGAGCCTTAATTGATCCTCTGTAAGGTCCGACAGAGGAAAAGTTTGCACTATAGAACAGAACTCTCGGACGAATTGGAGTGCATCCTCATTGGGCATTCCATGGAAAGCTGGAAGCATGCTAGAGTAGTTATGCTTCAAATCATAATTCCTGACCCCGGCAGGAAGAACAATGGCCGACGTCGTGGCCTCAATAACTGGTCGGGAGTATTCTCCCATGAGCTGGTTTTCCTCGGTAGTCATATTTCCTTGAAAATTCAGCTGACACTTTCCCTCAGAATCACAAAACAAATTCCCAAACAAAGTTTCGTCTTCAACCTTGTCAGGAAGCGGTTCAGTTACCTCCCTTAATTCTTCCAAAACTGCACTTCGCCTGTGTATATTGTCAATATACGGTGCTAACGGTTGTTTCTGACTTCTGCGACCTCGCATACATAACACTAGCACACATATTAAATGCACCGGAGGGAGAAAAATAACCAAACAAAATTAACATGAAAATTGTAACACAAAAATCGCCTAAAGCCTTCCCCGGCAACGGCGCCAAATTTGTTCAACCTAAATTAATCTAAGTTGCACGCAATTAAACATGGTTGTTATAGATTAGATAAGTTTTCCCGAATATCGTCTCACAAGGAAGGCTTAACAGGGTGATTGTTGTATTACGAAAAGAACAGAAAAATAAAAAGAAAGCAATAAAGATTAATTGGGTTGGGATTTTGATTACTCTAAGGAATTAAAAAGACAATTAATCTAGACAGTAATATAAACCCTAGTTCTAAAAACAAAGTAAATCATAAACATAATTGAGATGCGAAATAAAAGAAACTTACGATGATTAATTCGTAGTAGAAGTCTGTCACAAAATCCATACGAATTGAAAGTATTAATCTACCCTAGTGTTTAGATGAACAAGAAAATAGCGAAAAACTGGAAAAGAACAACTGGAGAAATTTTCTGTGTCGGAAGGAAAAAGAAAAACGAAAGTAATAACATCAATAAGGAAATAAATCTGAGGCTCTATTTATAGCTAATATTATCGCCGCCTCAACACGGACGATCGCCCAACACGGGCGAGCGTTGGCCTCCTCACTACCACACACATATCGGACGAGCGCCGAAGCCCAACGATCGACGGCCCTGTCTTCACATCTTCACACGGACGATCGTTGAGGCAGAACGATCGCTGGGGTGTCCTCTCTGAAACTCTTCTCGACCAAGTGGACGATCGTTGAGGCTGAACGATCGCTGGGGTGTCCTCTCTGAAAGCCCAGTCGCCAACTTGTAAATTTATTGAACGAGCGCCGACCTTGGACGATCGTTCAAGGTGATTCTCTGATACTTCACATCACTGTTGGACGCTCGTCGAGATGTGAACGATCGTTGAACATACACTTTTCAGCCATTTCTCTCGTGATCCAACACCTAAAACACAAATACTGCATTTTTCCAACAAAAACTCGACCCAAAGCATTAGAGCATTCCGAATATAAAAACAACACAAAACACAACGGCAAACGAACAAAATGCACTAAATAAACCCAACTAAAAACAACCAAAAACAGGCGAAACAACGGCAGCAGCAGTCAACTTTTTCCTACTGCCGAGTTCACCCTACGTGAGCAACAGATTCCCTACCAGCCTGAGTACCAGCAGGAGCAGTTGTTTTTTCCTACTGTGGAGGACACCACACACGAGCAGCTCAGTCGGCAGGTTTCACCTGTTAATATTCAGTGGTCGTCATCCTCTGAGGAGGAGTCTGCTGAGCAAGATTACGAATTGGCAGAGCGAGATGAGGTCAAGGTCGTCGTAAGACGAGACTGTCTGCCGCCATACAGATGCCTTATTTGGCCATGACAGCAAAGGTCATGAAGAGGTTGAAACGTATGTACAAGAAGCATAGAAAATCAGGAGAAAATGCTATAATCACAATTAAGGTGATTTACCACATTGTTGTCCAATCTGTTTTCGATCGTCTGGAGGATACTCGACAAATGATGTGGGCAGAAGTACAATTCTATCTTTATTACAATAATTCAAACTTATTTGTATATTATAACTAACAAAATTAAATAACATTGCAGGAGATAGAGCTGTACCTAAACTATATGCGATTCAAGGTGAGACATTTAGATAGGTTGACAGCTGATGGAGTATGTGAGGCAACCACCGTTATAGTCGGCACTGGCTTCTTTGTAAGTATTTCTCTTCGATTTATGTAAATCTTGATTTCTTAATTATATTAATATTCTCTTTGATTATGTAATTTTTTATTGTATTACTAGAATTCTTTGCAAAATGAGTGGAATAAGCTGTACCCTATTGATGCTAAGGGCAATAGAAAGAAAGTTCCTCCAGGGCTTAGACTATATACTAATTGGCAAGTACCTAATGCTCTTAAACAAATGGTTGATGGCACAGAAAGTGAATTAGCAACGGCTTGGTGGCAAGTTAACCATGTAAGTTATTATATTTTAAAATAATATCATATTTGTAGTTTACTATAATTTATTTTTTTTAATATAGTTAAATTGCTTCTTGTCGTGTACAGGTTATAACAGTGTGCAATGTCGGGGAGAATCATTGGGTCACGATACGCATTTGTCTGAAGGATTGGACTGTCGAGCTGTATGACTCGACCATGATCCATCATAGGGACACAAACGTGCGCGAAGAGCAATTACAGTGTGTGACCGATCTCTTACCTCGACTGTTGCTCGCATCAGGTTACTGGGAGCAAAATTCCCACATGCAAAGGCTCAAAAACCCTCCATTCTTGATTAAGATGCCTGAGGATGAGCAATTCATCTAGACTGATGGGACAAATTGTGGCACATACGCCCTTATGTTTGTTGATCGTCTCATCAATTTAATATCGACACATCGTAATGTGTCAATTGATGATAGATACATTGAGAAGTATAGGTTATTTGTTGCAACTAGAATATTTTGGTTAGGAGTAGAGGGTTCGTTTTGGGAGAAAAGACATAACTAAATTCTCATTTTTGTAAATATTTGAACTTATTTTATACTCCCTTCTTCCCATTAAAGATGAGCCATTTGGTTTGGGCACGGAGACTAAGAAGAAATAGTAGTGGGTGTATTTAGTGGAGTATTTTATTGATAAAGAATGTAAAAGTAGTATGAATAAATAATAAAGAATGTAAAAGCAGTGTAAATGTAATTAATTATTTCCTAAAACAAAAAGGGCTCGTCTTTCGTGGGACAGCCCAAAAGAAAAGTGGCACATCTTTCGCGAGACAGAGGGAGTATGTTATTTGAACTTGTTTAAGATGTGAGTGATTATACTTGAATGAGGTTGAAAATAGCAGGTGAAAAACATCACTCTCGGGAAACCCACGATGGGCAGCTCACGATAGGGGGGGCCACAAAGGTGGCCATCGTGGGCACGGTGGTGAGCAGCCACCGTGGGCACAAGAACATGTGTGAATTTCATTTTTTGTTCGATTCTTTCTTCGATTTTATTGTTTAGTGCTTTTATAATAGCTTATTTTTCAATTTAAAACTACTTAACAACAAAATCCAAACACCCACACGTGACTTTCATCTAATTCATTAGTAAATCAGGTACTTCGTTCAAATGCTGAAGTAAGTGATACATAAGCATTATCAAGAGAATCGCAATATTGTACGTATAGTATATGATACATTTTGTTAACTCAATGATTACTAATGAAATTATGTTACATTTAGTGCAAAATATAACTTATACTATACGTACAATGTTGCGATTTTCTTGATAATGGTTATGTATCACTTACTTCAGCGTTTGTACGAAATACCTGATTTACTAATGAATTAGATGAAGGTCACGTGTGGGTGTTTGAATTTTGTTGTTAAGTAGTTTTAAATTGAAAAATAAGCTATTATAGAAGCACTAAACAACAAAATTGAAGAAGGAATCGAACAAAAAATGAAATTCACACATGTTCTTGTGCCCACGGTGGCTGCTCACCACCGTGCCCACGATGGCCACCATCGTGGGCCCCCCATCATGGGCACCCATCGTGGGCTGCCCATCGTTGGTTGCCCACGATGGCCACCATTGTGAGCTACCCATCGTGGGCACCCATCGTGGGTTTTCCGAGAGATGTTTTTCACCTGCTATTTTCAACCTCATTCAAGTATAATCACTCACATCTTAAACAAGTTCAAATAACATATAAAATAAGTTCAAATATTTACAAAAATGAGAATTTAGTTATGCCTTTTCTCCCAAAACAAATCATAAATTCATCTTAAACAACAAAAAAACAACATATTTACTTTTCACGATATGGACATTTTCTCGCATCATGATCATCAAGACGACAAATGCTACACTTTTTCTTCCGCCGATGCCTTTGCCTTACTTGTTCTCCCTCGGCCTCTTCTGTATCTTCAGGGGGGTTATTCAAGTCAACACCACTGAACGGGATGGATGCTGTGCAAGTCTTTTTGTTGTGGCCCCTTCCATGACACCTACCGCATACTTGGGGACGTCTCACCAAATTTTCTACTGCGGATTGTGCACGACTATCTTTTGGGCGCCCAGCCTGACGTACCTCATCCATTGGAAGACAAACGATTGCGGAGATCTCCGGAGGCACAACCTACTCATCTGGATGCGTGTTGGGTTAATATGCTTCATATAAGTCTCGCTGAATGTCTCCTGTTTGAAATTGACTTACAAAATCGTACACACACAAACCGTTACCTGCACGCCTGTTAAAAAATTAAACAAAATTGTGTAACACACCCAAAACAAATTGACATTAATTCAAAAATTGGTGCAATATAAATATGACACTTAAATAAGAAAATGACGACAATTTCAACATATGGAAAGGTTAAGCTAAATGAAAGTTGGTGCAACCAAAAAATATTTAATAATTGAACATATTACCTTATAGCGGCAACATCATGGCGACATGGAATCAAATCTAAATCCCACGCTCGGCACGTACATGTCCAGGTTCTTAAATCAACGTGATAAGAAATTCGCATCAGCTCCTTGGTGCTTACGAATACGATTAGCTATTATGCCCTTTCCCTCTCTTTACGCTCTGTGATAGAATAGAGAAGTGAGTATATCAAGGCACCCAAAGCATCGATTAGACAAGAGAAAAGTAGGGAGTCGTCGGAGATGTAGAAGAGGTCGGTCCCCAGCGGGTATCCACTTTTGAGAAGGCTAATGATAAGCCCCCCAGCACCTTTCTTCCCCTGGTCATCCTGCTTCTTAACTGCAAAGACTTCTTCCATGCGTATGTATTTTCCTGCTCGCTTCATCAGCTCCGTTAGTGTCTCGGGCGTAGACCCGGTTCCTGAAAGAGAACAAATCCTCTACTTAAGACATATTCCCATATGGGTTGTCGAATATAAGGCATTTACTATAGGTTATAGAAAGTAAGGGAAGTCAGAAATAGAAGGTATAAACACAAGCAGAGGTATCCAATCATGCCTTCTCTGGGCAGATATTTAGGGCACTTTTATTTCTTTCTTCAACTCTGTAAACATGATCTCTGTCAACTCATAATCTCTCGATGCAACTTCTTCTCGATGCTCATCGGTCCATTTCTCTACAACGAAACGGTATGTCTCAATCATCTAGTGCACCAGGAGAAGCCTCACCCATAGCATATGAGAGTTCAAACATTCGGCATAATTGGAGGTCAAGAAGTTATAGCGTCGGACCGGACACTTACACTTAGCCCACCTCTCCAGTCCAATGTCAGAAAGCCGTCTGTGAGCTCCGTTGGGGCTCACTTGATGCAATTTTGAGACCAAATCATCGAACTCTTCGTGACGATTACAATATGTTGCAGCTTGGAAGATAGTGGCTACGTGCTTTCCGTAGGATGTGAGATTTTTCTGAAGGTGGTGGTAGCACAAGCCGTGGAATGCATTTGGGTAGAGGGCTCGAACTGCATTCCTAATGCTCAAATGCTGGTCACTCACAATCAGTAAATCATCTGGAGGGTTGTAGCATCTGTGCAGGTTGGAGAGAAAATATACTCACGACTTAACATTCTCCTTGGGACCGAGGCCAATTGCAAGGGGGAAGACATGGTTGTTCCCATCCAGCGTGACGGCTACAAATAAAATTTCCCTTAAGATGGGTCTCGTCCACTACAAGCACCGGCCTTAGATACTTATCAAATGCTCGAATACTCTGTCCGAGCGCCACAAATAAGTGACATAGCGAGCCTTCGACGGTCATCACCAAGTCATAAACAGTTCCCGGGTTATGCTGCTTCAACAAATATAGATACGACGAGATGTGGTCGTCATACGTATTCTCTATGGCTATGTTTCTCGTCCGGAGAGCAAAACTGTATAGAATGTTAATACCAAACACTCTACGCATCTCTTCCATCATCTCCCTTGGCTTCAACGTAACCGCCTCATCGGTCAATCTCTTGGCAAAATAAAATGCAACAACATCAGAAGATGCCGACCGTGCAACAGCACGATTCAAATCGTGGTGACAGGTGTGATCCAGGGATAACTTAGTAATTCTCCAAATGGTGTTGCCCTCAACAGCACAAATCCTAAAGTTGCAATTCTTTCTGCCAGTCTTGCATAGGAACGTCGTACGATTGCCAGCCGAACGTTTCGATCTACACTCCAAAAAGTTCTCCAGATGATACATTCCAACAGTGATTTTCAAGTCTTTCTTGGACTTAAATGAGGCCCCCACTTCGAGTTCCCCACGCACTGGTGGTGGTTGCTTGACCCAACCTAATCTCCCTGCACAGTCAGGATCAAGGAATGGAATGATCCAATTGCGCATTGCGCACAGATGCTCAGTCTCGCGTTCGGACTGATGGTCCGATGTGAAGTTCCGATGACCAAAAACTCTATCCATTTGTGTCGGCTGTCGAATCCAAGCAAGAAAATCAATAGATAGCGAATCAAGCAATTCTTTACGACGATCATCTGCTTCGTCTTCGGACGAACTCGCCTCATCTTCTTCATTTTCGTCGTAGTCACCATCTTCATCATCATCTTCCCCATCTTCCTCATCTTTTTCATATTGCTCATGTGAGTATGGCATGCGATTGTCAATGTCGTGGTTCTCAAATCCGGAGCTGTTACCACCAAAATTAACCCCGGGGGTGAATGAGCCGCCGTAATCAACGTAAACCTTCGGATCGTCTTTCTGTTCAATTAACATACGTAGTAACTCGATATCACTCTACAATAAAACTTTTCTTTGTTTCCGTTGCTCATGCGTGTCAAGTACCACAACGTGTAGTCGGTCGGATTTATATTTCTCAACCCTTCTCCAATAAGTTCAACAAGGCTTGAACGGTTCACTGTGGCACTATCGATGAAGACAAAAAAAGAATCCCCATCTATATAAGTTGATCGATCCCAACGACCGCTGTGATGTATCAAAACACGTTGCCATGACATCTGAAAAATACAAAATAGCCAAAAAATTATAAAAAAATCAGATCAAACACGCTTCTAATGCATCTACTGCCTACCCACGATGGATATACACACGATCGTTGGTTGCCACGGTGGTAACCATCGTTGGTGTCCACCGTGAACACCATTTTAGAGCATCCCACGGTGACTGCCCACGATGGGGCAACCAACGATGGACCATCGTGGGTTGCCCCATCGTTGGTGTCCATCGTGGACTCCTTTTTAGGAAACCCACGGTGGCTACCTAGCGTGGCAACCCACGATGGCCCATCGTTGGATAGCCCATCATTGGTTGCCCCATCGTGGTTAGCCACCGTGGGTTGCAAAAAACGGGCCAAAAACATACAAAATTCTCATACACACACGACAATGGATATATTTTTACGGCTATTTTACTTCTAAAAACGTTTCTAAACATGCAAATATACTCTCTTATGACTAAATATCAACATATAATTCATGTACATGAAAATTTTCTACCATCGTGTGCAAAAATGAGTCCATCGTAGGCTGCCATCGTGGGTATAAAAACTCGTTGAAAAAATCATATTTTACGTGGTGAATATAGTTGCATACCTTCTTTATACCCCAGAAACACGAAAACCTTCCGTTTGAATTTTACCTCCTTCTTCTTATTAACTATCGTGAGTTTTTTTCTTAGACACCCACTTCTCTCTTCTTCTTTATAAAAAGGTATTTTAAAATACATTCTCACTTTAAAAAGTGTATGTTTATTAATAACCAAAATATCGAAACTATGAAATTAAATTACTACTATTAGTTTAAACATATCTATCAAATTTCTATTTTCACCATCGTATGTCTGGACATAATATATCCAAATAGCACTACCCTATTATTATATTGTCAACTTGGGAAAAAAAAATATTATATTCTTGATCTAATTTTACGATTTTATTTCCATTATTTATAGATTATTTTCAAAATTACTTTTTTCCATATTTATGATATACCATTTTTTTTCCATATATATGATATATTTCCATATTGATTTCTTTTTCCACATTTATGATTTATTTCCATATTGAATACAAATCAAAGCATAATCAATTTCTTAATTAGTTCTAAAGGCTATAAGGTACTCACCGAAATTCGATTAAATTACTAAATTAATTCAAAATTAATATAAAAAATAATTAGACTAAATTAGCCCCACTATGTCCTAAAATCATTTTCGAAAACGATATACAATACTTCTTCCGTTTACAGTTTTCCATAGTTTAATTTGTTTTGTACTCCCTTTTAAAGTGAAGCCAAAAAGAAACTGTATGTCCTAAAATACAGTTTCTTTTATTGATTGTCCAACATATATATTTATATTACTTTTTTCTTTTACCAAAGTGAGGAAAAGAATTTACTTTACGTAAATATTAATTATTATTGCATATTATTTTGGATAGTGGGCTGTATTATTATTATTATTATTATTATTATTATTATTATTATTATTATTATTATTATTATTATTATTATTATTATTATTGCATGCATTAATGATGGAAGCAAATGAAAATGAAAATTAAAAAAAAAATTGCTACTTTGATCATAGGAACGAAAAATTCAAGTAGTTTATTATTATTATTATTATTATTATTATTATTATTATTATTATTGACGGAAGCAAATGAAAAATAAAATTAAAAATTAAAAAAAATCCTAATTTGATCATAGGAACGAAAAATCCAAGTACTATAGTATAATTTTTTCTTGAATTAATTAGTATTAAAATTAAAATATAATAATGATTTTTGGACCGGTTTGAGAATTATTAAATAATTTTGGGCGGGTTTCGGTTAAAGCATTCAAACCCATTACGGGTTGGGGAATTAATTACCTCCATGTACTAACTACTCAAACTCATTTGAATATATGGAAGATAAAAATCTTTGTATATATATATATATATAATATAAATATAAATATTAGTATAAATATTAACAATTTTATGATGTACGATGGAGATTTTAATAGTTTATGTATAATGGAGGTAAATGTTGATTGATTCATTATATGCATTTTATATCTAAGTATTTGTTTTGAAATTATCTTAATGAAGTTTTTTAATGATAAATATGTTTTAATTGTATTTATTATATTTTTATTTTACTAATTAATATTGATATTTATGTTTTGGTATTTGGGGTTTTGGTAGGTAATTAGCCGGTATTATCCAACGGGTATAGGATTAATACAGGTTTTAAAATTATTTTATAATCGGGTTTAGAACAGGTGTGGATTGAGGAACTCTTAATTAGTTTGTGTTTAGAAATGCCTAACGCATGAACACACGATCCATTGTCATTCCTAATGTCACTCATAAATTTTAACTAAACACATATTATCTATATAATTATACTAAAACAAAAGAGCTATGAGAAGTTTTGCCTCCAAAATTTTGTCTTTTCATTTCCTTTCTTCATGTGGAAAGGTGTATCACACAATAATTAATTACTCATTTATTTACACTCATTTTATCTATCTATACAAAACAAAGACAATTTGCAATCAATATATTTTTATTTTCCTTATCTTTTGTTTACAAAATAAATGATCTTTAATAATTTAAGACATTTTGCATTCACATTATTAACTTGCTAGTCTTCTCTTCACTCCCTCCATTATCTTCAAGTATTTTTTTTTCTTGAAATTGAATGATTTTGGCTTGAAAACTATGAAAACGATGGAGATGAGCATGATTAAGAGATAAACACGAGGTTGCATTGAAGTTCTAAACTACAACTTTAACATTGCATTTAATATTATTTATTTGTTAGTTTATTACTCCTTCCGACATATTGATAATGTTCCCTACTTTATGAGCACAGTTATTAAGGAGCAAGTGTAAAAGGGGAGAAATTGGTAGGCCCCATCAATTTTGAAGGGTTGAATATTTCTACTTATGGTAATGGACATTATCAATGGAACGGACAGAAAAGGAAAGAGAGATATTATCAATAGGTCGGAGGGAGTAGTATTTATTTTTACATGACAAGTCTATTTAAAAATTATTAGAAATAAAGATTTATTATTTTTCAGGCTTCTTTTTTTGTTTGGTCTTCATTGTTTTGAGGTTCTAGACTATAGATTTATTATTTTTATGGAGTCTGCAACTTTAAAATGAGCTTCTCTATTAGTCCTCTTTACTAGATTGATTTTTCAGACTTTTATTTTTGTTTACTTTTCATTTGTGTTTGAACAAGTTATAATTTTTAAAATTAATTAGGAATACTTGAATTATTTTATATTGATAATTCAATTTTCATACATATCCCAAGTGATATTATCATGGAGTTAAAAAATTATAAAAATTGTTATCCATATAAGCAAAAAAATCAAGTAAATTATATTATAAATTTATAATACATTTCAGAAACTTTATTTCAACTTTTGAAGCAATATAGTTAAAAATTTATAAAATACACCACATCAATCGTGCGGAGGACAATACTAGTAGGAGGTTATAACATGATGGCGGTTGAATTCACATTTTTAAAATCCTTAAAACGATATCAATTGGAGATCATAAAATATAAAAATTAATGGAAAAAAGCCGTGAAGTGTTATTTTTCATAATTTTTAAAAGAGGTGTAAAATTAGTGTTTTTTTTCATCTCAAAAATGTTATTATTCTACCATTCATCAAATATAAACACATCAAATAATATTATATTCTAACATAATGATAATTATAATTATTATTGTAATTGCAAGATTAAAATTTTCGAATCTTATACATTAGTCGGGTTTGCATACTAGTCACAAAATAAATCAAAAGTAGTGAACAATTGTTACTCCCTTTGTCCCGCTCATTTTGTCTTACTTCCTTTAAATGGATGTCCCATTCAATTTGTCACAACCCCAAATCCCGATGGACGGCAAAGCCGGGGTGCGACTAAGGATTGGATTAAAGAAGCGGGGAAGAAGGGGGAATAAATAGATAAACAGACATTTATAACAGAAAATACTATGAACTGGACTTTATTGAAATAAAGAGAGTCGACCTTGAAGGATCGCTCGACAAAGTAGTTCTCAAAGGAAACTAAGTTCGAAGTATGGAACTTAGACTCAAAAAGTTTTATACATTAACACAAGAGTTTAGCAGCGGAAAAACGTAAACTAGAACACAACTGATCTTCTCTAATCACAACCTTTTACTCAACCTCCGCCGCTCCCGGCGCTCAACCTGCACATTTATAAAACATATGCAAGGCTAAGTATTTTCATACTTAGTGGACACATTGCCGAAAACATAATATACAAATAGATTAATCAGACATTTTTAACAGTAACGCATCGGGGCTTTTCTTTAAAAATATCCGTGCTTACTAAAACATTTTCTTTTCTCATAAATCACTCGCCCGAGCATTTTCTGACAGATGTTACGTTCGATTTGCCCAACATTTCTCACCGTGGCTGGCTATCCCTCAACAGGGTACCACACACACCGGCTACCGTGTACACAAACTCTGGAAAGTCCCCCTTGTATACTAACTCAGAGTACGATCGATTTAGTTAGCCCCATTGTATCTAACTCATAATTTCTGAAAAGCTGTCGGCTAACTCAGAATGGCACAAATGAATTCACATAAAACAAAGCATTTTACGCCTGATAATCACTTTCAAAAAAATACAGTTATCAAAGTTGTAAGAAAACATTTTGAGCAACGCTCGTTTTTACTTTGATATAAGAAAAGCCCACCTTAAAGATTACAGAACTATAATACGAGCTTCCGTCTTCGATCTTCCATCCTATCCTTGGCGCTGACTTCCTCCTTTTATCGTAAATAAACAAACTTTAAAACTCGATCGTAACGATAAAAGAAACAGGAAATCGAAATCAGTTTTAGTCTTTTAGGCCTTTGCACTTTACTACTTTCTTTTGATTTAACGAATAAACGAGACTCGATCAATTCTCATTTATAAACTGACTCGGCTCATTACTCGACACTTAGGTCAGTAGATAAATGGAAGTTGATAGATTATAACGACTTAAAAGTTCAAAAGGAATCAAGTTGGAAAGATTTCAACTTAAGGAATTAGGTTTACATAGGTTTCTGCACAAAGCAGAGGTTCTGGAGTTCATACAGAACAGATTCCTGCGAAACAGGGGATGAAATTTATACCAAACGAAAGCTACGGATGTCTAGTTTACTCTTCAATTTACGGATCTTGATTTCGTTAAGCGAGCTAGGAGTTATGACAGTTTCCATGAAAGGTCGCAAAACAGTCCGCGTGAAACCCTAATGTTCGATAAAACTCGACGCACGATTCCCTAGGTTCGATCAATGATATACCACTTTTATTTTCACGAAAATTCCATCTTAAGGCATTCAACATGCATGTCCCTTAATCGGGTACACATTCACGTCTTCTGATTAAACAAACGATGAGCATTTCCTCGTCCATTTCAACTAACCAATTACTAAACCAATTCAATTTCAATTTCTATTTCATTCATCAACTTCTCGTTTATAAACTATAACTTATATCATCTCGTATCTCGGATGGAAATATCGTCAACTACAATATCGTTCGTCAAACGACAACAATCATTAATATCAAATTGGTTTTCCTTATTCGACTTTTCTATCGACATTTAGACTCGTTTCTTCGTCTCTTATCAAAATTCCAACCTTCTTAGAATTCGTTCAAATTTTCCGGTTACGATCATTAACTAACAAGATTAACATATATTCAAATCACAAACCTAAATCATTATCTAATCTCGACTTATCGACGATTCTTCGTCTCTTAATAAAATTTCAATGTTCTCCGATTTTGTTCAAACTTTCCAATATCGTTCATTATCTATCAAGATTCACTAATACGTAAATCACATATTCAAATTATTAACGAGTCTCAACTTATTGTCGGGTTTTCGTCTCTTACGTTTTCTATTTTATTTTTAGAAAAATTTCAATAAATTATATAATCATCCTCAAACATACTACATCTCATTTCTATTATCATATTATGTAAATCATAACATATACTACATTAAATCATTACTTCTTTCTCTCTTACACTTTTATTTTTATTTTTAGAAAATCCTAAAATAGTTCATGCATCAATCTATCATCATATAGAACACAATTCCACTAATCAATCATCTAAAAATCGAACCAACATCAAACCCCTAAATTTCCTAAAAATTTCGGTAATAACAAATAATTAAGGGGGACGATTTCTAATTAAATCCAACCATGGGAATCCATTCCTAAGCATCTAATAGCATGTATTAAACATAGAACATCATCCTACTTCATCCTCAAACTTTCGAAAATAATGAAACTTGAAGGATTGAAATTTTGTTCGGTTGGAATGGAAGCTTAGATCATTACCTTAACGATTATGAACTCGGAACTAAGATCGATCGGTAGATGACTATCTTGTGGAGCTTTGAAAGCTTGAAGAACACTTCAATGGTGGAAGAGAGAGATGAGAGAAGAGAGAGAGAGAGAGGGGGGGGGGGGGGGAGGGGGCAATATGGGAGAAGAAAGAGAGAAAATGTGGTGAGGTGGCGGCTATTTATACATAAAGTAGGAAAAGATCTAACAACATGAGTCATGGGGTGTAGGTGGCGGTTTAGGTAGATATTTTAGTCGAAAAAATCGCGTTTTACGGGTCTAATACGACGTATATAAATCGAGAAATTGTTTTCTTAGACGGTTACATTTTGACGAAATCTAATTCGACCACTAGATTAGAAATAAATCACTTACTCGGAAAACACAATTCGATTTCCAAAATCCGATAAAAAGTCGGGACATGACAGTTCAAAATTCGCCCGGAAAAATAATAAAAACTGACTTTCTCCGGTGAACTCGTATCGAAGAAAAAGTGAATGTAAAATCTGACGGTTTTTTTATCTGAGTTTTTGGACGAAAATTTTATCGGACGCAAAAACCCTAATACAGTAGTCGTTCAACCGACTTCTGGAATTTATTTTCAGAAATGGATTTCACCGTTAGTCTTAGAATCGAAAATCCTTAACTTAGGCGTGCAAAGCCTTAATTAATAATTAAATTTTTATTTTGACGACGGAAGAAATATCCGGGGTATTACACAATTTCTCACATACCAAATAAGGAAAGAATTTATCCTTCAAAATCCTTCAAAAGTGGTGGGACCTCTACATTTTTTATCTTTTTATCCTTATTCTTAATCTCCGTGCCGAACAGTAAAAAGACAAAATGAGCGGTATGGAGAGAGTATATTTTTCAACAGTTACCATCAATCAAATTAAGAGAGGTGAGAATCATTAAATAAAAATGTAGTTTTTTTTTTCTCCTTTTATTAACGTATGCAGTACAGTCCGTTACACGACAGTAATAAGCAACTATTATTATTTTTTTCCCTAAAAAAATTACCATTCCCTCCGTTCACGAAATAAAGTCCTACTTATCCCAAAATATTTGTTCACAAAATAAAGTTCTACTCTGATTTTTGTACCATTATACCCTTGTTCGTTTTGAGGATTACTACCCTTTATCACTCAGGACCCACAAGCCTACAATATTAACACACACATTTAACTATTAACAAACTAACTCACCTCATTAACAATACTCTTACTTTCTAGTAACTTTTACAACATTCAAAAACACTTTATCAATTGTTTTGATCCTCGTACTTATTTACAATGAGACTTTAAACCGGAACGGATGGAGTACTACTTTTAAAAAATACTTTTGAAAAACTAAAAGTTTAAATGTGTCCTGATTTTAAACAAAGAATAAAATGATTTATTTTCTAGAAATAGAATAAAATATGAAAAAATAAAGAAGAAGAAATTTGACGACCTCATGAAAAATCAGACAGCAGTAATCCTCAAACTGGTCCCACTCGCAAACAATCGAACGGCCATCGTTCTCTCAAACACGTCACGTACGCCTCGAATGACCATCGTAACCCTCCAAATATTAATTTTTACATTTCCTTTTTTTCCCCCTCTCTTGATTATGGATTAACGCCATCACAAAAGTCTAATCAGAGCTCAGGCTTTGACTCCACTTCTCTTACTCACTCCGATCCGATCACGATACCCTTCGCCGCCGCCGGCCAAAATGCTGCCGCCGGAGCTCCAGCCCCGGGCTTTCCGCCCTTACATCTCCCCCTCCTCCAGCGCCCCCTCGTTTCCCACTACCTCCTCCTCCTCCTCCTACAACGGAGAGCAAAACCCTAACCCTAGCCCTCCGACATCCTTATATTTCGGCGGAGCTGCCGGAAGCGGTTCCGGCCGCCGGTCCAGCTCCTCTATGAAGAACTCCCGATTCTCCCCTTCTTCGTTCGTCCACAACGCCAGAATCGCCGTCGCACTCGTCCCATGTGTAGCCTTCCTCCTCGACCTCGGCGGTGCTCCGGTCGTCGCCGCCCTTGTTGTAGGACTTATGATTGCGTACATCCTCGATTCGCTTAATTTCAAATCCGGCTCCTTCTTCGCCGTCTGGTTTACCCTCATCGTCGCGCAGATTACCTTCTTCTTCAGCTCCTCGCTCTACTACACCTTCAATTACGTTTCCCTTGCTCTCCTCGCTGCTTTAACTTGTGCATTGGCGAATTTTCTAATCGGAGTTTGGGTTTCGCTGCAGTTCAAGTGGATACAGATCGAGCACCCCACCATCGTGCTCGCTCTGGAACGCCTCTTGTTCGCATGTGTTCCGCTCATAGCTTCTACACTTTTTACCTGGGCGACTGTTTCTGCAGTGGGTATGACAAATGCTGCTTACTATCTCATGGTTTTCAATTGCATTTTCTACTGGCTGTATTCAGTTCCTCGTGTATCCTCGTTCAAATTGAAGCAAGAAGTGAATTTCCATGGAGGCGAGGTCCCCGAGGATAGTTTCATTCTTGGGGAGCTCGAAAGCTGTGTGCACACTCTGAGTCTTTTGTTCGTTCCTGTATCATTCCACATAGCCTCGCACTATTTGGTTATGTTTTCATCCAGTTCTGCCATCTCCGATTTGTTTCTGCTTTTCTTCATACCCTTTTTGGTTCAACTTTATGCATCTACTAGAGGGGCATTGTGGTGGGTTACTAAGAATGAATACCAGTTGCAGAGCATTCGATTTGTCAATGGTGCTGTGGCTTTGGTTGTTATTGTTGTATGCCTTGAAATTCGAGTTGTTTTCCATTCATTTGGGAGATACATTCATGTTCCGCCACCACTGAATTATCTGCTTGTCACCATCACAATGCTTGGAGGAGCAGCTGCTGCTGGTTCTTATGCTCTTGGTATGGTTTCTGACGCATTCAGCTCAATGGCATTCACTGCAATAGCCGTCACTGTCAGTGCTTCTGGAGCAATTGTTGTGGGATTCCCTATCCTGGTACGCGGTTTATTGATCCAATTATGTTAGGGTTATCATGTGATATTCCATCTGTAACCCCTTGATTGATGACTTCTTTTGTGAATTTATTTCTGTACTTAAGGTTTTGCCCGTTCTTTATTGAATTGGCATGAAACTAGTAGTTTCTGACTGTTATTGTTGCCTTCTCTGATATATGTTATGAGCTTCTATGCTATTCATTTTATGGTTGTCTAATGTCGATTGGAAGTATCTTCAAACTGAATGCATATCTTAACCATCTTCGTTTTTAACTTGATTCTGTTAAACAAGCTTTACTGATTATGCTATATCTTGACTAGTTTCCAACTTTCCGTAGAAAATGTGAGTCAGATGAGTTTTCATTAAATGTTGATGAATGCGTGGTTTTAATTTGACTTGTACAAAGGGGACATAGACTACCTTATCTAGGTTTTCTTGAAAATGCTTGGAGAATGTACTACAGAAATTATGCTCCCACATACCACCACACCACTCACATGGGCTGTAGAAGCCACCAAGTCCAGGGTCAGAGCAGTTTTGTCATCTTTATACCACAGAGATTGAAAGTTATATCGAGAGTTGCTATAGGATGAATGCATTTTCTTTCTGCTGAAATGACCATCAACTGTTAACCAACTATGCTACTATGCTCTATTCAGATTGGATATTCCAAAATCTTGTTTGTATTATGCCTTAAGCTTTCTCTACCAAGTCATGTTTTGTCTAAGAAATTAATTATTGTCTGCACCTTCTCGGTCATGCCCCGATAAATCTATAACAAATTCAGCAAGCAAGTTTCTTCATGTTCTCCTTTGATTAGTTAGCTCTTTGAACCTCTACTTGGACATAAGAATAGAAATATGGATAAAAATTGCTAATGATCTCCGTTTTCATTATGATTGTGTACATCTGTTTCAGCGTTAATGTAACTGGCATGGGTATTTAGCTTTGAAGATAAGTTGGTTTTAAAGTAATGATGTGATGTGATACCAAGATCTTATATGCTGAAGTGCATGATCGATTCGTTTGCTGTCTGTGTTTCTGTTTGATTAGGTATAGGATTTAGAAAAATAGGTCTAGTAGGTGTGTATCACCTCCATTTTCTATATTGCTGATCTCTAAGAACAGAACAATTTTGAAAACTATTAATGCACATTGTGATCCACATTTATTTTCATGTTTTATTAGTATGAGGCATGCCACTGAATTCCCCCTTTTATTTTACAGTTTATTCCACTCCCATCAGTATCTGGATATTGTTTGGCTCGTTTTTTCACGAAGAAGAGCTTGCCATCATACTCTGCATTTGTTGTGTTGGGGAGCTTGATGGTTGCTTGGTTCATGATGCATAATTACTGGGATCTTAATATTTGGATTGCAGGCATGTCATTGAAATCTTTTTGTAAGCTTATAGTTGCCAGTGTGCTTCTGGCACTAGCAGTTCCTGGTTTAGCTGTTCTGCCTCCACAATTTTGTTTCCTGACTGAAGCCGGATTGATTGGCCATGCATTTTTGTTGTGCTATATTGAGAACAATTTTTTCAACTATTCAAATGTGTACTATTACGGGATGGATGATGAAGTGATGTATCCAAGTTATATGGTTGTCATGACTACTTTTGCGGGTCTGGCCATCGTCAGGAGACTTTCTGTGGATCGGAGAATCGGATCTAAGGCAGTTTGGGTTCTGATCTGTCTGTATTCTGCAAAGTTATCTATGCTTTTTATGGCTTCAAAGGCTGTGTTGTGGGTTTCGGCTGTTCTATTGTTAGCAGTATCTCCTCCGTTGCTGCTTTATAAGTACTGGCAAAACCTTTTTTGTCCTATTGTTGATATTGCACTTTTTTACCCTGAAACTTAATGAGTCTGGTTACCTTGCAGGGATAAATCGAAATCATCAGCATCAAAGATGAAACCCTTTCAAGGTTATGCACATGCTGGTGTGGTTGCTCTGTCAGTCTGGTTTTGTCGTGAAACAATATTTGAAGCCCTTCAGTGGTGGTATGGAAGGCCTCCATCTGATGGCTTGCTTCTGGGCTCTTGCATTCTCTTGACAGGCGTAGCTTGTATACCGATTGTTGCTTTGCACTTTTCCCATGTCATGGTACAGTTCTTATTAGTATTATTTTAATATTTTAATTGCATATTATATCCATGACTAATTCAATTCCACTCTAGTAGTTGAATTTGCTGCCCTAAGTGTTGCTAATAATCATCGGACTCGATTTGCATTCTGAGCAACGCTCACAATCATTTTACTGAGTTTCTCTTAATGAACTTTTAGATTTTTATTTCAATCTAGTTTCACTAATTAATAGAACCAAATGTAAGTGCCCATCGATCCATGTTATCTGCTTCTTCATGCATATTCCATTTTCATCTGCAGGCTGCAAAGAGATACTTAGTGTTGGTCATAGCAACTGGTCTGCTATTCATTGTGATGCAGCCACCAATTCCCCTGGCATGGACTTATCACTCTGACCTAATCAGATCTGCTCGTCAATCTGCTGATGATATTTCAATATATGGCTTCATGGCTGCAAAGCCTACATGGCCATCTTGGTTGCTTATTGCAGCAATCCTTCTCACTCTGGCTGGTGTCACCTCCATTATTCCCATAACATACATTGTTGAGTTGAGAGCATTCTATGCCATTGCTGTGGGAATTGCTCTTGGCATTTATGTATCTGCAGAGTATTTTCTTCAGGCAGCAGTTTTGCATGCTCTCATCATTGTCACCATGGTTTGTATGTCAGTTTTTGTTGTTTTCACTCATCTACCTTCGACTTCTAGCACCAAGTTCTTGCCTTGGGTGTTTGCTCTGATCGTGGCCCTATTTCCGGTTACATATTTACTGGAGGGTCAGGTGAGAATAAACAAGAATTGGCTAGGAGAGATTGGAGCTGAAGATATGGCTGAGGAGGACAATAAGATTGCAACGTTACTTGCTGTTGAGGGTGCAAGGACATCTCTTCTTGGTTTATATGCTGCAATCTTTATGCTTGTAGCACTTGAGATAAAGTTTGAGTTGGCTTCAGTTATTCGTGAAAAGTTTCTGGAAAGAGGTGGACTTCGACACAGTCAGTCAGGTGAAAGCAGTTCAGCTATGGTTCCTCCTAGATTGAGATTTATGAAGCAACGCAGGGCCTCTACTATGCCAACATTTACCATACAAAGGATGGCTGCAGAAGCAGCCTGGATGCCTGCAGTTGGTAATGTTGCCACTGTAATGTGTTTTGCAATATGCTTGATCTTGAATATGCATCTCACCGGGGGATCAAACCGTGCTATATTTTTCTTGGCGCCTATTCTATTGCTGCTTAACCAGGACTCAGATTTCTTTGCTGGCTTTGGTGATAAGCAGAGGTACTTTCCTGTTACTGTTGCTATCTCTGCCTACTTGGTCTCGACGGCCGTGTATAGTATATGGGAAGAGGTTTGGCATGGAAATTCAGGTTGGGGTGTGGATATTGGGGGACCTGATTGGATCTTTGCTGTGAAGAATCTAGCCCTCCTTGTACTGACATTCCCAAGCCACATCCTATTCAACCGTTTTGTTTGGAGCTACACGAAACAGGCTGATTCGAGGCCGTTTCTTACCATACCCCTTAATCTGCCACCAGTCATAATGACGGACATTATCAAGATCAAGATTTTGGGGCTTCTTGGAGTTATATATTCCTTGGCTCAGTATCTAATATCAAGACAGCAGTATCTCTCAGGGTTGCAGTATATTTAGACAGATGTGTTGAATGTGTTATTGAGAATTTTCAGGTAAAAATTTGCGTGTTGGATGGCTAATTTACCCTTTTTGTTGCTTAAAATGGCACACATGAGATTTTGGAAAAGGCTGAGGTGCGTGCGATGCGCTGGGTTTATTGCTGGAAGCAATTGCATGGAAGATAATGCATGAAAATTACGCGCATCTTGCTTGTAATTTGTATTCAGTGACGTACATTGCTGACCAAATCGACTTCGAATGGATGAAAAAGCAAGGCTCAATTCAATTTATACAAATCAAGAGAATTTCAGGACCTGTGTACTAGTACTGCCAACGACTCTGGTGATTTTCCCTCCCCGCTTCTCTCTCTCTCTCTCTCTCTCTTGTTGTGTGGGTGGGTCTTTTTTTTTTTTTTTTTTTGGATGGTATAGTGAAAAGAGAAAAACAGAAAGATTAAGCGGAAAGGAGAGTGGAGATAGTAGATATACCAAATTAATGCGTCCACGAGAATTGTCGAAAATTTGAGCTTGCACCGTGCAGATTTTGACAAGTGATCGTTCTCTTATACGTTGAACCTTCAATTTCTGAAAAAATTGAGCTACATGCATTGCCTTTTCAGCTATCTCCTATTCACTTGGAAAATGTCTTCTCTGGTTCCCTATCTTTATTACTTGCAGGCATCGTTATGTGTTTTAGTTACTTTAAAAATTAACGTTAAATGAAATATAGTAGCACCAATAAAGGTAATTACTCACTCATATCTTTTTGTCCACAAATCAAATGTCTATTTATCTTTTTGTACAATTATATCTTCTTACATATTTTTCTTTTATTTACTACCGTTTGTCATTAATGGTCTCACATGACAATAACTTTAATTCTACTTTTTAGTCATTACAATAACGTTATTCTTATTTTTTTGTCAATATCACTATTTTTTTTGTCATCACTGTTTTTTGGTCATTATGTCATTACTTTTACATTTTAACTTTTACCTCACTCAAAATAATTTTATCAGTTTCTTAATCTCTATGTCGGAACTCAAATGAGCATTTAATTTGTGGACGGAGAGAGTAATAGCTAGGGAGAGTAGATTAAACAATTTGGGGTGCGTCTACTTGGTGGATGGTGAAAAAGAAATATTTTCATCATTTTTTCCATTTTTTTCACATTTTTACTATGTTAGTTAATTTTTCTCGGGCATGATAGATAACATTTTCGGGTAACCCCTTTTTCATACTTTCTCTCTAATTGTGGAAAATATTAACTTGGAAGGAGTGATGTGATAATATTTTCCAATGAATAAAAGACATAAAAATGGGACATAAAAATGGAAAAAGGATGGGGGTCATGTGATAATTTTTCTTTTCCATTCTAGTAAAATGTGATTAAAAAAAAGATGAAAATATTAATATTTTCCCATCTTTTTTTATCCATAACTTTTCAATAGAAATATTTTTATCAAAGTAAACACACCTTAAAAGTTTCATTATTCAAACTGGGCACATGAATGATGTTATCATGAAGGGTCCTATTCTTAAACCCAAAAAAAAAAAAACAAAAAAGACGTGGTCGATCATATTTCGAAACTTACTTTTGTGTTGGATACAAATATGATATTGATTGACGGAATATTGTTAAAGATATAAGTTTCAGGTTTATTTACATATCTTTTCGATAGACAACACATTGAACACGACCACCACGTCTCCGCCGCCTAAACTTCACAACATTCTTGAGAGGATGAAGCAAGAGGTTATGTTCCATCTCTAATAATTTTTTGGGAGGAATGAGATAAAAGCAATTATCTAGATAAAAAATATAAGATATAGCAACAACTTTAAAATATATAAAATATAATAATTTTATACTCTTTTATCCTTCTAATAGATTTTTAACGTTTTTTGTATTATTATTTGTATGCCTATTATTAATTCTAGGTTTGTATTTATGATTTCAATCTCTACAATTTACCATATTTTATTACTCTCCAATTTATGCAGCCGCCATTAATCGCTAACCCCTTCCTGGTAAATGCAATTTTTAATTAGTGTAAATATGCACATTGTAAATTAATGTAAATATCACATTGTGATTCGAATAGTAACTAAATTTATGTAAAAAATGTGATTCCACATTTTTTTTCGTTGTTGTACTTAAGGTTGAATTTTATGTGATTCCACATTTTTAATTTTGAGGTTATCACATAAAGGTAATTTTTTTTGTGATTCCACATTTTTACTTTTGTGGTTTCACGTAAAGATGAATTTTTATGTGATTCCACATTTTTTATTTTGTAGTTTTAATTAATGATGAATTTTTATGTGTTTCCACGTTTTTAATTTCGAGGTTATCACATAAAGGTGAATTTTTATGTGATTCCACATTTGTACTTTTGTGGTTCCACGTAAAGATGAATTTTTATGTGACTCCATATTTTTACTTTTGTGGTTTAACGTAAAGATGAATTTTCATGTGATTTCACATTTTTATTTTCATGGTTTCACGTAAGGTTGAATTTTTATGTGATTCCTGAATTTTTATGTGATTCCACATTTTTAATTTTGAGGTTATCACATAAAGGTGTATTTTTTGGTGATTCCACATTTTTACTTTTGTAGTTTCACGTTAAGATGAATTTTTATGTGATTCCACATTTTTTATTACCACAATTATCTAATGGTGATCACCACCAAACAAGTAATGGAATACGTCATAAGTGTGCGATCAACATAACCAATTGTACTGTGAAGAACCATATACGCCATAAAAGGCATATACGCCATATACACAATCAATAATTCATCAAATTTTCAGATTCTGTAAAGAACCATATACGCCACAAAATGCATAAAAATAACAATTAAACAATGTTAAATCACATGAAAGGATCGCTTGCAATAAACAGTTAACCCTCTTGTTAGAATAATATAAACAATAGAAACCCACGCTCATTTCCTGTGTCATAAATCTGCTGAACATATACATCATGCATTGAGGACTGCTGAAAAAATATATATCTGTTCGGTGATTTGAAGAAATTCACCAACAAAAATGAAAACTGCATGCTTTACAATAATTCTGCAAATTTTCATAATTCTGAGTTTCTTCACCATCAATTGAGTAGTTTTTTATAAATCTTTAATTCGAACACACTGCTGAAAATACATATCATGGTTTGAAATATATACCAATGGCAACACTAATGATGAGGATTGCAGAAGCACAATGAATGGCAGATTTTTCACTAATGAAATCGGCAATAATACGTATGAAATTTTGTAAAAACAAGCGTAAATGATAGTGATGTGGCAGGCTAGGTTAAAGTGATTAATTAACAAATAGGGTGTGTGGGAAAAAAAACGCGGGTTAATGGTAACAAATAAAAAATGATTAACAATAAAAAATCATTTAATATAAGAACTAAGGGTATAAATGACCTAAATTGCTAGATTTTATATGTTTTAAATCTGTTACCTATAAAAAAAATTAACATTACTAGAAAGGTGGATTTTCTCTAATTTTTTAACCGTCTATTTTATGCTATTTAATCTGCTGATTTTCTCTCCAGAATTTGTTCCTTTTAACAGTTCTATCTCTGCTGTTGGCGTTACTTTATATATAAATATTTGTTTGGAAGAAAATATTTTGGTCGGTTCTTGCAAAATTCGTAATTAGACATACCGAATTCGCCAAATTATGTTGTCGATATTTTTTACGATGCCTAAAAATAATATAGTGCTGCTGATTTGTATTTATAATTGTTATTCGCATGCAATCTGATAAAACGTCAAATTCTATGAGAACAAACTAACCTCAAATACTTAGATCAGATGAAACCTCAAATACAGAACGAAGATGCATGCCCAATTAAGATTTGTTCACATATCTACCATCGTCCGTGAGAAATCATATTAAGTATCCTCTTGCAAATCCGCACTCGAACCTTTATGAGCTGCAAGTGTGTTTGTAAGCCATGGCATGCACGATCTCAGCTCCTCGAGACTCCTGAGTTTGTGAAGTCTCATCGTTCTAAATCATTACCCAGCCTCGCTGTCTGTTTGAAGGGTGAAAATTCAAAGCGATACATAATCGTTGAATTCGTAGATGAGCATAGTTCAACTAATGGTTTACTCTTTGTGTGCAACCGATATAACTATCCTTGTGATCTTTTCATATGCAATCCCTTAAATCGGGAATATATTTGGATTCCTAATTCTCTTCCAAATCTTTTCTTCGACCTGCAATTTATGGATTTGGAGTGAACAAAGTGGGTGGAGAATATAAGGTGGTTAGGATCATTGATGCGGGTGATTGCGGAGAAGAATTGCCTCTGACGGCAAGCTCTTGCATGTGGGAGATACAACTGGGGCATTTTTTAATGGAAATCTTCATTGGTGGGCCTGTAAGGGCTCCTCTTACCTAATTTCTTGCCTTGATCTGGAGACCGAAAGATTTAGCACCTTTTCTCCTCCTCCTCGTAATTATTACAACTATAGTTATCTGTTTGTTTTAGGGAGATTATCACGTGCGACTTAGTTGTCCTAAAATTGAAAGCTCGCAAAATTTTGGCCTATAATTGAAAAACAGTAAAAGTAATTACAGTCCTAAAAAAACGCTCTACTCTATCTATGTGTATATGCATTACTTGCAAGGAGGTTAGTGGTATTGATATCTGGTTGATGAAGGAATATGAAGATGAGAAACCTTGGACAAAGGAATTCCATATCTACACATGCTATTGTTATGGTTCTCGATCAATTCCCCATCAGAGTGTTCAAAGATGTGGACATCCTGATGGAGTGGAGACCATGCAGATGCGAACTGATTATGATGACGGAATGGAGATCGTGCAGCTGCAAATTGTTATACCACTCAAGCAAGTATGAAACTTTTGGAGAAGTTGATCGAGGATAATCCTAGTAATATTGATGCCAGCTTTCTTCCTCGCACTATTTTTACGACCTTTTACACCCCAAGCTTTCTTTCTCTCTAAGACTTTTACGATGGAGAGTATAAACTTTTTCTGATTTGTGACGGTAGATGAGATGATGGAATGCAAAATGGTGAAGAATATTAGAGAAACTCTGCTGATATTAGTAGCACTGACCTTGCTTTCACTTCTGATTTCGCAGAGGTTTCTTCTCTTATACGAAGAGAAAAATATTGTAGTTTTGTTTTTAATTTTCCATTTTTACAATTGGATTCACAAACAATTATTGAAAATCATATTTAGAAGTTAATTTGTCTGGTATGTTTATGAGTTTATATATAACTATATGTTTGTATTTTTTGAAGTTTGTTGCGGCGGAGGAGAGTGTGCATCCGTGTTTGATTTGGCATTGAAAATGTTTAGCATTTTTGGCGGATGAAAGAATCAAAAATTCATGACAGAAGCAGCAGCAACTCTAAAGAAGATCAAAGCCAACGTTGTGACAGAAGCATATGCAATTAGCATTTCTTGATAAGAAATTGAATGGAAATCTTCACTGGTACTCGAAGGATTTTATGCTTTGATCTTGAAACCAAATGTTTCAGCACCATCTATATTACAACATTTAATGTTTTGTTTTATGGTTGATGATCAAATATGGAGACGATAAAACTTTGGCTTAATTTCTTAAAAGGTTATTAAACTATGTCATTTGTATTAAGTTGGTAACTAAACTATGATTTGTATTTAAAAGGTTATTCAACTTACATTTTATTTTATAAGGGTGCGCTTACTTTATAAGTCATTTAAGCTTTCTTTCACAAAAAATCTTACTGCCGTCTCTTATCCCTCGCGAGAAAGTGTAAAGCTGTCACCCGCCGTAAATCCGGTAGTCACTCAGATCACCCCTCTTTAGTAACAACCATTTTTAATACCCACCCTAAATAGTAGAACTATTTGGGTTTGATACGAATTTTAATAAAATTAAATAGTTGTGAGTAAAAAAAAAGTGTAGTTAAATTAGTGGAGAAAGGAACCCATATTTGTGAGTGGAGAAATAAATAAATAAATAAATAATAAGATAAGGGTGGGGGTCACATCCCAAAATGAAATGCATCTACTATTCGGAGACGATTGAAAATGGAAAGATGGTTCTACTATTAAGGAACAGAGGGAGTACGTAAGCAATACAATGTAGACATGTGGGTTGACTCGTGGTAGATCTGCTATTAATTACTGAGTTTTTTTGTAATAATTTTTTCGTATATATATTTATCTTTAAAGTCATATTTTAATTATATACTAATTTTTTATTGTTTCTACTATTTGGAATTACTACGCCCTCCGTTCCATTAGCAAAGTCCCACTTCTTTGGATATAGGAAAGTAAAATTATTTTTCTAAGTTAGACTATAATTAATGCTAATAATTAAAATATTAAATATTTTTAAGCAACATATAAATTTTGAAAAAGTAAAATAACATTTTAAGATATAAATATAGAGTTTGTAAATGAAAATTCATACGAAACCAACGTGAAATTTTCTCCATTTTCTTTTTCTATGTTCATTGAAAGTCTTAGATCCAACATTGGAAATGCAAAATTAAGAATTGACAGACAACTTAATACAAGAAGAATTAAGAATTCTAAACTTGAATCAACTTAATTTTGACAGACAACTTAATAAAACATATTGTTATTATTTTTTGAATCAATTTTAGAAAATAAATTTGTTTTAAGTTTCTTAAATCTTTTGTTGAGAATCCTAAAAAACAAGAAAAGTTGCATAATCAATTTATAACGAAATACTGAATTCGTAACCTAAAATTATTTTTAAATTTTCGCTTATGAATCACGACCTAATGTGATTCCCGGTCGAATTTCGACATGCTACAAACTAGTTTACATTAGAAATCAAATAAGGAGACCTTATAAAGCAGGCTCGAAAACGTGGGGGGTTTGCTCAATTAGTTAAATAGTTAATTTGATTCAATATACAAAGCAAAACAGCTCAAGATTTTGCAGAGATTAATTGCAGTGATTTCTATCTACATAAATCGTTTCCTTGTTGAAATTGGATTTTTATTTTTATTTTCCTTGTTAAAATAGGAATTGTGTTTTTATATGTATAATACATGTTTTCTAGTTAAAATAGGATTAAATCATTATATATGTGTGTATGCATGTATCCTTAGGGAATTTTGATCAACAGGTACAAAATATACTTGTATTTTATCTAAGGCTTTACTATTCCGACGATAGGTCACCACATCTCCGCCTTGGCGCCACCGCCATCGACTCCAGCAGAAGTAGTATATAATTTTATTCAAGTAAGAGTTTTTGATGTCTAGCTTAATTACTTCTTAATTTTCCGACCATAGAAAAAGGCCTTGAAATCGGAGGGTGACGTCAGGTCCGATCAGATCAATCTGTCCTTTTCAATTCCACAATTTTGGTGGTTTTAATGAAAACAAAGTCAATAGTAATTTTTAAAAACAATTGATTGATAGATTTATGGGGGACAATTGGCTGCTGTGGGTGTCTAATATCACCGTACTTTAATATTATTGATTTCTTTGATTTGGGAGGCGAAGAAGCAGCGAGTCAAGAAGCAAGAAAACTGAGAAAATTCCAAATAAAAACGAAGGCAGGCTTGTTTACAAATCTACCAATTCAAAGCATTATCATGAGCAGGATTGTGTGTAAGTCATGGCGCGAATTGGTTGGTTCTCTTGAGTTTGCCAACTCTCATCTTTCTAAAGCAGCCCCACACCTTGTTCTCTTTCTTGGCGATGGAGGGTAGATCTATTCCATACAAAATGGTTGAGTTTGTTGTGGGGGATCGCCTATGCTTGTGCGATGCTAGTACTATTCCACATGCAATTGTTATCTGGTTCATGACGAGAAATCTTGGACTATGGATTTTGTCATCAAGCAGGATTTTCGTAACCATGTGTTTTATGGATGGCTTTTCCCCATCAAAGTGCTCGTAAACGATGACATTTTAATTGCAAACAAAGACAACGAAATATTTTGCTACTCGAAGACAAGTGATGCTATTCATATCACTAGTATTCCTAAACATGAGCCACCGATATCATCTTTGTTGTTTGCTAGGAGCGCAAACATTTATACCCCGACCTTTCTTCCTCTGAGATCCTTGCTGATGGTGACGGAGAATATATACTCATTTTGATGTTTGATAATTAGTCGTTTTAGACTTTTGTTATGTAATTGATCAAGTTTCTGCATGTTTATTCGAAATTGCAATCTGGTTAGTTATATTCTTGTAGAGCTTCCCTATTTTAGTTCCTAACTCCAAAAGTTATTTAAAACATTTTTGCTTTTATAGTTCGCAGCTACTGAATTGTGTGTTCCTTTTCTTTCTGTAACTAGATTCATTTAATTCGTGAAATCGACAAAAAGTTGGTTGAATATTTTGCGTTCTCGAGCAGTATTAACTTACTTTAGCAAAATAATCATTACTTAGTGTTGACGGTAGAAACATTATTAATTTAGCTTGTATATTTTGGAAAAAAAAAAATAAGGGATAATTGCCTGTAAATCCAAAACCTTTATCAAATTCTAGAATTGCACCCGAGTTTTTTTTTTCTCAACAAACATAACTTTTTAATTTCTTCTGATTTTGCTCTCATCGTCGGTTTCCTCAGATTTAAATATGACGTGGTCTCCCAAAAAATTACGTTGGATGCCGGAATTTACATAACAACGTCGTTTTTAACGAATTAAATTGATTCATACTATTAAATTAAGCAGCTCATTTAGCGCAATATGCTGCGCAAATTTCAATTCTGTCGTCTTTTGTTTCTTTCTTCCATGAAATGACAAATAAACTATACTTCTTTCTCTTATACATTAACTACGACTTCACCGTCAAAGGAAATGAGGCTCCTGAGTCATTACTTTTAGAGTCCAAAGTTTTTTAGGCCCATAACTTTGAGTGTTTTGCAATTGTAGGACAATTTTTTTCGGGCTTGTAATTATAGGATAAATTTTCTAAATTTTGGCATCCATAGGATAAATTAAACTCGATCGAGAGACATACCAATTCTTCAAAAAGCAGTTTGAAAATGAAATCAATTGCAGAGAAGCTCGCGACCGTGACTAAAGCAAAGAAGAGTGCGACTATGAGTTAATTCTATTATCACGGTCGCCGACTTTTGGCTTTCACCTCTCATCACGGTCGCGCGCTTCTCTGCTATCGATTTCATTTTCACACTGCTCTTTGAGAAATGGTATGGCTCTCGATTTGGGTTATAAGCATCGGCCCGCATAAATTAAGTCATGTGAGTTGCACATGCGATTTAGCCCGATCAAGCTTAATTTGTCCTACGGATGCAAAAAGTTAGAAAATTTGTCCTATAATTACAAACACTTAAAGCTATGGGCCTAAAAAAACTTTGGACTCATACTTCATGTGCAAACCTAGCACTTCTAATGTTTTCTTTGAGTTTAATAGTTTCATGCAACCAAATCTTGCCTTGTTTGAAAACATTGTTTCTAACTAAGAAAAAGAGACCATATACAACAATTTTCTCTCTCTCTTTTTTGAGAAAAAATTGTTTGATGCATACATGAATGTTAGTCTTCGTGTATGATGCATACATGAAAGTCAAGCTTCGTGTGTAACATATACATAAAATGTTTGATGTCGAATATTTTGTCAAATTCCGATTCCCATAAGTCGAGACGCGACAGAGAAGAATAAAGAGGCTTCGGGTATGACACATTACATGTGTAATATGCATATGTAATCAGCTTGCATGAATATGTTTGTATTATAAAGAAAGCTGATTACATATGCATATTATATATACTAATTACGTATTATATAATGTGCCAATTATATCATTAACAATATAATAATACTATTTGTTTTCTTTCTACTATTTAACATACCAATATATATATATATTACGTATATTATATGTACGTTATACTTTAGGCATTAATACTAATATATGTATCAAATAGATTAAATTTAATAAATAATACAATAATTCTATTCGGACATATTATGTCTGGACATACGTGCTTGAATTAGGAAAAAAAGTTGTCCGATTGCCTTTAAAATTTCTTTTCTACTCAGACCCCTCCCGAAATATCGATCTCATGCACACCCGCTCCCATATTTTACTCTCATCCACACCCAACTCTTAAATTTGTGAATTTAAATTGTGATAAAACTTTATAATTAAAATTTAAAAAGAGTATGTTTATTAATAGCCAAACTATCGAAACTATGAAATTAAATTATTAGTTAAAAAATTCCATCGAATCCCTATTTTCTAGATATAATATGTCCAAATAGCACTACCCTAAATAATATACTTCTAAGTAAATATAAATAAAAGGTTAAAAGCTCGATTTTGAAAATATAATTTTATTAAAATTCAAAAGATTTTCACCAGCTACTACTTTCTTATTTTAAATCTTAGAAATATTCAATATATTTTCTATTATAAATGATTTTTCTAGGCTATTAAACTTATTAGGAAATTCAGGGGTATTACAAATAACATAAAAAAATTGCAACTAGTTATTTAGAGCACCCACATCGGGCGGCTTATTAGCAGGATCGAGCCGCATGGACAGATGAGTCGCTCGATGTCGAGCCTCTGATGAGTCGTCTCAATGGCACGTCGGTTATAACGTGTGCAATCCACCTAAAAAAAATTGAATCTGAACGACCAACGGCTAGTTCTGGCTGAACTCCGCAGCTAATGGTTCACCGGCCGCCGCAACGGGTTGGCGGCGGCGGCAACGATCAAATTTTTTTTTTTTTTCCTTTTGGCTACCCTATAAATACACCCCACTATTACTCATTTTTACACCATTTCTTAACTCTCTCATCTCTCATTTTCTCTCTATTCTCAACTCTCATTTTGATTTCCTAACTCTCATCTCTCAAATGGCCGGCAACGGCAACATGTACTCATCCAATCGGGAAGGCGCCATCTCTCCATACACGTCGGGCCTTGAACAAATCAATTTGCAAGAGGCCGGCGACAACGACGGAAGTATGGCGACCGCCACATCCACGCCGGTCAAAGCCAAGGCGGCTGCCAAGACGAAAAGGCTGGCGAAGTCCAAATCCAAGGCAGCGGCGACGGTGGCTACGGAGGAATACGACGGCAAAATCAAGCGCCACACCTACACTATCGAAGAAACCAATCTCATATGTCGGATTTGGATGGAGGAAACGAACGACACCATCAGTGGAATGAATCAAAAAGCTAGAAAGTATTAGGGAAGGGTCGTGGAGCGGATCAACCTCTTGATGCCCACCTCTTTCACAGTCAAACAAGTGAAGAGCCAGTGACAACGAGTGAGCAACGAGGTGAAGTCGTGGGAGAATGCTTGGGTGGAGACTAACGCCCAATGACCAAGTGGATTCAACGACGACATGATGAGGAATATGACAATAGACGTCTACAAGTTAAGAAATAAGGGCGTCCCTTTCAAGTGGGAGAATGCGTGGAGACTTCTATGACTGAACCACAATTTCAAGTCTCAATATTTGGAGGACGACGTGCATGCAACAAAGAGGACGAAGATATCGAACGATGGTGCTTTCACGACTTCGGCTTCCATCGAGGAAAGCACTCGGCCAATTGGAACAAAGCGGCGAAGATAGCGTCAAACGGAAAGGGGAAGGCAAGCTCGACGACGGCACCCACATCCGAGATGTTGCAATTTATGTAGGGCACGCAAAGTGGTCTCGCAGCTCTTGCCGAGGCCAAAATGGAGAAAATCCATTTGAAGCGCAAGACGATGAACAACAAAATCCTCTACATGGATACATTGAGGATGACGGAGGAGCAGCTCAAGCTACATTCAGATCAAGTGGCCGAGATACTACATGGTCGTGCAAGAGGCTAATTTTTTTTTCTTTATGTCGTTTATTTTTTTTATCTTATTATCGATGTAATATTTTAATTTTATTAATGAAATTCTATTTAGTAAAAAAAAATCAAAAATTAAAAATGTTAAAACTTGGAAATTAAGTGATATGAGCGTGCGGATGAGCTGACCAATGTGATCAGAAATTAAGTGCACATACCTTTCGTCATGTAGTTGGCATGACATCGATTTTGATCAGAAATAAGAAATCCAAAGGTGTAAAAGGTGTAATCGATCACGACGGAGAAAGAAAATGAGAAGGAAGAAACAAAAACTCAGAATGGAGAAGAATAGATATTCATGGATCTTCCTGTTTCTCATTTAGAAGAAGAAATGGTAAGTGAAAAATCTAACTGAGCAATTTATGCATATAAATTGATTCTGTCACAGTAAAACTTAGCACGAAATATAACATAGAATATAATGACTGAGCTGAGTAAATGACACACAAAATGGTAACCCAGTTCGGTTAATCAACCTACGTTTGGGGGGCCACGCCCAAGAGAGAATCAATCCAATATCGTAAGTTGCAGTTACAGGTTCTTGCTCATATAGTTAGTCAACTCTATGAAGCCCTTTCACTCACACCCTTCCCGATCTAACATGAATCAACAATTGTTCGAGACGTACTCTCACAATCTAAGTTCGAGTCACAACCCGACACTCAACCCCCTTACAAAAGTGTTTGAATATGAAAAAAACACTCTCAATAATATACTCTTATGAAATAGTATAAGCTATGAACAATAATAATAGCTGCGACGGCCACCTTCAATATGTCTTGGTGTAGATGTATATATAGGTCTTGAGAAATCCTAGATATGTTATCCACTACGATAAGGAAACTTCCTTTGAAGATATGCCTTGTGGAACAAGTAGATATATCTGCAATATAATATCTTTTCCGCGTTGAATATGGATAAGGAAAGGATCTCCGCAAAATCCGCATAAATATGGAAAGAATCTTTCAGATCTGTTCCATTCTGTTCCACATCAAACTAGCGCAGACTGAAGTACAGAAACCAATTTCTATTTTCGCATAACTCAACACACTTCAGTCAATCTTGCTTCTACATAAATATGTCAACACCATTAGAGCTAACAGCTAGAATCCAACAATCTCCCCCTTTGGCATTTATGAAACTATCATCCAAGCATTTATTAAAAATTAGAGTAATAAATATCTTCATACTTAACTTCAATCATGGCAGCACGTACGAAGACTAAGACGAAGCTCCCCCTCAAACTAAAATAGGAATAAACATCAGCTCCTTCAACATAACTTCTTCTCGAACAAGCACTAGGAAAAATAATTGCTTGGATCTTAACTCCCCCTTAATCAAGCACTAGGAGAATTTCAAACCTTTAGTCAATAGGAGATCACACTCCTTCACAGCGGAATTAACTTCAACTTTTTACTCCCCCGTTTTGTCTTACAGAAATGACAAAATACCGAGAGCTTCATTATCGTCTTCATCCAAGTACATGTCTTCTTCTTATTTGTCAGAATCTGTTTTAGCAACACCAAGCTGAGATTCTAACTCAACATCAATTGTCAATGGGCTTCAAGAACCTTCCCCAATATGTTCCAAGAAATTATCTTATGAACGACACGCGGAATGCCTTTTGGAACACTCACTGAAACACGTTCTTCAGGATCAGCAGAATCAGATGCATGATCATTTCCAGTAGAAACTGGATCAACTGTTGACACAGTAACTTCTGAAGAAGAAACATATGTTGAAGTAGGGGCACCATCATCTAACAACTGAGAAGCTTCATCAATATACTTGGAATCTGAAATACCTACAGAAGAAATACTTTTCTTTGTAGCATTTTGAACTTTAGCATCAACGGCATCATGCTGAGATGAGATTTCAGCATGTGTTCCAACATTATCAGGAATAGCTATAGGAACAGGTACATGCTTACGTACCCACTTCATTTGGTTTCTTCTCTTCTCTCTTTTATCCTTATGATGAGATATGCAATTTGGTCTAATATGATCTGATTTGTCACAATAGTGACCTATTGGACGCCATGTACTTGCAGATATTCTATGAGATTTTCTGGCCATTAAATCCTCACGTCTGGGAAGAGACTGTGTCTTCTGTGCTGCATATCGAGCTCTGTCTTTCACCTTATTAAGACAAGATTGATTGGTCTTTCCTCCAGAATTACTAGTGCGTTTCTTGCCACGTCTTCTAGTTATACGAACTTTGTTGGACCAATAAGTTCTTGTACTCATTATTTTTCTTCTATCTTCAAGATAAAATCTGCAACGAGGTCTGATATGTCCAGGACGTTCACAATAATGACAAATAGGAACAAATGAATTATTCTCTCGCTGAGAAGAATACTGAGCATACTGCCTTGACTCATCAATTGTTCGAGACGCACTCTCACAATCTAAGTTCGAGTCACAACCCGACACTCAACCCCCTTATAAAAGTGTTTGAATATGAAAAAAACACTCTCAAGAATATACTCTTACGAAATAGTATAAGTTATGAACAATAATAATAGCTGCGACGGCCACCTTCAATATGTCTTGGTGTAGATGTATAGATAGGTCTTGAGAAATCCTAGATATGTTATCCACCACGATAAGGAAACTTCCTTTGAAGATATGCCTTGTGGAACAAGTAGATATATCTGCAATATAATATCTTTTCCGCGTTGAATATGGATAAGGAAAAGATCTCCGCAAAATCCGCATAAATTTGGAAAGAATCTTTCAGATCTGTTCCATTCTGTTCCACATCAAACTAGCTCAGACTGAAGCACAAAAACCAATTTCTGTTTTCGCATAACTCAACACACTTCAATCAATCTTGTTTCTACATAAATATGCCAACACCATTAGAGCTAACAGCTCGAATCCAACAGTAAGATTTTTTGATCTGCATTCAGCCAAGCTGATTGGAAGAAAGAGAAAACGAGCAAAATAGGAGGGAGTGTATTTTAATTCAAAAATACGTGTTTAAGTAAGAAAATACATTTATTTGTTTGGAAAATATCCATATGAAATTGTTCCTTTTGTCCGTTTCCACACATCATTTTTACATTTTTCAATAATATTATTTCAGTAAAGAATGTTTGAATGAAATTCTAATTTAAAGAAATGAACTATGATTTGGGACGTTTTAAAAATGAATAAGATACTAATTTTGTGGGTGAGAGGGGATTACAAATTAATTAAATCTTCCGTTGTCCAATAACAATTTAATTCAGCCCAAAATTAAATTTCTTCTCACCTTTTCATTTGGCCCATTACTAATTTGGGCCCAAGCCTATTTTAAGTGCGATCTACCACTAGCTTCCACGTGGCAATCACATTAGTGAAATCATACTTTTTCTTCTTGAGGCGTGTTCTTGTACACCCTACTTGCAACGGGCGCGTGGACACGTGCATCATACGGGCGCATTCCACGCGCGGCGCGTGATGCACGTGCCCGTTAAATTTTTTCTTTTTTTCTATTTTTCAGTTTTTTTTTAATTACAAATTTTATTTTCAATTTTTTCTTTATATTTTTAGATTTTATTTATTTTCAAATTTTTTAGTAAATATTGTTGTAGTGGACAAAATTCGTCTTCTTACAAGGCCTATTAAATCGGCCCAACTAGCATGTCGGATTATACGAACCGACCCAATACAAGTTTAAATAAATCAATAGGCTTAAGGAGCCCATATCCTCCGATTCAGGAGTGTCCAACGGCCTAACCAGACATGTCGGCATAACTGGCCACGATGTTTGAATAAGTCAAATTAGTTTCTTCCCATGATAATCGGAACGACTGGAGATGAGATGATGAGCAGATAAGGTTGACGACTAGGGTATGGAAGAAACCCTAAATCAACTGAGTGGCCCATATAAATAGACGGCCACTACGTCCGACTAAGCCATCCAATCATTCACATTCTTACTCATTACTCCATCTCTTGTCCTATCCGTCGCCATCCTATTTCTCTCTTATTTTCTATTCTTTTAAGTCATCGGATCCATCGGCCGCATCGGCTACACCGGTACCACCTACCCTCCTGAAGCTCTTACTCTCTATCATCACCATCCGAACGTCCCAAACATCTTAGAATCCATTACTGTTGCATTTTTACTATTATTCGATTACTTTCTTTATTATTTACATCTAGTTAATTCTGAACTTACTTGAGCGTCGGAGGTCCATCAGCCTTGTGACATGTTGCTTAGTGCCCTATCAATCACGTCTTCCACGTCTTCCGAGTAGTAGCATTTATCCCCTACAATTATCATTAAGAATATATAAAGTTTCACAATCATTACATTTCGTCACGATAATGTCTACTTTTGAATATGACAAGTTCTACTTTTAGTCGAACGTTAAAGTAATTATTGTCGTTGAAAAAAGTAAATTTTTTCACTAAGAAACATAATGTTTCACAATCATTACATTTCGTCACGATAATATCTACTTTTGAACTTGACAAGTTCTCCTTTTAGTCGAACGTTAAAGTAATAATTATCGTTGAAAAAGTAAACATTGTCATTAAGAAATGTAAAGTTTCACAATCATTACATTTTGTCACGAAAATGTCTACTTTAAACATGACAAATTATTATGCTCCGATTTTGCGGCTCAGCCTTCGCTCCAATTACTAATATAAGGATAATCGTCGGGTAACAATTTGAATTTCTTCGGCTAGCTCCGAGGCCTTCGACTTCCCTCGCTAGAACCTTGATCAAAGAAGAAACGACAAACAGAAAAACAAAAAGGCAAACAAAAAACAAAAAGGCAAACAAAAAAAAGGCGAAAAAAAATTTGGAAAATTAGAAAAAATCTGGAAAATAAAAAAACAGAAAAAAAATCTTGAAAATAAAAAAAAATTGAAAAATGAAAAAAAAAATTGAAAATAAATCTGCAAAACGAAAAACAGAAAAAAAATATCTGGAAAAAAGAAAAAAAACTGAAAAAAAAAACAGAAAAAAAGAAAGAAATGGAAAATAAAAAAATAAATCTGAAAAATAAAAAGAAAACAGAAAAAAAAGAAGAAATCTGGAAAAAAAGGAAAAAAAAAGCTGAAAATTAAAATAACAGAAAAAAAGGGAAAAAAAAGTTGGAAATTATTAAAAAAAAAGAAAAAAGAACAAAAAAGCTGGAAATTAAAATAAAAAAAAAGGAAAAAAAACACTAAAGATAAAATACACTAAAAACAAAAAGTGAGTGTATAGTATACAATGATTGTATAGAAACAAGTGTCTTTCTTCTTTCTTTTACACACACGCGCGCGCGTGCACACACACACACATACACACACACATGTATAGTGATATGATTATATAGAAACTCAACCTTAGATAAGAATAGGAATTAATCTGGACCGTTGATTTTTTTTTAATCTACAGTCCAGATTAATTGATGCATTAGATTACTGTTGTTGTGCATTAAAAGTGTGCTAAATAATTTGTGCATTAAGTTAGTGTAATTGCATTAACATAATGTATTTCGTGCATCACGTAAGTGATATTTATGCTAGTTCTTACGGTTCTCATATAAAGATGAGTTCCTACCAGATCCACACACTATATATATATATATGGAGTGATTCTCATGCAAACTCCCCTTAAAGTGAGAAATAGGAATTAATCTCCACCATTGATCTTATCTACATGAAGGGTCAAGATTTAGCTTAGTCAAAGCGGGTCAACCCGTTGACTTTTTTTTTTTTTTTTTATAAACTGTCACACAAGATGCACAACTTCACATATTCAGATGCACCAATTCACATATTCGGATGCACAACTAAGTGTATTGAGATGCACAAGATTTTAAGTTTTTTTTTTATGTTTTTTTTTTGTTTTTTTTAAGGTTAGGTCATATGCACCACATCATGTATTCATATGCACCACACTATATAATGAGATGCACCACTAAGTGCATTAAGATGCACTAGTTTTGTTTTCGTTTTTTTTATTTTCGTCAAACATTGTGCATCTAGTTACACTATGAGGTGCATCTAGTTACACTGTGTGGTGCATCTAGTTACGCATTGTGGTGCATCCAATTTTTTTTAGTTTTTTTTTATATATATAGAAATTCAGTGCATCTCACTACACATAGTGGTGCATCTCATTATGTATAGTGGTGCATCCGAATATGTGAAATGGTGCATCTTGGGTGACTTTTAAAAAGAAATTGAAAAAAAAAACTGAAAATCTTGTGCATCTAAATACACTTAGTGGTGCATCTAGTTATATAGAGTGGTACCGTAACCTCTGGTATAACCTTTTGAGTTATCACCAAAAGTAACTGATGGACCTTCTTTCTCCACGAAACTTCCAAGCAAATCCTTCAGATTCGTCATGTGTTTCGAGCATCCACTATCCATCACCCACATTGTAGCAGACGCCTTCTTCTTCCTCAGCTGTTTCTCCTGCACCTGCAAAGAGAAACTCGCTTAGGTCCCCAATTTCAGTTGGGTCCTGGAGGGTTAGAACCAGTTCCCGCTGGAACTGTGCGTCGCTTTTCCCTGTAAACTCGGATGGATTTATCATTCCAGATTACTTTTCCTTCATCATCAACTATAACAACACCTCGGTTATCCTTAGGCTTGTTGTTAGTAGTGATGTTCTGTTTCTTGGGAGGAGTTGGATTTCTCCCATGTTGAGCTTTAGGAGGTGAGGTTTTCCCCCTGTTTTGATGGCGATTTTTATCCTGTTGAGTTTGTCTGTGAGGTCGGACGCCATGTTGGAATCTTTGTGGCTGATTATGATTCCAACTTCCTGAGGGTTGTGTGTACCTATTCATGCCCTGATGATGATTCATATTATGGCATGAGTATCTCCAGTTGTTTAACCAGTTCCTCATTGGTTGACTTGGTTGGAACCTTTGGTCGGACTGATGTTGGAATCGCTGTTGATTCAGACGATTGAACTCATGTCTGTTCTGAGGTCGGTTCCATTCCTTCTGACGTTGACTTTGAGGCTGATGCAGAGGTCGGTTCTGATTCTGAGATCGGTTGCGGTTGTGCCTTCGACGTCTCTGATTCCTCTTCTGACTTTTGGAACATTCCCCCTCGGTTGATATCTCAACCGATGGAACATTTTGTCCTACATCAACTACTCTTTTTCCCTTCTCAGTTGTAATCCTATTGGTCGTTTGAACTTGTTGAGAGGTAGAGGTTGAATTAGCTTCAGGAGACTCAGCTGTGTCTGGCTCGACAGCTGTGACTTCTACAGCTTTGATGAAGGTTGCTGGTGGAATCCCAGTATCCTTGATAACATCATAGCCGAGACCTGACACGTCATCCATCTGTCTACAATAACTGATAAGATTCTCTATGATCTTGGATGACTGATACAGCTTAATTAGATTGTCCTTCTCAGTTTGCAACTCTTTTACGAGTACAGCTATCTGCTCGGTTTGTCCATCTGACTTCTTTATCAGCTGTTCGATCTGAGCATCTTGATTTTTCAACTGATCTTGCTGTTCCTTGTTCTGTTTTGTCAACTCCTCATCAGCTGGAGCCTTAGCCTCGTTCACTTGACTCTTGAGATTCTCAATCTCCTCGGTTTGGCTTTTGATCAGATCGTCCTTTTCGGTTAAAGAATCTTCAAGTTTGGCGAACTGAGCTTGAAGACTCTTAAACTCAACCGATTGGTGATGCAGCTCCTCACTGAGTTCTTGAAAATCACTCCAGGAGGGTTCCAACTCATCGTTCAGAGATTCTTGCATGTTAGAAGTATTGGAAGAGTTTAACTGAGCAGGATTAGATTGTACCTCAATATCATCTTGGTTGGTTCCAAGTGCCATGAGGCATTGATCCTGACTGATGACATTGTTGGTAGAATTCAGCTCATCTTCATCTTCGGTGTCAGTGAAGATATTCATATCGTCAGCTGCTTCTTCTGCAACCATGGCCTTATTCTTTCCAGCTTGTTTGGCCCTAAGAGCATCTCTCTCTTTCTTCGATAGATCTGGGCAGTCAGCCTTGAAATGACCTTCCTTTCCGCATTCGAAGCAACCATTGGTGACTGGCTTAGAACTGTCTCGAGTTCGGTTTGATTTATAGAAACGTTTATATTTGCCGAATCGATTGTCCATGTCGGCTAACTTCTTTGACAAAGTTGCAATGTTCTGTTGCAGTTCCTCTCTGCTTGGCTCCTTTGCAGTCGTGTCAGCTGATCTGGTTGGCCTTGATGATCTCGATTTTGAGTAATCAGCTCGGAGAGCAACTGACTTTGAGGCTGAGCCAACATCCTCAATTATACTTGTCTGACCTGAGGGCTGCGATCTCCTCCTGTTGACCTTATACTCATTTCCTTTCAAGATTGAGAACAATCTTTCAGTTCCCATTTCACCAAGGTAAGCTCGGCTCTCGTGAATATTGGTGAAAGTATCCCACTCAGCCGATAGAGCTTGCAACACTTTGAGGTTAATTTCTCTTAGTGTGTATTTTCCTCTCCGGATGGACTGGATTCTTCTGATGATGTCCATAAACCGGAGCTCTAGCTGATCGATAGTCTCATCAAGTCGCAGACTGAAGTTGTCGAAATCTTGACATGCATGTGAGAACTTGTTTTCCTTCGTCTCGTCGCTTCCTTCACTTAGCGATGCCAGGATGTCCCACATCTCTTTTGCAGTCTCACACTCATCTATCCAAGGCAGATAATCTTGTCCAACTGTGGACATTATTGCGCTCTGAGCCCAGATATCCAACTGGCTCACCTTGGCCTCCTCTGGAGAATAGTCTTCTGGCTGTTTATCCACATACTCCACCACTGTATCTCCATCGTTAGGATTTGTGGGAGTGCGGGCCATTCTTTCTTTAATGACGATTGGTCCGAAAGAAAGAACTTGTTGCATCCTGTGATGCTTTGACAGAAGGATCTTCTTCATTCGAGTTCTCCATGATGTATAATTGACTACTGAGAACATGACGACGATCTTGTCATTGACGTCCATCTGCACAAAAAAAACAGGACAAAAATGCGAGCAAATATGCACTAGCGTGAAAAGATCTGTTCAGTTGACCACTGAAGAAAATTTCTCGAATTCACACCTTGTGAAACAGAGTCAGCAGTCTTTTGAACCACTGCTCTGATACCACTTGATGGTCCCGAAACGAGTTACTGGTGTATGGGGGGGGGGGGGGGAAATACACCAGTTAGAATTTTAAAACTTGACCCTTAAAAATTACTTCAACCGAGTAAAACGGACTCAGTTGGAATCTCACAGCTGAGTAAGCAACCTCAGCTGGAAGAGTGAGGCAGTGCGGAATGTGGTGGGAATTAAAACTCGTTATAGCAACTCACGCTTTTTAGTGCAGCGTTGGTCAAAAACCAAAACAGTTGAATATGCAAAGATGCAGTTTGTATGCTGGTTAGTTTGATCAGATAAGAATGCAATAAGCAACTGAATAAAAATAAACACAGACACACGGGATTTAACGTGGTTCGAAGATAACCCTCCTACATCCACGGGGAGATGTGAATCCTCACACCTCAGTCCAAGTTCTTCTGGACAGTTCCACACAGCTTACCCGGGCTGTGCAACCGTTGCAATAAGTTTACGGGTACTTATCAACCTTTACAGTTAAGTTTGCGGGTACTTAACAACCTATGTCAAGTTTGCGGGTACTTGACGACTTAGCTACTCAATTACAGGAAGAGTATGATCTTAACAGACACTTTTTAAGGTGTGTATGTGGGTGGATTTTCCAACTACAGCTCGATCACGAATGAGAGCTGGATCTATGGCTTGAACTAATGAACACTCAAACTAAGATCTAAGATAGATTAAAACTCTATGAACCCTCAGCTACTAATGTTCTATCACTCTTGAACTCTCAGCTGCTGATGTTCTTAGAATAAGATTTTTGCAGATTTTTCTTGCGCTCGATTTTCTTGTGATTGCACTTCTCTATCTCTTGTCTCGTATATCTCTCGAATGAGAGAATGCCTCTATTTATAGGCGGAGAGAATCAACTAGCCGTTGGAGGAGCTGTTGATCTCTGATCGTTGAAAGCGATGGCTTGTCTCTCATCTCTGCAGACTTTCCCGATATGGCATCTGTGCTCTTCTGCTTTCCTTATGAGACAGCCTTGTGTTGGGCCAGATGGGGTAATGACTGAACGGTCAAACCCTCATGTGACTTCCTTTTGAAATTCAAATCCTAAACCTTTCTGACAGTCAACCTCGATTAGTTGGTTGAAAATCTTGATCTTTATCTGAGTGGTCTTCAACTGATGTTCTGACTGAACCGTTGAACTCTCAGCTGACTTTGAACTTCATGCTGTTGATCTTCTTGTTTGAGTTCTACAACTGAGGTTCTGAAACTGAACCCTCAGTTGTCTTCCTTGTATTTAGTCAGTTGAGTTGGAAACTTCAAATGACTTCCTTTTCATCTGATGTTCTCTTCCTCTCTACTGTTTCTCATCTGACGAATCCTCAATTGGCCTTTACAACTGATGTTCTGAAGACTTCCCCCTCATTCCATCTGAACAAATGAACTCTCAGTTGTCTTTCATCATAACTGATGTTCTGTCTGAGTAATGCCTTGTTGCCATCTTCAGCTGGAGACCTGTAAAGATAAAATCTTAACTTTGCTCAAACAGCGAGCCTAAATTCTAACATTAGGTTCTGGCAACATCTACTCAGTTGGGGTTAGTCGGTTTTGGAATTCATCAAAACTCTTACTAATAAATTTTCCAACAATTTCCCCCTTTTTGATATGCCAAAACCACTTACAACTTTAAACCACTATTGATCTAAGCCTCACTAACTGACTTAAAATCTCAGCTGAAATTCTAGACAGTCTATAAGATAAAACATCAAAGGGTTAGCACAGTTATAACATGGTATTTAAAAGACTGCGATTCATAGCTTGGACAATGAGATATTGTGCGTTAAGTTGAATTGTATATATACTTTGAAGTTTTTGTTACAACTGAAGGTTACAGGGTTAAGCACAGAACAGATAAAGATACAACAGTTGCTTCAAAAACTACAACATCCAAAAAGAAATCAAAAACTTTGACAGCTCAAAAATATTGTTGATCGTACTTGCTGAAGATACGGTCAAAGATCTCCTTCTTCGCATTCGACTCAATCTCAGTATTGACACCATGTTCCTTGCAGACTTGTCTTGCCTCAGCCATGATCGCATTTCTGTTTGGCGTGCTCGTGCCTTTGATCATCTGAGGGCGGTACCTGCACATCTGCGGAACTGGAACGGTGTTGGGATCGAGCTGAGCCTTCAGCATGGCTCGCTTGAACTGACTAAACATTCCAGGGTCTCCAGATCTGAGTTCCCACAGGGCTTTCTTGAAGGCTTGCCTTGGGTCTTCAGTCGAGTAGACCTTCCTGTAATAGAAGTCATTGATGAATTCATGCTTAAACTGTTCCCAGTCATCGTTTCACTCAGCATTCATCCACTTGTCAACATGTGGGTACCGAGACGGGAGCGGAACGTTCTTCTGCAGCTGTTGGGTCGACTTCCTAGCCTCAGCCTTCATCTGGTGCTTGTTGATTCTTTGCACGCTCCGACTGGCTTTATTTCTGTCGACGTTCTTCTCCACCTTGGTCAGCTCCTTCTCGAACTTGGCCACCTTCTTAGCCTGATCGACAGCGAACTTCTTGATCCGAGAGGGATTCAAGTACTTCTCCTTGGACTCCCCCATAGCTTTGGCAGCTTCGATGCAGTCTTCAACAGATATCCCGTCAAGTTCGGCATCGAGCTCGGCCGTAAGCTCGGCTACGAGGTCGTGGGAGATTTCCAGTTCTTGCTGCGATCCTTCAGCTGCTCCTTCAGCTTCAGCTGGCACTCCTTCCCCTTGCTGAAGAACAGCTTTCCCTTGTCCAGCAACAGCTGCTGGCTCCTTGTCTTCCCCCTTTTTGGCATCATCCAAAAGGGTGGCAACAGTGCCATCCAGGGAGGTTAGCGTGGCCTCAGCCTGTTGAACGCGGGAAAAGAGTTCTTCGACAGCATCCTTCTCTTCCAGCTTCTTGGCCAACTCCAGGTCTTGGCGCTCCTGCTCAGCTCGCTGCAAGGCTGCAAAGGTCGCAGAGACCTCTTTGTGGAGGGTGACGAACTCAGCTCGGAAATTTGCGAACTGAGACATCCACTCCTGGTCTTGAGTCTGCTGGGACTTGGCCAGATCAGATTCAGCAACCGTTTTGAAAACGTTGAAGTCCGAGCTGAGGCCCTGAACTGCCTTCCTTAGAGCCGTGACCTCCGAGCTGGACGAAGTGGAGAGATCTTCGAACTTCTGCTGCAGGGAAGAGGAAAGGTGTTCCAGCTGATTCTTCAAGCTGGTATTCTCTGTCATCAGCTGATGCATCCTATCAGCATCCTCCTCCTTGCTGAGCTGGATCTTGGACAACATTTCCTGCCTCAGCTGGTTGACCCTCTCGGAGATCAGCTCACAGATGGCATCGGTTGAGAGTGCTGGCTGATCTTAACTTTGCTCAAACAGCGAGCCTAAATTCTAACATTAGGTTCTGGCAACATCTACTCAGTTGGGGTCAGTCGGTTTTGGAATTCATCAAAACTCTTACTAATAAATTTCCCAACATATATGAACATGTTAGGTTAGTAATGAATGGTTATAAGGGCTGTAAATCTATGTTAAAATGATGCTAATCACGTTTATATGGGGTATGAGGGTGTTCTATGTGTTAGAATCTAGGTTATGAATGTGTATGCATGAAGAAGGTGTTTGGCAGTTCATATGGTTGCACATATGTGTTAATAAACGACCTATAACTCTCAATCTACTCCATTAAAATGTGTGAAATCACCTTCAAATGAAAACCTCGTATGTTGGGTACAATATATGTGAAAATGAGCCATCGGTTTCAAGTATAAAGGTGTCAAAACATTTGAGTTTGTAACTTGCTCGAATCTGTCAAAAAAACTGACTAAGTGTGAAAGACATGTTAATATCTTGAAAACGGCTAATATATTGATAACATGGCTTGTTTTTATTGTGCTCTAGGCTTCTTGTAGATTTTAGAATGATAAGACTCATTATCATAGGATGAAAACTCTATTTTATATGGATTTTACAATAAATCACTCTATGTTGTCAAGATCCTAAAGTATGATAATGTGTATGAAAGGTGTGATGTTTGTGCTTAAGGTTTGAGATTCTTCTTGGTGTGTTGCATGTGTGTACATGAAAGAATATGTGTAGTTATGATCTTGATGAGAATTTTATGAGCTTTGAATGTGCTAAATGTACTTATAAAAATTTGAAGATAGAGATGTTAGGAATATGCTTGAAAACTTGATTAGTTAATCTGCCACCTTGTAAGAACCGAATTATTTAGGATATTTTAAAGCATGAAATCAGTATTTTGCTAATGAATTATGAATCTAAAAGTCCTCTAGTATTTATGATTTTATTATCATAATTTTCTTATGAAGATAAGAACCCTCAAAAGATTTTATAAGAAAATTCAGTGGCAAATTCCAGCTTTTGTATAGATGTTGGAAAATCGGTTGTGAAATTTTTAATATAAAGAATTTGGATGAATGGCTTTCTGTATATGAAAATAGACTTATTGAGATTTCTGTAATGATAAGAAAATCATAATTTGATTAAGAAATCGAGCCTAGGTGAATTAATCTTATAAGCCTTTGTGCAGTCCAAATTTAAGAACTCCAGATTTTGTCATAAAGTATGGATTAAGTTGGGAAACTTATGTGTATGATAGTTCGATATTAGTATTTTTAAAATGAAGTTTAAGATGTTAATTTTGTTCAGTTAAAATTCCAAGTCAATAGGAAGTGTCAAACTATTTTAATAAAATCGTGTATAAGTACACTGCTACTAAGGATAGAAATTTCGAAATTGGGCTTTGGTATGGACACTTAATTAATTTCAGTTGGGCTTAGACTAAAAAGAATTTGGGTTTGTAATTTAAATTCGAGTGGTCATAATAATTGATAGGTTGGACTCATTCATTTATTTATTAGACTTGTATGATAATAAAAATGATTGGTTTATTGTTTATGAGATAATCAAATGTTTGGGCTTATGTGTTTATAGGCTACAAAAATGATTGGGCTAATAATAATATCAATAAATGGGCTTATAAATCCTAATGGGCCTACATTTTAATAATATTGCACCTAAGTTGCTATAATAAACTACTATGTGTTGGACTAAATTATTCTAAACTAATTAAAATGTTTGAACTTAATCTTTTGTGGATTAATTAATCATAATAGTCCAATATGACTTATTTATGTGTGATATGGACCCTTAGTCCATATCTATTTGTGATTTAATGTTAAGTCCAATTTGTATTATATGATTGATAATTGTATTATTATTCATGATTAAATATTTATTATTTATTTATTTATTAAATAAATAATTCTTTTATGATTTATTCAAAATTCATTATTATTTATTTATTTTTTAATTTATTAAATCCGAAATTAATTAATTAATTATTTAAATATTCTTTAATATTTATTTATTTATTTATTTAATGCCTTTAATAATTAATTAATTAATTGTTTATTAATTAATTATCTGCCTTTAATAATTGATTAATTCTTAATTAATTAATTATACACCCTTAAGTAATTAATTAATTAAAATGTTCTAAGTTAAGTATGTATGTTTTACTTGTATCCTTATGACATGAGACATTAGATTACTTGTGCATACCTGCATTAACATAACATGATTCATTTAAGACATCTACATGACTCATGTGACATGACATGCATAAGGTAAGTGTTATAAAAGGGAATAAGTTTGACCTAGGAAACTAAGATCTTAGACAACTTTATGTTTGTGAACCTAAGTGTTTTAGGCAACTCTTGTAGGACCGAGCAATCCCTAATTCGAGGACTAGTCAAACGAACCTGAACCAAGGTGGGTTTCTATTTTCAAACTGTGGGATTACAAACTCCCACTGAGGTAACTTTAGGATTGTTAAACCCAACACTTTCCAATGTGATATGCATGCTAAATCTTTTATGCTCAATTGCTTGTGGATTACCAATGTTGAAAGTCTTTATAATACGATCGGCCTTGTGCTCTGTACAAGCCAAGGTAGTGTACACAGGAAGTTATGATGGTTCGATTGGAGGGAGTGGCTCCCCTCTAATTGGACCGGGCGGTAACCCAAGAATGTGAGTTGTTTTATGGTTCGAACCAATTATCCTTTTAACTGTTTTAACTTTTGAGAAAGACAACCGTTTTCACTAAAGTAACTCTTTCCATAAGAAAGAAGCATGTTATATCTTTTCAAAAAGGGGCACGAAATCCATTGAGTGCTTTTGTACTCAACCCCCTGCATTATTTTTCCTAATGCAGGTTGATCAACGTGGAGGCGATGGAGGGGGATGTCGATGTTGTCTGTTCATTCCATTTAAGTACTTGTTGTGTCGGTCTTTATGACCATCGTTGTTGTCTTCAATAAAGCTTATGTCATCAAACTCATGTTACCTCTTATGTTCTAACCATCTACTTTTAGATTGCTATCTTTTGAAACGCTTCCGCAGTGCGCGGTCGGTGTCCTCATACATCGACCCCAGTTGTGTTATGTTAGGGCGTCGATGATGAATAATTACTCACCTTGCCTTTATTATCTAAAACACTTATCATTTCAATGTTTTTAATAAAATAACATTTATTATCATTTATGATCATGATTTATATGGTTTCACCCTACCCCCACGTGGTGGTTCGGATGAATCTGCATAGGTCGGGTCGCGAGTCGCCACAGAATCACACTCTCAATTTAATTTTAAGTGATGCATATTGTTTTAAATAAGAGGAGATAGAGTTTGAATATACAAGTGTTAATTATAATTAAAAGTTAAGATTAATACTACCCCTCAAGTCTTTTTGCACCACTTTATTTAACTTTACCAACTTTTTTAAACTCTGTGCAGAATAATAACTGTGACATTATATCAATTACGGAGGGAGTAAGAAATATTCTAGTCCATTGATACTTATATAGGGTTGAATGGCCAGATTTCAATATATATCAATCACACGGATTAATGCCTTGAATTTTAACATAAATAAGGGCAAAGTTGTAAGAAAATTAAAACACACACACACATATATATATAGGAATGAGATCTATTTGAGAATAGCCCTTAAAATGAGAAATAGGAATAAATTTGCACTATACATCTCAAAAAAGGGCGGGCGCGTGAGATATACTCGCGGGCGCGTGTAGCTCACGCGCCAATTTTTTTTATTTTTTATTTATTTATTTATTTATTTTGGCTATTTTTTCTTAAAATTTGGTGCATCTAGATACACCATGTGGTGCATCTGGTTACACATTGTGGTGCATGTCCGATTTTTTTTTCAGTTTTTAATTTTTCAGTTTTTTTTTTTGGCGATTTTTTCTTAAAACACGGTGCATCTAGATACTCCGTGTGGTGCATCTGGTTACACATTGTGGTGCATGTCCGATTTTTTTTTAAAATTTTTTTTCAGTTTTTTTTTAACATTATTTTTCTCGGCTCCGCCTTAAAGCATAGTGCATTTCCTTACACTTAATGGTGCATCTGATTACACTGTCCCGTGCATATTAGTACACATAGTGGTGCATCTCATGAACCACAATGTGGTAGATGTACCACACTTTACAATGAGATGCATCACAACGTGAAACTAGATGCACCATACGTTGACATGCGATGTACCAAGTTTTATGAAAAAATCAAACCTTAAAAAAAATTAAAATTTTAAAAAATTAAAAATTAAAAAAAAATTAAAAAAAGAAAACTGAAAAATTTTCATCCGGATGCACCGCCCTTCTTAGCGAGATGCAACAGATGAGTGGCTGAGATTAATTCTCAGTTCTTAGGATAAAGGTCATTCTTATATGATCCTAATTCTATATATATATATATATATTGCAATCATATTTTAGTGGCGCAATTTTTGGAAATTGGAGAAATATGTACAAATCCAAATATTCGATTCCCATTCTCTTAACCCAAAACTAATATACTTTTAAACAATCATAATCTGAAAATTAAATAAAAAACAAAAAAATAAATAGAAAACAAATAGATATAGTCACCATCTGATACATTAAATTTTACAATACATTTACTGTTATATTATAATGAACTGTTACATAATTACTAATGCATTATTATTATAAAAAAACAATGTGACAAACACAGTGCACGAAAATATTAAATGCATTATGATATTAGTATAATGCATCATTTTGTATTTTAGAATATAAAACGAAAATAATACTATATAATGCGTTATACAAAAAACAATGTAACTTACATAGTGCACGAAAATATTAAATATATGCATTGATATTAGACTATTAGTATAATGCATCGTTTTGTATTTTGGAATACAAAAAGGAAATAATACTACAATATAATGGTACGGAATTTTTGCTTCAAATAAGAGGTTTTTGTTTTTAAAATAGAGGTAATCCATCCATATAACCACTTTGACTAAGTTGACTACAATAGTTGTCTACTAACTTAATATGGTTAAATTGTAGCTAAAAATGTGTTTTTGGGACCAAAATATCCCTTCTTTGCACTTTTTCTCTTTTTCTCTCTGAACTTTATCTCTTTTCCTCTTTCTCTTTCTTCTCTTTTATTCTTCTCTCAATTTTTCTCCTGCTATCATCATTTTTTTTTTCCTGCTGCTACTTTTCTTCTCTTCTTCCTCCCATCACCACCGCCCCTCCCGTCGCCGCCGCCATGGAGCTGAACTCGTCGTTGTCGCCTCCTTGTACCTGAACTCATCGTCGTCTCCGCCCTAGATCTGCTATCGTCGCCGCCTTTGCCGTCGCGCCACCGCCTCCTCCATTTCCTCCGCCGTCACGCCACCGCCTCCACTCTACGCCTTTCTCTCCCCGCCTCGTCTCCTCCGCATGGCTTCCGAAAGCGATCGCGACGAGCAGCCTGACGGAGCAGAAGAACCAGTTTCCTCCGATTCCGGCGACTACAGAGAAGAAGAATAAGAAGAAGAAGAAGAAGAAGAAGAAGAAGAAGAAGAAGAAGGTGGAAGAAAAGAGAAAAAGGAAGAAAAAGGTAGAAGAAGAAGATCTGCAGATCTGGTTTCGAAACTGAAATTTTTAAGTGTATGTTGTTGCGAATTTTGAAATTCGCAACATAATATACGAATTTCGTATGTAGTGTTACGAATTAACAAACTGTGCATTTTGATTCGTTTATTTGAAATTACGAAAGTAGAATTTCGTAACATGTTTGTGACAATTGGAAATTTTTGAAATGAAACATTTTATGTTACGAAATTAGCATTCGTATTGAATAATATGTTGCTAATTCATATTTTCGTATCACGTTTTTGGAATTTCGGTTATAACATGTTACGTAATTACAATTTCGTAACATGTTTGTGGCTATTTGAAGGTTTCGAAATTGAAATTGTTAAGTATTTGATGTTGCGAATTTTGAAATTCGCAACATAATATACGAATTTCGTAACATGGAACTGATACGAAATGATAAAATTTTAACAGAATGTCAAGGCATAGTGATACGAAATGACAAAATCGTAACATGAAATCAAGGCATACAGAAACGAAATGTCAAAATCTTAACAGGAAGTCAAGGCATAGTGATACGAAATGCCAAAATCGTAATCTGTTATGTTACAAATTTATTAATTTCGTAATACGAAATCAACGATTGATGATATTGTTGTTACGAATTGTATGAATTCGTAATGTCTTATGTTACGAATGTATGAAATTCGTAACACAAATTAAAGATTGTTTTTGTGTTACGATTTGTTATTTTCGTAACTGATTTATTACTATTTATTGATTTCGTAACGATACGATTTGTTACGATACGACTTGTTTGTTTACGTAATTGCTTAATCATGTAGCGTGGTGTTATGAAATCATAAATTGGTAATAGAGAAACAGGACACATTTGATTCAAAATATTGAATCGTAACATGGAATCATGACAAACTGATACGAATTCATAAGATCGTAACATGAAATTATGACAAAGTGATATGAAATCATAAATTCGTAACAGAGAAACAAGGCATATTGATACGAAATGTAAAATTCGTAACAGAGAAACAAGATTCGAAATATAAAATTCGTAACATGGAACTGATACGAAATGATAAAATTTTAACAGAAAGTCAAGGTATAGTGATACAAAATGACAAAATCGTAACAGAATATTCAATATGAATGTTAATTTCGTAACATAACATGATCCGGTGGTGCTTGGCGGCAAGATTCTTCCGTTTGAATATCCATTCTATCTGTAATAAACAAACAATTAAACCAATTCAGTATTTCAGAACATGTAACACAAGTTACGAAATTATAATTTCGTAACTTCAAATAAACATATGAAAATACAAAGTTAGTTACGAATTTCGAAATTCGCAACATCATCTACTTAACAATTTCAGTTTCGAAACCTTCAAAATTCAAATAGCCACAAATATGTTGCGAAATTATAATTTCGCAACATGTTATAACCAAAATTCCAAAAACGTGATACGAAAATATGAATTAGCAACAAATTATTCAATACGAAATTCGTATATTTTGTTACGAATTGTTAAATTCGCAACATTATATTCTTAAAAATTTAGTTTCGAAACCTTCAAATAGTCCCAAACGTGTTGCGAAATTGTAATTTCATAACGTCAAATAAACGAATGAAAATGCACAGGTAGTTACGAATTTCACAGTTCGCTACACTATATACGAATTGTGTTACGAATTGTGAAATTCGCAACATTATATACCTAAAAATTTTAGATTCAAAACCTTCAAAAATCCTCAAACATGTTGCGAAATTGTAATTTCGCAACAGCTTATGACCGAAATTCCAAAAACGTGTTACGAAAAATATGAATTAGCAACAGATTATTCAATACGGAATTCGTATATTTTGTTGTGAATTATTAAATTCGCAACATTGTATTCTTAAAAATTTTAGTTTCCTTCAAATAGTCCCAAACGTGTTGCGAAATTATAATTTCGTAACTTCAAATAAACGAATGAAAATGCACAGGTAGTTACGAATTTCACAATTCGCTATACTATATACGAAATTCGTATATTTTTGTTGCGAACTGTGAAATTAGCAACATCATATACTTAACAAATAGACACAAACATGTAATCTGTAATTTCGTAACATGTTATAACCAAAATTCCAAAAACGTGATACTAAAATATGAATTAGCAATAAATTATTCAATACGAAATTCGTATATTTTGTTGCGAATTGTTAAATTCGCAACATTATATCTTAAAAATTTTAATTTCGGAACCTTCAAATAGTCCCAAACGTGTTGCGAAATTGTAATTTCGTAACGTCAAATAAACGAATGAAAATGCACAGGTAGTTACGAATTTCACAATTCGCTACACTATATACGAATTGTGTTACGGATTGTGAAATTCGCAACAATATACACCTAAAAATTTCAGATTCGAAACATTCAAAAAACTTCAAGCATGTTGCGAAATTGTAATTTCGTAACATGCTATTACCAAAATTTCAGCAAACATGTTATGAATTTCAGATCTGGGAAAAATCGTAAAATATCCCAATACATCCAAATCGACCGAAAATCACCCCAAATATACCACGAATCACCAAGAATCATATGAACACTTGCAAATCATCAAAAAAAAAAAAAATACAAAAACAGCATTATTTCCGGCTAGATCTAGGATTTTTTTAGAGAGAGAAAGATGGAGAAAGAGAAATAAAATCGAGAAAGAGAGTAGGGAAAATCTCGAACCTTAGTTCTCTCGAGAATATTACGAGCTTCATGGTGGTTTGGGAGGGCAGCAGCGGTTACGACGGCGGATGAGGTGGTGGCGGGTTTCTAGGGAGAGAAAGATGGAGAAAGAGAAAGAGAGTAGGAAAGATGGCCGCTTCTTCTTCTTCTCCTATGTGTGGCGGTGGCGCGACGACTGAGGGTGGCGCTGGCAGAAATGGAAGGTGGCTGGACGGCGGAGGGTGGCGGAAATGGGAGGCGGAAATGGGTGGGGAGTAGGGTTTTCTGGTGGAGTAAATGGGGGAGAGTTTTTTTAGAGAGAGAAAAAATGAGTGGGAAATGAAATGGAGTGGGAGGTTAATATGAGACTTTTTTTTTTTTTATGAAAAACTGAATATAACTTCTACCCTATAATAAGGGTATAATGGTTCAAAAAATACATTTTTGATTATAATTTTACCATATTATATTTCTTGACAACTGTTGTAATTTAAGAGGGAATTTTGCTACATGGGTCCTTCACTCTTTAAAATACCGTCAAGGATTTGAAGTACTTAAATATACTAGAAACAGAGTATAATGTTTTAAATAAACAAAAAACCGCTGCCTAAGAATGAAGAAACGGTTTCAACTTTTAGTAAAAATGAGATATATATACCCCCGCTCTACTTAAAAATAATTAAAGCATGTAAAAAGTAATAATCATTGATCACAAAAATTGAATGGATAGAATTATTTTTTAGGCTATCTATAACCGGTCTTCAAGGGGTTTCGAGACCGCCGGCGATGGAAACCGCCGCGTTGCAGCCCGCTGCGCCTCGAGACTGACTCGAGCAGTGCATGGCGCACACGCGCGGGACAAAAAATAAAATAAAAAAATTGAATGGCGCGTGCAATGCACGCGCCTAACGGTTGGATTTTAACGGGCAGATTTGATTTTTTTTCTTTATTCCATAATTTTGCCTATAAATACAAGTTTTTCTCCCCCATTTTTCATACATCAACAGGCACTCCTTCTTTTCACTATTTTACAGCCTGGGAGATTCTGAAAGACTATCCCAAATTCCTCCTGCATGCTTTCCCAGACGTACCCTCCATGAAGAGGACGAAGACTACAGCGGAGGGCAACTACACATCGTCTGCGTCCCAGCCGTCAGCGGAGGAAGCCCAGTCCACAGAAGGAGAAAGCGCGCCTCCCCGACCGGAGGGTCGAGATGCGGCAAGGGCTAAAGCAAGGGCCAAAGGAAAGAAGCCGACAGGTGAGTCGTCCCAGCTTGACTCCCTTTTAGATCGATACAACTCCCAACTGGGCCAGTTCGCCGAGGCTAAGCATGAGATCACGGTGGCAATACGGGAATCAGCTCAAGCGAAGCTGGAATCTGCTCAGGCTCGGACCGAAGCTGCTCGGACCAAATAATATGCCACCGACTTGGAAGTTGTCTCCAGGAATACGAGATTCATAACGCCGGAGTAGCTCCAGGTTCACATGATGATGGTGGAGGAGGTGAAGCAACGTCGGGGATGAGCGTAATTTTTTTCGTAATTTTTAGTTTTATGTAATTTTTAATTTTTAATTAATTAGTGTTTTTTTTTAAATTGTGAAGGCATGTAATTTTTCAATTTTCAAATATTAATGAAAAAATTGAATTATTATTAATTAGTGTATTTTAATTTATTTACAAATACATGAATTAATTTAATAAATGGAAATGAGGAATTGTTTAATATTAAAGATAGAGACAGCTTGGAGACCGTTGTTGCAGAGATAAGTGTTTCTAAACTATCTCTAATGGAAAAATGGTGCTAGAAGGGGTGAGCATTCGGTTATTCGGTCACCAAACCGAACCGAATTGCAAAAACTAAATTAAAATCGAATTATATAATAAATAACCGAATCCGAACCGAACATGGCTAAAACCGAACAAAACCGAACCGAAATATTTCAGTTCGGTTTCGGTTAAAACCAAATAAACCGAAATAAATACACAATATATTTTTTACATTTTAAATAAGTAATTAACATTCAATATTCAAGATTCCAAATCCGCAAAAAGTAATAATCGAAATTCTAAAATATTTTTAACCAAACATAAATAAATCAGTGATGTTTGTTGATGTTGCGGGTCAAAAATTCCAAACATCTTAAGCAAAACATAACCAAAATTCCAAAGCATCTATATATAAATTAATAATAATCATTTTAATTTTTAAAAATATATAAAAATTAATAAATTATTAAATTAATTATTAATTCGGTTCGATTTTCGGTTAACTAAATGTTTTTTTTTTCAAAAATCATATCCAAACCGAAAAACCGAAAAGTTCAAAATTCAAAACCAAAATCAAACCGAAAACCAAATTAACTGAACCGAATTATTATTTCGGTTAGGTTCGGCTCGGTTTTTCGGTTTTAACCGAATTTTGCTCACTCCTATTAGAGACCCCTTAAAAACTACTGCTAGTGATCACTAAGAGTTGCAAATACTTAGGGGTGTGTATTCAATCAAGATTCTGTGGGAGTTTTAAAGAGTTTGGAAAGTCTATGGAATTTTGAAGTTTATTGACTCTGCATGGAGTCTTGAGGAATTTCTTATTGATTTCGCGTGGGATTTTCACAACTCTGTTGGAGTTAAAGTCGATGGGAACCAGCGCCGGCTGAACCCCAGCGGTCGCTGAATGTAAAGCTAGCGCTGGCTGGCTCTCCGCCGTCGCTGGACGTCGACGGATACTATAGCTGGACTTCAGAATCTTGGAGACCATTCAAATTCCAGCCGTCGCTGGACTTCAGAATCTTGGAGACCATTCAAATTCCAGCCGCGGCTGGGTTCCAGCCGGGGGCCGAAAAGAGGCCAGCAGATTCTGGGGAGGCGCCGGCGTTGGATGTTCATGGAATCTCAAATTCTCGTGGTTGAGGGTCGAAATTCATTCAATACAAAACATGAAAGAAATCACGTCAAAATCTATCAGACTCAACAACAATAAAAAGTCAGTGGAGTTTTGAATACCACAAATTTTTTTTGAAGTTTAAAAAGTTGTGATTGAATACTTCCAGATTTTTAAGGAGTTTGAAAAGTTTGGATTGAATACACCCAAACTTTCAAACTCCTAAAAAATCCAATAGAGTCTTGATTGAATACATCCCTTGCATAGCCTTATTTTATGAGAGAAAAGCTCTTTTACATATGATCTCTCCATATATGACAACCATTTCCATTTTGTCTTAACTTTTTGGTTCAGCTCATTTTGAACGTGTTTTCCCACATTCTGTAGAAACTTTCGTTCAGTTCCGTCACGGCGGCGCCGCTCTTTACTTCCGCCCATATCCACCGCATTATCCGGAAGGTGAAGTACGAGCTCTCTTGTATTTCAAATTAGGCAATTTCGCATCCCTCTGTTTTGTGCTTTTATTTTTGTTATAATTGTTGCTCATTTTCACACTCTTGCTTGAGTAAGAAGATTAATTTAGATAACATGGAGCATATTGTGTTTTATCGCTTCCAGCTAAAGTTGTTATTAGATACCAATATAAATTATCGATTTTTTCCCTAATTTATTAGGGTTTAATCCCAAAATCAATTTATGTTCCGGTAGTCACTGGTGTAGTTCAACAAATTTGATGTTGTGTTAATTTGATGTTATATTTTACCTATACAATCTGAAAAAATATCACGAAGAAAATTTGTTTTGTTTGATTAGGGAGAGTTATAAAATTAAGAAGACCGAGAGTAAAGCTACTCATTATAAAAGTATATAATTTTAACACATTTGATTTCTTTTTACACATTTGATGTTATATTACGCTTACAATTTAACAAAATATTAAAGTGTATAATTTTAAATCTCTCAGATTATAATTTTGGTTCCGCTGTCTGTTTTGTTTGATCAGGAGAGAGTTAGAAAATCGATGAGACAGAGGAAAACTGCCTACAATTCAAAAATGGGCCAAGATTTCTTCAAGTATCTACCATCAGAAATCGTATTAAATATCCTCTTGAGACTCTCTGTTCGAACCACTATGAGGTGCAAGTGTGTTTGTAAGCCATGGCTCGATCTGATCGAGACTAATGAGTTTGTGCAGTCCCATTTATCTAAATCAGTTTCGTGTGTAGCTATCTATTTAGAGGGAGAATACCCAAAGCCTTACAAAGCCTTTGAACTCATAGATGAGCTTAAGCCTAAACGCCGTGTGCGTTCGCATCATTGGAATATGATCTTAAACTTCGACCTCCCTTGTAATGAGCCTTTATACAGTTCAGTTGATGGGTTGCTCTTTTTGTGCACTCAAGGCATGTCGTCCATTGATATTAACAGATACGAACATATTATGTGGCCTCGTGATCTTTTCATATGTAATCCAGTCGTTCGTGAGTACATCAAGATTCCTTATACTCTAGAGCCTTCCTCCTCGGAACCTCAAGCTCAAATCGACACTTTTGGATTTGGATTGAGCAGAATTACTGGTCGATATAAGTTGGTTAGGATTTTCCATGAATGTATACTAGAAGAAGCACCACCGGCAGCAGAACTTGCTCTAGCTAAGTGCCAAGTATACACGGTTGGAACTGGATCGTGGAGTAGAATTGCCTGTGCCGGCCCGTTCAAGTATGAAGGCAATGCCAAAGGGCTATTTCTGAATGGGAATCTTCACTGGATGGTACGTGATTTTAAGGGTTCCTCTGTATGGATTTCTTGCTTTGATCTTGAATCCGAACTTTTTAGCACCTTTTCTCCTCCTCCTTGTCATTATGATCGTGAAGAAGATTTGAGTGTGTCGTCTCTGAAGAACTGCCTATGTTTGTGTGATAATTCAGCTCATGATGAGATTGTTATATGGTTGATGAAGGAATATGGTGTTGAGAAATCTTGGACAAAGGAATTTGTGGTTTCAAAGCATTATTTTGAATATATTGGACTTATTTGGCCCATCAAAGCTTTCAACAATGGTGATGTCTTGTTGGCTTTGGAGTTCTTTCATAGACTCTTGTATTTATCCAACAGGACTAAAACTATTCGCGATGTTGATCTGTTTGGATTGAAGAACAGTTATTGGATCCGTGCAGTCACTTATACCCCGAGCTTCGTTCCTCTCAGAAATTATGCTAGGGAGACGGTAATCTCGTTCTGATTTCATGTTGTATGATAGATCTGATGATGAAATGCTTCTGTATATATGTGATCAAGACTCAAGTATAATGAATTGCAATTCCTATGGTGCTTTTGCTATGTCAATATTAGCATTTACCTTGCTTTCATTTCTGATTTCACATTGCATTCTTTCCTTATGTCGAGGCTTTTGATTTCATAGTTTCTGTAGAATTTTTTGCTTTTTGATGTTTACGTAATCAACACACGTGTGGAAAGATTGCGATACGTGGAAGACTCGTTGGATGGTCCGGTGTTGTTCGTCGGAATCAACCACTCGTTGGCCTTGCGGGCGGGCGGCCGAGTTGAAGCCCGATTCCATTTACTTCACCGAGGCCAATTAAGCTGTTTGATTGGCCGACGGCATGCCCTGGTATGAGTACCGTGGGCATTCGGCATCTTCGATTATAAAACCAAGACTATTTCTCCCTGCTACTATCCATGCGATCACCGGAGCTTCAAGAAGATTTGCCCCTCACCTCTCTGGTTTACTCTATCTCCACATTGAATTGATGATGATAGTGATCACTTGGGATCCTTCTGTTCTCATTAGGCCCATTTCCTCTGTTCTGTTGGCCTTCTCAAGTATAATGCCAAAGGCATATTTGTGAATGGGGAATTTTTACTGGGTGGTACGTGATTTTAAGGGCTCCTCTTTATGGATTTCTTGCTTTGATCTTGAAACGGAACTATTTAGCACCTTTTCTCCTCCTTGTGTCGATGATCAAAAACATGATGATCGTGAAGAAGATTTGAGCATGTACTCTTTTGATGGATTTGCCTATGTTTGCGCGATTATTCAGCTCATGACGAGATTGTTATATGGTTGATGAAGGAATATAAAGACGAGAAATCTTTTTTTTTTTTTTTGAACAATATTGCAAGAAAATTTAAATACCGCATGACGGAGGACTCGAACCCGTGACCTTTGACCTGAGCATTAACCTCACTACCACTAGGCTAACACACACACACTAGATGAGAAATCTTGTGCTAAGGAATTTGTCATCGGGAAAAAATTTGGAGGGCCTATTATTCATGGGACGAGTTTCCCATCTGTGTAAGCACTTATACCCCGAGCTTTCTTCGTTTCAAATCCTTTGCTTCGGAGAATGTGACCACATTCTGATTTCAGACTTTAGTATAGATCTGATGTTGATATTCCTAATGATCACGAACATTAACTTATCTGAAATGTTAATTTTCGTACTCTTTTTGCAATGACTATATCAACATTTACCTTGCTTTCATTTTTTATCTCACGTTGTGTTCTTTCCTTAGGTCAAATCTGTTGGGGTTTTTATTTTCAGTAGAATTCTTCTGTACATTAACAAGATATAGTATTATTTTGTTCAAATGTAACATAAAACCATATCGATATGTTCTTACGATCATTCAATTGACAACGAACGTATAAAGAGAAGGTGAAAACGAAGAATCAAGGTTCATCAAATAATCGCAGCATATAACAAAGCAGGATGCAATCCGTCAACTCAACTAATAACTTAAAGCCTAAAGATCGAAACAATCCATAGTCATTGTTGAAGCAATAAATAAAAAGACCTCAAATATATGTAACAATTCCAACTTGACGAAACAAAATCTTCAAATTTTCCATGACTAAGATCAATCTAAAGTGTTAGATCTTTAGGATCCTCGGTTATCTTGATTCTTCATTCTTGGCCAAAGTTTTGCAAGAACGCTGCCAAATCAGGACCATATATCACGTGATGATTTGCAGTTACTTGTACCACTGTAGAATTGAGCATGATTGTATGTGTGATAACATCTAATTAATGAATATCAATTAACTCGATTATTGCAATTGTTCAGGATATCCTTTTTTAGCTTCTAAGACCTATTTTTTAGTTCAAGACTCCTTTTATTAAATGGAATTTAAAAAAAATAAAAAATAATAGATGTGTTCCGATCAAAACAGGAATGGGTTGCCAGCATCAAGATTAGAGGAATGTCGATGAGTACCATATTGTGGTTCAAGTATGGCCATTGGTGAGAATTTGACTAAATTGTTCTCTAATTATTTAAATTTATTTGTTTAATCATTTTGGCCTCTTCATTCTGGATGGCCAAGGAAATGAGGAAAAAAAGTTTTTATTCTAAGTTTCAATACATTGTGTAGAGAGGTTTTTGAAAACGAGAAATGATCTAATCTTTAATAATGTTGTAGCCTGTAGGGTCTCAAAATGAGTAAGGAGGAGAGTATTTTTTTTTGTGTTGACTTTTCAAATAAAAAAGTAAAAAGAGAAATAACACATCAGTTCAAACACACATGGCATTATTTTTCGACAAACTTTCCCTCTAGATTCTGCATGGTGCAAATGTCCGCTGACCCGGCCGACCCCACCCGGTTGACCCGAGTTAATCTATTTGACCGTTTTCTTTTTCAGTTTTTTTTTAATTTCAGTTTTTTAATTTTTTTTGTCGCTTTTTTTTTTTTTGTTTGCCGTTTCTTCTTTAGTCAAGATTCGAGCGAACCGAAAAAATTCAAATTATTGTCCGCCGATTATTCTTATTTTAGTAATTGGAGCGAAAGTGGAGCCGAAGGCTCCGTCTGGAAAAAAAATCTGAAAAGAAAAAAAAACTGGAAAAAAAAGAGAGGCCCGTGGACCTCACGTGCGGGTCAAACGGAGCGCGTGGGGCAGCGCGCATGGGGCGGGTCGGGTCGGGACGGTGCACATTTCCACGGTGCATGCATATGTACAAGAGTCCTACTCTTATTTTTATGTCGTAGTAACGTTTAAAAAAATGATATCCTGAGCAAACTTTTTTCTTTCAAACCTTAATCATTTCTTTAAAAATGAAAAAGTTAAAGAATTACTAGAATTTATGATTAAAGGGAAATTCTATTCGCCCACACATTATTGGTCAGACACACATATAAAAAAGAAAAAAAGAAAAAACTAACTGTAAAAATGAAAATAGTTACATTTTCGAATTTTCTAATCATATTATATTTTCTTTAATTTGTATGATTGATTACAGTATGTTCAAATAGCGATATCCTATCTCAAACTAATTAATTAATACGAACGTACAATGATAAAAAGAGGAGTTAACATTATTTTGTATTAAAACTGCGAAATCAGATACTTTACTCTTCGATGAAAATATTTATTTCAAGAGTAAGTCTCATGTGGAGACTGTTGTATGGTGGAAATGGGCCGCGACCCGACCCGCCCCGCCTTCGGTTTCGATTTTACCGTATTGCTTTCGCTCCGATTACTAAAATAAAGATAATCGGCGGGCAATAATTTGGACTTTTTCGGCTCGCTCCGAGCCCTTCGGCTCTCCTCGCTCGAATCTTGACTATAGAAGAAGCGGCAAACAAAAAAGGAGTAAAAAAAATTGAAATTAAAAAAAAAATTGGAAAATTAAAAAAAAAACTGATCAAAGAAAGATTGACCCGGGTCAAATCCAGATCAACCGGGTTGGGTCGGATCGGGTCACGAGTGTTGCACGGTAGAGGGTCGCACAAGAGTTTTTGTCTTATTTCAAAATAAAATAAATTCATATATCCTTATCCTCACCACCCATAAATCAGCACATGCATAGCCCAATCTACTCAGTAGAATTCATGAGGTAGGTATATATGTTATGTTAGCATAATTTCTCCACAGACACAGAAGATAAAGTCATCAATCAATGGCTTCCTCCGCCACCCACGCTCTCTTCCTCCTCCTCCTCCTCGTAGCGCCACTCGCCGCCTCCGCAGTGTCGGAAATTCCGACACCGGCGGCGTGGCCGCTGCAATTCCACTCTATTCTGTACGTGAACTACAGCGGATCACTGAGCCTGATCGACCTCTGGTACGACTGGTCCAACGGCCGCAACTTCAACATCATACAAGATCAGCTCGGCTCGATTTTGTACGATGTCGAGTGGAACAACGGCACCTCCTTCTTCTACACTCTCGATGCCGCCAAAACGTGCAGCTCCGCGCAGCTCGAAGTCGGAATTCTCCGCCCGGATTGGCTCGCCGGCGCCGAATACCTCGGCCAGGAGGAAGTAGACGGTTTTCACTGCAACGTGTGGCAGAAGCTTCAATTCATTTGGTACTACGAGGATGTCGTCACCAAACGCCCTGTGCATTGGGTTTTCTACACCGGTAATTTTCTAAATTGTTGTTTCAATTGATAGATTTTATTAATTGTGCGAGTTGTTGCGAGAATATAATGGTTTGTTGGAGTATAAATTCAGAGCACAAGCTGTTGAGGTTTTCTGCTATTTGTGTTTGTACAAACACAGGTTAGGTTAAATTATTGTTTAATGGATGATAGTTTTCCCAATCAATCATGCTGTAGCAGTTCTTACTGAATTACTGAAGGCAGAATTGGTTCTTTTAGTGGAATTTATGAAACCAAAATCAAAGTTTACTGTCACCTTTCATGTAACTTTTTAATATAAAAAATAAGGTTTAAAGAAATGTATCCTTTAGGAATAATGCAGAATAAGGCCGATTAAGTATTTCTATATTTGTTTAGTCCAATTTATATTTATATATAATTAAAGTCAAAGACACGTGTCTCTCTCTTAAAGGTTGAAAAACTATGTTATGTTGTTATTAACTACTGATTAGACATCCAGAAATTGTTGTTAAATCGTGCTGTCCATTTCATGTGAGTTGACACTAAAGAGAGTGAAGAATGTTTTTTTCTGATGTTATAGCATAATTGCGACATTTAAAGACTAGTTTGTAAGACTACAGAAAATCTTTTCACCTCGAAGGAAGCTCAGGAGCTAGCCTTTGCGTGTCCTTTTGAGTGTTCTTATTTGGATTCCAGGGACATGTCACTGCTCGTATTTGGTTAGGGAATTCTGTCTGATGCAACATGCATTTTTTTTTCTTCTTATCTCAACAACTGCAGGAAGATCAATCCATGTAATGACTTTTGAGGTGGGAGCTGTTCTTGAAGACGAGAAGTGGCAGGCTCCTGTATATTGTTTCGAGAAGAAAGAAGCTCAAAGTGGTCCTAGATCTGAGTTCAAAGTAGATGTTGGTTACTTGGAACCTCAACTAAAAGGGATTCTGGGAGGGTCAATGCAGCTCTAGATGTAATGTCACTCATAATACTTCACGAACTATTTTGTCCTCTTTTCTGATTGTCTGGGAGTTCCTACTATTCTAGTTTGAGCAAGAGTGTAAGAGTGTTGCCCTCCGCCCTCGTGCATTCCCCATTTTGAATGTCTGAAAAGAACTTTCATTTGCATGTTCTGTTGGATGTACGAAGGCCAATAATTGAATATATTGGGAATTGGTCTAGCCAGAATTTGTTGGAACATATGATGTATTAGGAGGAGAGTCTAGTGAGGAAGTCATATATCATGAAAAGAGAATGAGATCATTCTTCGGGGCCATAACAAAGAATAATTAGTTTCTATATTGGAACTACAGATACTAATGCTGTCCATATCTGCAGATAATAAATAGAACAGGGCGATGCAACTGTAGTTGCTGATAGTGGATCTAGAATTGCTTGATTGTTGCAACATAGTTTCTATATATAGTATTGCTGATATCAGTAAATTCTGGAAACCCGAGTTGCTTGCAGATGTTCGCTTCCTGTGAAGTAATATTTACTGGTTTGCACCTCTTATTGATAGTACTAAGGTCGTCAAATGATTGGATTATATTTCATCTAATTACTTTGGAAGGTTCAAATTCTATTGTATGTAACTTTGTAACTTTGCCTGTGACTGTTTAGAGTGTGTATTTAGTTCCTATACATTGTAGTAAGTAGTTGTTCTGATATAATGAAAGCTGTATTTTAATCTTGTAAGAGTAGAGCAAATTGGTTTCTCAACATCCTCAGAACACTAAGTACTCAGCAGTGAAAGGCAGTAGGTTTCTGTAATGAAGCATTTGACATGCAAATAAGAGCTATTAAAGCGATGACCTTAAAACTCCGGTGCTTGATTGAAGACACCAGTTACAATTATGTGTGTACATGACAATGGAAACAGGAAACCGCACTTGAAGCTACAGAAACAAATACTAAGGTACTGAATGCTCCCTAGTGCTTAGTTGCACATTTGTTTGTTCTCTTATCTCTGTTACCTGCTTTGCTCTGTACTGATACCTATGTGCAGCGAACAAAAACGCGCAGAAATTGATCACGCTCAGGACTGTAAGCAGCCAGTAGAAATTATCAAACCGGCCGGTATTTATATTTTGAGACAGCCAAGAGGGTCTTCTTTTCTCTTCATCGCCCGTGATAGATTTAACTATGTTGTTGAGTATGGTGGCTGCAAAGCAACCCATACCACCAGCGACGGCAGCGTATGCTGACCCTATGCTTCTCATGGCATCCGGTGCCTCTTCGTAGAGAAACTCCAGTAATCCCACAATGCAGAACACTTCAGCAATGCCGATCAGGCAGTACTGTATAAGCAGCCAGTATGCACTCAGGTCTGGCATGGGAGTGAGGAAACTGGCCTCGTAGCCGTGTTCTATGGCATAATGTCTCCTGTACCCCTCGAAGACTGCGGCCCACGCCACGGAGAGGATCGAGACAGCCAAGCCAATGCCTACCCTTTGCAGCTGAGAGGCACCATGTGGATGGCCTGTGATTTTCCTGGATAACGGAACGAACACTGAGTAATAGAGTGAGAGCAGTAGGAATATGCTGAGCCCCGGAAAGACAGGCATGCAGGTTACGGGGAGTTTCAGACGGCCCATGTGAGTGTTCATTGTGTAGGCCTGCTGTACTGATAGAGTCAGAAACTCAGTTAAGATGAGGTTGAGCATAATGGTGCAAGCTGGAATGGGGACAAGTCTCAGAAGGATTTTAATTTCCTCAACTTGTGTAACTGTGCAGAGCCTCCATGGACTTGGATCAACACCGTCTTCTTTCAGCTTCAGTGCCGCCTTGTCCAAACATCTGCAGGTTGAACATTGTCGGAGTTCAATAGATGGAAATGGTGTATCTTGCAGGCTAGATGGAAGGAAAATCAGATGTATACCTGAAATCATCAGTATGAGTGATCTTGCTGCTACCCTTCACAGCTGATCTTTTGCCCGGAAGCTCATACAATCCCACTATCTCGCTGCTCTGAAATGAAGCTTTTCTTTTCCTAAAGGCGGCAACGAGGACTTGTGCCACACGGGTGAGGGGGCTTCCACCGGGCAACCTATGCCGATAAAGAGGAGTTCCCACAAAGAAAACCAGGTTGGACATGCCCATAGCTATGGCCAAAGAACCAAATGCAGAACCCCATCCATGTTTTATCTGAATGTAGACTATTGCTGTGAATGCCACGATTGCTCCAACGGTCACCGAGAGGTAAAACAAGTTGAAAAACCTGTCCAGATGATCCTTGTAGTCCTTGCTTCTTTCATTAAATTGATCCGCGCCAAATGAAGAGACGCAAGGCCTAATCCCCGCCGCCCCAAATGCAGTAACGTAGAGGAATACGTAAAGGTAAAGCATCTGCCATGGTTTTGCAGGTTCACAATTGCCCAACAGCAGAGCAATCTGATCACATTTGTCTTGATTTGGCATGAGAACAGTGATGGTTGCACACAAGGTTATTCCTGTTAGACCCTTTAAGAAATAACAAGTACTAGTTTTATTACCAATGTTTATAACATGAATTTGAGTGATGAATTCCAATATGTGCAGAAGTTCGAAAAAGGCTTACTGCAAGATAGATGGTGGTGAAGATGGCTATCGTCCAGTATCTACCAAGATATGCGTCGGCGAGGAAACCTCCGAGCACAGATGATGCCTGTGATATCCCTAAGAAATTGTTGACTGCATTTGCAGAATCCTCGAAAGGCCGATGCATCACGTAGAACATGAAAGCCACCATGTTCACAGATAGTCCAAAGTAAGCCATTCTCTCTGCCATTTCATTCCCTGCACAAGTTTTTAATCCAATGTCATAATCTTTTCTAGCTTTTGTCAGCAAAACACAAGTAAAAGCTTTATTTTGCTTAAGATTTTACCAAAAATGAAGAAAGCAGCAAGCCAGCCACCGGTCTTGGAGACGCTAAGCTCGGAAAGCGGCTTCCCGCGGATGCTAACCGGTGTTGCTCCGCCAGTGTAGCCGCCTCCGAGAGCCGTCCGCCTGTCGTCGGATTCGAGAAAGTACATCCCGAGCCTTTTTCTCCGGTGAGAGGCCTCGACGCTCGCCGGAGTAACCGGCAGGGGCTCGGGTGACTTGATCTCCCGGGCAGCCATGCCTGAACGATGATGGTGGTACTTGACAAGGCCTAGTGAGTGTTGTCAGCTGCCTTCATTTTGGTGGTAAGTGAAGATAACAATATATATTCAATGCGGCCACTAAATTTGGTATTTCGCTATCATAAACTTCATTAATTTGGTGTCAAGATTGTTGGGAATTATTGTGAATGCAACTTCAAGGTGAAGAGGTAAAAAAAACTCTCATTAATGCAAGCAGCAATAATGGTTGTAACACAATCAGACCAAACACCTGCAATTGGATTAACCACTATCTTCCTTAATGATTACAGCTGAGCTACGTACGCTAATAATAGTCAAAGCATATCTCGTTCATGATCATGGCACTATTTTGAATGACTTGAAATCTAAATTTCGTTGGATATCATCAAAGTCATGAGTAAGAATGAAATTATGAAAATACTTCTATTATACTATGAAAATCATTTGAAGAGAAGGATGTGTGGACATTGGTGCAATTTTCAGAGTGATGACACATGGTAATCAACGTAATAAATGTATGATCGATGCATTAAAGAGTGATCCAACTACCATGTGGAGCAAGTGCGACACCCTAATTAATAAAAAGAAGTAAAATCAAAGCAAAAATATGCAGCATTAATTGGAGCAGCTGAGCCGAGAGTGGTTGGTTGGTCTCAGCCCATCTTCCTTTTTTGGGACTCCAAGACAAAAATACATTACACACAATATCAAAATTCCAAATCGGAAAATTCGTTATGCTAAATGTGATGAATTATGGAATTTAGTCCAATGGGACAAACAATTTTTCGAATTAAGATCTCTTTCAAAAAAAAAAAAAAAAAACAATTTCTGAATTTATTTTAGAGTTTGTTTTACTTAAAGAAACTAGGTGAGATGGTTTTCGGCTTATAATTAAAGCCCATTTTAGCTCAAATTGGAAGTCCGAATTCATATTGAAAATCCTGAGCTTATAGCTCAAAAAAGAAAAATATCTTGGGCCTAAGTTCTAAGGCTAAACTTTGATGACCCAAATAATTGTTATATATTCTTAGTACGTCAATAGTTTCGGTTAATAATTTAATAAAGTAATAGATACCTAGACAGCAGTTATAGAACCGTAGCTATTATTATCATTAACTAGAGCTGCGTAAGCTGCCATCGATTCTCTAATATTTTAAAACAATCTTTAATATGAAGTTCCAAAAATTAATGAACAATTGAAAGAGAATATATGAAATTGAAAGAGTAGTTGTTTTCTGTAGGAGGAAATGAAGCTGAAGCCTCTGTCTTCAATTTTTGAATTTTAGTCTTGATCTTCAAATGATGGGACTCAAATCAATATATTTCCCACATTTTAAAAGCGACACTCCAGACTTATATTCTTATCCCCACTTTCGCAATATGAAGAAAAATTGTATTTTAATAAAAAAAATTATTAAGTAAATTAATAATGTATTTCAAGGGTGGAGTGAAGAGAGAATTTTTCTGAACATGCAGCGTTGAGCCAAGAAAGTAAAACAAAAGCTTTATCGACTCTTTGTTGCTGTAGCAGTGTATTCTCTGTGGATGGAAAGGAATCTTTAGACGATTTCAAGGAAACTTTCGTGATACTGCTACTATACTTTTAGTGTGCAAGATTCAGATCGCCATTAGGAAGGATTTCGGATTAGCTAATACGTTAGCTGATTAGGTTGCTTCTTTTGAGTTGTATTGGTTGGGTGTTTGTGAACTTGCATGGCATCATTTGGTAATAAAAATCAAATTTTCCAAAAAAAGTAATGTATTTTCAGCTAAACTGTGTTGCACAGTTTGGATTTCCCTCTAAAATGTAGGTGTGTGGGCAAGTCCAAGTTCGGGAATGTACATTCATGTTGTAAGGGTTATTGATTCATTAAGTGAGGAGGCTTGGGAACTCAAGCTTGAAGCTTTCCGGAGTTTGGGCTCTTCGGAAGATGATGTTTTGAGTGCATTTAGGAAGCATCCTCAGGTGTTTACTATATCAGTGAAGAAGATAAGGGAGTTAGTGATGTTTTGGTTTCCACTGGGAAATATGATGTAGCACGTTATGGTTAACTACCCGATATGTGTCTTGCTTTGCAACGTTGAGAAGAGGTTTAAGCTGCGACTGAAGGTATTAGTTGCTCTGGAACATAAGAAGTTGATCGATAAGTGACTGGTTTATCTACATTGTGCCGTAAAACAGACGTATTTCTTTAATAAGTTTGTTAGTCTTACATGGATGAAGTTGGCCATTTGTTTGTTTTGAAGGGTACAATTCGTAGTGATAGAAAGGCGATGCTTTCGCAAGAAACTTGATTTTGGCATTTGATCCTTGAAATTCATTGAAATTGCTTTGTTTTTCTTTACTTCCTTCCGATTTATGGTGTTAGTGGCTTAAGGTTTTGTTGCTTATGTAAGAGCAGGATGTTTTTTTAGATATTTTGAATTCTTAGGTTTGATATTTCATTGTAAATGTGATGATCATTTCTTGTCATTTTTATTCACCAACACTCAACCAAGATTAATGTCTAATGTTAGATAACAACTTAACAAGAATCAAGAATAACACTTTCACATATTATTTGAATTCTGATTCTTGACTAGGAAATGTGTTTCTGAGAGTCACTAAACACAACATAAATCTGATAATCTAAGAAGAAAACAAATCCTAACTATTTCAAACATAATCACTTGTTGCTTCTTTTCTCTTTGATCTCCAAACAATCCTTTGTGACACACACCTCTCCAAGATGATCCTTATAAGGCCTAACAAATTTCTCAGAAAACTTAACATGAGACCATCTGCAAATCACTGCAAGACTAGGCCATTTCTCAATAAGTTGCTCCCTCTCCAAAATCTCCAAAATCCGCAAGCGCGGCTTATACCTCTTCTCAACGCTGCACAAGAGTGCCGTTGGATCGTTGATCATATCCCTCATATCAAACCTCCCGGTAGCAAGCAGAATCTCCTTTATCTTCTCCAACGACGTGCAGAGCAGCAACGGCACCCGCCTAAACATTGCCAGGACGTCGCTCTCTGAAACTCCCAAATCCCGGAAGCCCTGCAACTTGAGCTCCCACGTCTCCTCTTTCAACGAAGCAATAACACGAATAGCATATGCAAAATTCTTGGAGCTTTGATTCACCCCAATCTCCTTCGCCTTCTCCACCGATCTCCTCATTACATCCGGCTTCACCAAGAGACACCGCGGGAAATTACACATCAGCATTCTTATACCCTCCACAGTCACCCCATTGCTCTTCAACAATTCAAGATTCGGCACAAAGCTCTTCTCCAAATCTTTAGTCAAATACCATCCGTCTCTCTTCACGAGCTCCATGACTAACTCCTTCGATCCCAGCAAGCTCTCGAGTGTAGATAACTGTGGAATGATCTTCTTCTCCGCGCTGCAATGCAGAATCGCTTGATTAGCTGTAACAATCTTAGCAATGTCGAAAGGCGAAAAACCGAAATCTTTGAATATATTGATCTTGAGCTTGATATTATCCTCGAATCCAGCTGTTAGGATACGAAGATGGGGTTTCACCATTCTCTGGAGCTGACTGCTCGAGAAGCCATTCTCTTCGAGGAATGAGAGAATCAAATCGGCTTTTTCTGGGGTTCTGCATCGATTCAAACCGGAGGAAACTGCTGAAGCGGATTCGGGAGAGAAATGGTGTTTGTTTACCAATACATTGTAAACCGCAGCGGTGCCGACCGCTCCTCTCTCCGGCGAAGTCGAGAAGTTATGGAGCAAGAGAGAGAGAGAAGCATGAGATCTGAGGAATGATGAATTGTGATTCGAAATTAAACAGCCCAATTTTTTGCGAAAAAGGGCAATCATCTCCAAATCGTTTGGATTCAAAACGGAATAGAAGATGATTTTGGAGTTAGGGGTTATGTTGGCGCGGGTTTGTATCTAACAATGACCTAATAATACATTACCCCCAAAAAATTGTCAGGTGAAATTGAATCCGTTTTTTCTCATTTTTTAAATAAATAAAGACATTTGGATAACATTTGTTCGGACAACGGTATAATATTTGTAATTAAATAGTATTTAAATTTTTTAAATAATTAATATAATTAGAATTTTGTCTATATTATCCTTTCCCACCTAATTATATGTTAATTTTTAAATTTAATTAATATTTTGAATTTTTAAAAAATTGTGCATGATATTAATTTATTTTAATTAAAATTAGAAATTAGCATACAATTAAGTGGAAAAGGATGTTATAGATAAAACTAATTATATTAATTATTTAAAAAAATTGAAAGAATATTTAATTATGAATATGTCACCGGGCGGACAACTATTGTCCAAATATCAATAAAGAGTAATAAGTGAGTTGTTAAATTGAACAAAATTTACTCGATTCCACATGGAAAAAGACTAATAAGTGGATGCAAGTGGCAAGTCTTAATTGTTTTTGGGCATTTTTGTGGATAAATTAAAGAAAAGAATTTGAAAGAGCTTGGTTAGTACATTAATATAAGAGTTTATTAATGTTTATGATCTTCTATGAATAAAAACAATAAAATTGTACCCCAACTTTATTTGCAATAAAAAAGGCCAATTTTGACATGATGAGACCAAAATACCCTTACTTTACACCAACCACTCATTTCTCTCTTTCCTGCTTTATTTCTCTCTCTTCTCTTTTTTCTCTCCCTTTTTTCCTGCAGATTTCAATTTCAATTTTTCTCTTTCTCTTTCTCTCTCTACGAATTCTCTCAAAAAAACAACAATCCGTCATCGCTCCACTCCTCTCCTTCTCTGCCACTGCCCCGCTCCTCTCTTTCTCCGCCGCCGCCTCGTCCAAGTCATCTTCTTCTAGAATTCTTCATTAATTTTGCTGTTTTTTTTTCTTGTGGGTTTCGATTTTGGAGTTTTTCATTTTTTTTTCTCCAAAGCTTGTTGTCGGAAGTTTTTCTCTGATTTAAACGATGATGGATGTACAATAGTTTGTTGCTGTAATAATCGAGCTTCTCCGTCTTCTTCGTCGTCTTCGTCTTCGTTTTCGTCGATCTTGTTTTGAACTTTTTTTTCCGACACCGGTAGTTGGACGTTTTTACCCGTTTGTAGACGACAATGGAGATACTGTATATTATCCCGATCATTTTTATGTGATTTATGTTGAATCTCGCTTAGATCTGAGGTTTTAGATCGTTAACATTTTTGTTCGTCGAAATTGTACGATTTACAGTCAGTAGTTGTACGATATATGGTATATCGTAACATCATTAGATTTGTTCGTAATCTGATCGTGTCATCGTATTAATGTTTGATTGTGGCCATGCACGAGGTTATGTTTGTACGAAATTTTGTAGATCGTACAAACATATCTATAATACGAGTGTACGATTATATATTCGAATTATATATTGTGCTACGAAATAATAACTCTTAGCTACGATATATATTAAACTTGTAGAAATGTGATTATAAATACACAGTTTTTGTGAATGCATGTACATAGGTTGATACGACATTTATAATCTCGTACACGAGATTACAAATTGTATGTGTGCATGTTACGATATTTCTAAAATCGTACTTGAATTGTTACGATTTTGCTTAACTCGTACATGATTGCAGATATTGTAACTGATTTGTGTTACGATATATATATATATATATCGTAACTTATATTTCATGCAGACGAGGCATTCTTGTTTAATTGTTGCTCGTGGTCACGTATAGAATCACAATATGTATGAGGGTGGAAGCAAAATAAGCGGAGGTATCATGTTCGATGTAAATATGAAGACAAATCATGTATCATGTTAAGGGGAGGTATGATGTTTGATGTATTCATGTACGAGTTAAGCAAAATCGTAACAAACAAAGTATGATTTTAGGAATATCGTAACAACATACACACATACAATCAACCTCACGTACAGTTTTTACAAATATCGTAACAACTACACACATGCCTTCGTATTTCGTGTCATAAATTGGACACCCTCACATACGAGATTAACAACACCGTAACATAGCAAGTACGATATTGGGAATATCGTAACAACATATCCACATGCAATCACCCTCACGTACGATTTTATAAATCTCATAACAATCTACACACGTGCATTCTTATTTTGTGCTAACCCTAAACCATGAACCCTAATATCGTAACAAACTACAAATAATTCGTATTTTGTGGCATCAATTGTTCACCCCCACGTACAAGATTAACAATATCGTATCTACAGAAGTACTATTTTTCACACATGGTATCCTCAAATCTCAAACAAATCTCAATTATACATGCAATCGTAACATAGCGCAAGAAGTATATGACATGATTGTACAATTTATTGGTCACCGTCATGTACGAGATTAACAACATCGTATCTACAGAAGTATAATACATTCTATCCTCAAATCTCAAACAAATCTCAATTATACATGCAATCACAAACAAATGATTTTAAACTTATAAAAATGTGGCTATAATTATCACTGATCTCGATACGAGAAAACATGATATTGTACAAAAGATGTAATAAAGTTGCTACGATTTAATGCAAAGTCGTAGCAATTATACATACAAATAAGGTATTTTAGATTGTACAAACATATCTCTGATACGAGTGTATGATTGGATATATCGTATTATATATTGTACGACATACATAATATCGTATTTGACGATCACGAAATATGGACATACACTGCTACGATTTTCATTTACTGTTACATTACCACTACCATAAATTGTATGCTGGTAATCACTTGAAAACCCTTGACACAAATTGTACTATATCCTAGAGCTCATAGCTTCACTGCAGCCTTTTCTTCGGGCCCGAAAAAATCGAGCACTTTGTGAATATCTCGAATTAGACCGTCGTAGCCATAACATTGGACTCTGTGGTGGGGTGGTTTAGTCAATAGTGGTCGGACAAGTGTCCACGCAACCTTCAAAATAATTAGATACAAAGGTGTCAAATATATATTCATGTACGAGTTAAGCAAAATCGTAACAAACCAAGTACGATTTTAGGAATATCGTAACAACATACACACATGTAATCACAAAAATACAAACAATACGTATTGTCGTGGCATCAATTTCTCACGCTCACGTACAGGATTAACAACATCATAACGGACAAAGTACAACAACATCGTAACATAGGAAGTACGATATTGGGAATATCGTAACAACATACACACTTGCAATCACCCTCATGTACGATTTTACAAATCTAGAAACAAACTACACATATGCTTTCACAAAATCACAAACACTTAGAATTTTGTGCTATAAATTGGTCACCCTCACATACGAGATTAAGAACATCGTAACATATCAAGTACGATATTGCGAATATCGTAACAACATACACACATTCAATCACCCTAACTACACACATGCATTCATAGATAATTCGTATTTCGTGACATCAATTGTTCACCCTTACGTACGAGATTAAGAATATTGTATCTACGGAATTACTACTTTGCACACATTCTATCCTCAAATATCAAACATATCTCAATTACGTAGTCAATGCCGGTCGGACAGGTGTCCACGCAACCTTGAAAATATTGAGATACAAATGTGTCAAATGTGTATTCATGTACGAGATTGACAAAATCGTCACATAGCAAGTACGACATTGGGAATATCGTAACAACATACCCACATGCAATCACCCTCACGTACGATTTTACAAATCTCGTAACAAATTACACACATGCATTCTTAACAAAATCGTACGAGTTTCCCAAAATAGCTACAAAACATGCATGAATAGGTCAGCCCCGAGTACGAGTTTAACAAAATCGTAACCACAAAAATACGATATTCCAAATATCGTAATATCGTACGCACATGAAATCCAAAAATACAAATAAATCGTAATATTGTATCAATTTTAAGCAATAACACATGCACAAATTTATCAAATCGTACCAAATATGTAACGATATTCATCAAAGTAGCTACAAAATATCTTTGAATTGGTTAGCCTTTAGTACGAGTTTAATAAAATCGTTGCCACAAAAGTACGATATTTCTAATATCGTAACATCGTAAACACATGAAATTTCAAAAACACCAACATATCATAATATCGTATCAATTTTAAGCAAAAATACATGTACGAATTTGTCAAATCGTACCAAATATGCAACGATATTCCCTAAAATATCTACCAATCAAGTACGAGTTTAACAAAATCGTAGCAACAAAAGTACGATATTCCGAATATCTTACCTCATTCATATGAACAACAAACGTTGCTACGACTGTACGGCTTTAATCAAAGTCGTGGCATCTGTACAACTGCGAAAAATTTCGGATGAAAAATCACGGTGGGTGATCGAGGCGGCGGAGAAGGAAAAGAGCGCGACGACGGAAAAACAGTGAAGCGGGGCACCGACGGAGAAGAAGAAAAACGAGGCGGCGGCATAGATCTGGTTTTCTAAAGAGAGAAAGCAAAAGGAGAGAGGTAGAGAGAGAAAGAGAAGAAAGGGTGGTGGTGGTGGTGGTAGTGGTTGGAAAGAGTGGCGGAGCAGCGGCGGAGCGGCGGCAGCATGAGAGAAAGGGTGGTGGTGGTGGGGGTTGGAGAAATCTGCAGAGAGAGAGAGAGAGAAATGTAGAGAGAGAAAGAGAAGAAATGATGGTGGTAGTGGTGGTAGTGGTTGGATAGAGTGGCAGAGCGGTGGCGGAGCAGCGGCAGCGTGAGAGAAAGGGTGGTGGTGGTGGTGGGGGTTCGAGAAATCTGCAGAGAGAGAGAGAAAAAAAAATGTAGAGAGAGAAACAAATTTGAAAATGATTTTGAAATATGGTAATAGGTAAAATTTTAAAAGTAAGTCCAAGGGTATTTTCGTCCCATTATGTCAAATTTGGCCTCTTTTATTGAAAATTAAATTGGGGTACAAAATTATACCCTTTAACTCTAAAAGGGCCTCTCTACTAGTTAACTCTAAAGTACTAAGCGTGGAAATCGTTTCATATGTGTCGATATGAAAGAACTTTAAAGTAAATATAATGTATAAATATATGAATAAAGAACATAATTAAACAACGTTCACTATTTTTTTAATAATATCATATTTTTTTTTTTGACATAAATGAATAATAGTAATGTATTACTAGTAAAATTATAAATCACATTTGTATATAGTCTATCAATCAATTTATAATGATCAAGCTAGCTACAATTCTATAAGATAAAACCATTTCTCTAATATTACTCTTCATTGGCACAATCACTTCTCTCTTTGATTCGAAATACCTCTTACTGCCAATATTGTCGGTGCATATTTCACATCATTTGTGCTTCAATTAGGCTCGAAAGGAAAAATGAACGAGCATAAAAATTTTTAAGGAGAAATGTTAACATCTTTCTTATCTATCAAGACTCTTTTAGTTGGAAAAGTGTGAACAAATTGAAGGAACACAAAAAATGTGAGATGTGGATGAAATTGATAGCAAAATTTTAGAAATTATAGGTTAAAAAACGTACAAAAATGGAAAATTTATTATTATAATTAAATTTTTGCCACAAATTATGTTTTTGCAATGTTTGATATTAATTAGTTGATTGATAAATATCAATGTACAATTAAAATTATACAATTATGAAAATTAATTCTAAAAGTGGAATATTGAATAAAAAACTGAAAATAAAGATTTCTAAAAATGTTGCTATTATAATTTATTAAGATTAAGATTAAGAAGGCTAGTTTATAACCATTACTTTTCCATGCAGAGATCTGGGGACACGACTCACTTCACATGTGCCTTTTTAAACGATGTGAAGCTTTAGCCCTGTTGTTAGTGCAGGTGTAAATTAATAAAATTGAATCATATGATGTAGTATAAAGTTTGTTGGAATAATTATTGCATGTTTCTTGTATTTGTTTGCTTATCAATCAAATTGGATTTAAACATAACAGTAGTATCAAATCAAAAGTCAGTTGAATTTTAAATCTTCTCAAATACAGTATGAAAGTATGATCATAAACATTAATATCTGATTTCCAATTTCCAGAAAGGTAATTCACGCAAAAATGGACAGAAGTTACAAGAACAAACAAGGGCAGTTAAATCTGAGTAATTATTCTTTGATACTTAAAAATGCCAACTACTTAGCCTTGACACAGTTTGATCATTTATATATGGGCAATTTTCAATTAAATAGCCAAACTATTTAACTTTTCATAATTATATTCCAAATTATTTGAAATGTCAATTAAATGGTCAAATTATTAGATTTTCACAATTATAATCTAACCTCAATTTTCCGGCTAAGAAAACTGACGTGGCACGCCGACTTAAGTCGATTTTTTTTTTCAAAATGAGATGGCAGTTTTGATGCCAAAACTTAAAAAAAAATTAATGAAAACTGAAAATCAAAATATGAATATCCCTCAACCATTCACTATCTCCTTCGCCGCTATTGTAGCTGCCACCGCTCAATCGGCAAATTCCGCGACGCCAGTCTCAACGCCTTTAGAGCTCAAGATGATATCGGCCGTCGAGTGCATTTTTTACTCAACAAATTATTTTTGATTTTTTGATTCATTTTCTCTTTTTCAATATTGAATAGTGAAGACAATTTCGTTGGTTGCAATTTACAAATACTTAAATTTAATTGGTGTTGTTTGGTGAATGTTTCCGTATTATAGAGTGAATTGCGTTACACATTTTATATGTTAATAGATTGTGTTTGCTGTGTCTGGTAAAGAATTGATTGGGAAACTTAGAAATTTTAATACTTGAATGTTGGTGGAAATGTTGCTGTCGAAGGCGGAAGTCCAGAGACCCGAATCTGGGTTTGGCGAGTTAGAGAGAGAGAGATAGAAAGAGAGAGTTTTTTTTTGGGGGGGGGGGGGGTGGGTGGCAAAACGTTGGATAGAAACGGCGATGACTTTGGTGGTAGACAGAACGACGGCGAGAGAGGGAGAATTGTTGCATAGAGAGAGATAATGATTTCATTTTTCTTAGTACCATGTATTTGTTTAATCTATTTGAAAATTAGGATTTAAATGTGGAAAATCCACGTCACCTCAGTATATTTTTTACAAGTACACAAGCTTTTCCGGCATGCCAAATCATTTTTTTTAGCCGTAAAATTGAAGTTAGAATATAATTGTGAAACATTTGATAGTTTGGCCATTAAAATGACATTTCAAATAGTTTAGAATATAATTGTTAAAAGTTAAATAATTTGACTATTTAAATGTAAATTACCCTTTATATATTCAGCCCCAAAACAAATTTTGACCCACAGATTCACAGGCAGCAAAGCCAATAGGTGTTCTCCATAAATAAATTTGAAATAAAATGCTAGTAATGCTTAACCGCCCTCATTCAAATTTTTAAGAATGCCCTCCTATTCAATAGATAGCCTAAAATTCTCCTCATTTATTAATAAATTATGGAAAACACAAAACAAAAAGCTCATTTTCGTCAAATATAATTTTGGGTGTAGCATCAATAATATGCATCTGGGATTTTATTTTATTTTTCCTGATCATTTGCTGTATAATAGTAGTATATTTTTTGTTTCTTCAAACTTGTACTGTAATTAAGGTACTTTGAATATTTCAATTTTCTAGTTTTCTTGTCAAAATTCAACATCTGCTACCATCCCTATTTTTATTTATTTTTAATACGTGGAGATGGTTGAAGGCTTTTTATCCAAACAAGTTTGGCTATTCGACCTATGACTGGACTTTAGATCCTTGTAATTGTCTTTTGGCGTAATTGTACTTGTTGTCTCCGTTGTAGGGAGTTTGCCATTTTGCCTACTTTTTATTTTGTAAAAGCTTGAGTACCCCTTGTACTCCTCTTCCTTTTAATTAATTGACTTTACCTTTCAAAAAAAAAGAACTATTTATTTACCTTAAACTTAATTAACCCTTGATCCCAAAACCATGCCCTCTAAATCCCTTTCGGCCCACTGTTTAACTCGCAGAAAAGTCCACACATCCAGCTCAACTTTTCAGGCTCTTTTTATCCCAGGTTTTTAGTCCGATTCTTTAAAAAAATATCATAATTTATTTCTTAATTTCGTACTACTAGAACCGCTTTATCTCTCATCAATATGTTCATGATTGATCTATACATTCAATTTAATTATTTTTTTCTTAAATCATCCATTTTAATTATGGAAAGTGAAAATATAGTTTAAGTTGAGGTACTTATTCGAGATAGAAGATTAATTAATACATAAAATAACATAGAAGCTATTTAAATGAAAATAAAATATTAATTACAAGGGAATCCGAGCATAAAATAAAGAATTAGTCCTTTTACCTGGCTTTTGATTTCCCTATAAAACCTCGTTAAAATGAACACTCTAAATCTCTTCTCGTCAATCTCTCTACGGCCAACGTAAATTGTCTACTCTAATCAGGTATGTTACCTCATCAATCATCCCATTATTCCATAACTATTCTGAAAGATGATCTTCAAATTTTTGCATAAAATATTGCTCTTGAAATTATTAATATTCTCCATTCTACTGTCAAAATCCCACTTAGATCATCTCTTCATCATAGTTGTAAAGAGTATTTTTCTTCAAATTGCAGAAAATTCCGCTAACAAATTCACAACCAGCAATGGAAGCGGCGGAAGCAGCAAAATCCAACGGCAAAATCTTGAATGTGGGCCTTCTATTGGTGGCCACGGTGGTGGCGGCGAAGCTGATATCCATACTGATAATGCCAAGATCGAAAAGCCGGCTGCCGCCAGCAGTGAGTGCATGGCCAGTGGTGGGCGGTCTGGTCCGGTTCATGAAGGGACCGGTGGTGATGCTGCGGGAGGAGTACCCTAAGCTTGGGAGTGTGTTCACTCTAACACTACTAAACAAGAAGATAACCTTCTTGATCGGGCCGGAGGTGTCGGCCCATTTCTTCAAGGCCCCCGAATCCGATCTCAGCCAGCAAGAAGTTTACCAGTTCAACGTGCCTACGTTCGGGCCGGGCGTCGTGTTTGATGTCGACTACTCCATTAGGCAGGAGCAGTTCAGATTCTTCACTGAGGCATTGAGAGTCAATAAGTTGAAAGGTTATGTTGATTACATGGTTATGGAAGCTCAGGTATTCATTCATTCTTTAACCTCGTTCCTGTATAATAGTCTGCAAACCAAATGAGTACTAGAGAAACTTTGTCCCACATGCTCGACAAGGACTTAATGAAATTCGAAATAAGCTCGATTTTCTTGTGTGATGATTTGTTGGCAGGAATATTTCGCAAAATGGGGAGAAAGTGGTGAAGTGGACCTAAAGTATGAGTTAGAACATCTAATCATACTAACAGCAAGTAGGTGCTTGTTAGGAGAAGAGGTTCGAAATAAGCTCTTCGACGACGTTTCTGCTCTCTTCCACGACCTCGACAATGGTATGCTTCCCATCAGTGTCATCTTCCCTTACCTTCCCATTCCAGCTCATCGTCGTCGTGATAGAGCTCGTAAGAAGCTAGCTCAGATATTTGCAGACATCATAGCTTCTCGCAAACAAACAGGCAAAGCACAGAATGATCTGCTGCAATGCTTCATAGACTCCAAGTACAAAGATGGCCGGCCAACATCTGAATCAGAAGTCACGGGTCTCCTGATCGCTGCTCTCTTTGCCGGCCAGCACACGAGTTCTATCACCTCCACGTGGTCCGGAGCTTACCTCCTGACCAACCCGACATTTATGTCAGCCGTGGTGGACGAGCAGAAGCTGTTGGTCCAGAAGCACGGGGACAAGGTCGATTATGAAACCCTGTCGGAGATGGTGGTGCTTCATCGGTGCATCAAAGAAGCCTTGAGGCTCCACCCTCCACTGATAATGCTGCTGCGAAGCTCGCACAGTGAGTTTAGTGTGAAGAGCAAGGAAGGGATAGAGTATGACATTCCAAAGGGCCACATCGTGGCAACATCACCTGCGTTTGCCAACCGACTCCCACATATTTACAAAGATCCGGACGCCTACGACCCGGATAGGTTTGCTCCAGGGAGAGACGAGGACAAGGCAGCCGGAGCTTTCTCCTACATATCGTTTGGTGGTGGCCGGCACGGTTGTCTAGGGGAGCCCTTTGCATATCTGCAAATCAAAGCAATCTGGAGCCACTTGCTCAGAAATTTTGAAATGGAGCTCCTTTCTCCCTTCCCTGAGACTGATTGGAATGCTATGGTTGTGGGTGTTAAAGGAAAAGTCATGGTGGGTTACAAACGCAAACACCTTCCTCACAACTGATTAACCATATTTCTAGCCTTTGAATCTCTCATTTTAATTACTTTTCCTTGTGTTTTGTGCTCAAGGATGGCTGTTTGTGATTCAATGTAGTCCCCTAGTGCTTTCGTCTTCGTTTAATTTGACAGATTATTAGGTTCTTTCTGCGATTAGAAACTACCCCCAAAATGGTCAAATTTGACACTAAACGTCTCGATTTGAAGGAAGTTTTCGCAGGGTAATGGTACATAACATCACAACCCAGAGTGATTAAATTCAAGAAGCATCTTTTCTGTGCCTTGATAATGTCTGACTTCAATGGTTTTATAAGTTCCTTTTGACTGTTATTCGACAAGTTATAACATAATAGTTTGAAGTACAATTGCACACTAGTATGTACAATGTCAAAATGCACAACAATTCGTAATCAGATGGTTTCAACATCCGAAATTCAAAGTGGGATAAACTATGTACCTCAGCTTTCAGCTCAGCTTTTGTTTGGGATGATTTTTATGAGCTCAATATCGAAGAGGAGAGTTTTGTCAATCAATCCTTGGTTCCCCAATACAAAGTCTAACGCCCTTTGACCCTGTAACAAAGATGAGTAAGACCAAATTATGAAGAAGTATTGAATCTGACATCTAATGCAGCAGTTGACAGTTATGAATAAAAAGAGTACCGAGAATGTTGTTGGCCTTGGACCTTTCTTGTTATAGTCATTCTCCGGATATCCTAGTTCTGGGGGAACAACAATCCTGAAACGTTGTCCAAATAGCATAAGATAGAAGCGGCATTGAAGATTGTTCCACTAGCATATGACTTAAACAGAAAATTCACCATAACCAAATCTTAGTATTGTTATGCATCTGCTTAATATTTAATTGCAGAGATCGAAAGAAAATGGATTAGACAAAAGTATAGCACCTTCGTACGCCGCCAAGAGCCATGCCTGATACAGCTTCCTCAAATGCCGGGATGACCTGAAGATGTGTACAGACCACCAGTGCCATCACGAATATGGTAAGCTAGTCTTTTTCTCCTCCAAATTGATGCATTCAAAATATATACGAGACAACTAATAATTCATAGAATATTATTTGATAAGTCGGACTTATATGCCAGCTCTACAACTTTTATACACGAGACAAATAACTCTTAGAATATTTTTTGGCTTGATATACATGTAAACATGAACCTGTGAATATGATTTATCGATGCAAGACAGCAGGGAACACTTAGCCATCACATCTAACTTTCAGCAATTATATGATAAAGAGATATCCTACCTCTTGTGATCCTAATCTGAACTTGTAGAACTCTTTGTCATCACCCTGCATAAGAAAACAAAGTATAAAACACAAAGAAGAACAAAAGAGCAAAGAATCCATCAATAGTATACGACAGCATAAGGGAAATACAACGAACGAGCCACCCTTTGTCTTGTTGCGAGCTTCAAATATCCGACCATAATATCCAATGGTGAAACCATCCCAATCGATCTGCATGCATTAACAGTCAGTTTCCATTCACATTGTTTTTGTTCGGTTAAGTAAATGAATCGAAATGCCAGATAGTATAACAGTTATTTGGCTTTTGAACCAAACTCATTTAGAGAATTTAGTAATATGACCATGCTTTGAACCAAACACTCATTCAGAAAATTTAGTGAAAACCATGGATGCACAGAGCCACATTAGCATCTGCTTCAGCTTATCAAACATATTCCAGGATAGTTCCACGAAATAGTCACTATTCAAACATACAGATTATGATGGCTTACCACCACAATTTCTCCTATCTTTGGAGTGGGGCCAGTGCCTACTCGCAGGTCCTGAAATATTGTGCAAGTTTGGAGTAAGAAGTAGGAATGGTAAATCAGGACGATACACAAACTTAACAGTTACATGCTTTCAAAAAATGACCTTATACTGGAGACCTGAATTTGTTTCTTCGTAATCAGGATACTTCATCTTTGTCTTGCCATAATCCTTTCCACGCAATGCTGGCACTGTATGCTCAAACAGTGAGCCTACAATTAGTCTTCAAAGCTACTAGGCTGCAAGTAATAATAAGATAATTATTCAAAGAACTAATAACCCATTGTGTTATCCAATTTAGCACTTGAGATATGGTGACCACTAAGTAAAAGCCAACTTGTCATCTACATTAATTTTCATCAAGTCTAAAGCTATAATAGCTTTATTCTACTTTAATCCTTATGCATAATTATTCTAGAAAGGGGATAGTAAATTTCTCCAACACTCCCATAGAAATTTCCGTACGGATAACAGATAATAAGTCTGTTTCTTCTTATATGTCTACATATTGTAGAACAATTTATATTTCCATTTGAAAATGATGATGAGATCTATTTTAGTTGACAATATCCACCTATGATGGGAAGCTTAAACAACATCTATACATACACCAGAAAGTTTCAATTCGGCATTTGCAGACATTCATACCCTCTTCTTCATTAGAAAAAGTTATCTGCAATCATTAAGGATTTTCTTACTTTAACTCTTTAAGGACTTATAATTGGATCAAATGTTGGATTGATCACATACATCCCACCTCTGTAGATGCGATACATATTACCCAAGTAATCCAACAAAGTAAACGAGGCCTAAATGGACTTTGGCATCCCTAATCCAACAATTTCCTTGATGTTTCACTCACAAAACCATAACGAAAACAAATTTAAAGAAATTGAAAACAGAAAATTAGGGCAATATGTAAATATTGTGAACTCTAACGGAGAGAAAGGAACGGAGATTACTGTCAGCGTATTGAGATGCAATGGAAGCTTCACCAAACTGAGAATTGAAAGCCAACGCCGCTAATAATCCCATCGAAGACATCATCATCTGTCTCCGAGCAATCAGATACCCCTGTGACTGTGAGCGCTCCAAGCTTCCACTCACGTCTTCAATTCAGTGAAGTACAAGGATTTGCGCAAAAGCCAAAGGATAAATTGTAACGAATAACTAATTTAGAATTAATTGATTACTCATATAACTCAGCTTAAAAAGGAGAATTGAGGATGAAACAGAGACGAAAAGAAATGGTGAAGGAACTAACCGAAAGAGCTTGACATGTCGGGAGGACTCTGACAAACAATGTGCATGCTCGAGAGTGGCGGTGACGGCGGACTTCCGGCGGAAGAGTTAGCCGGAAAACGCTGAGGGAGAGATCCGACGGCTGATATTGAGGCCATCATTTTCAGAGAGAATTTTCTAGTGGAGTTTGGCAAAGTTTCGCGGGAAGATAACGGCCTCAGATTTTCCTTCACCGATAAATACTCAAATGCCTATTCTGCCCCTTCTTGCAAATACTGTTCTTTGTGCCCACATGACATATGCAATGAATGTACTGAAACATTAATTTATTTTGTTATTTCGAAAATTCTAGTATTTCCTCCCACCAACTAAAATTATCATATTATTGTTGAGAACAGAGATTAAGAATAAGTATAAAAAAAATAGAAAGTTGGTGGGCTTCCTTACTTTTGAAGTGTTAAAATTTTTCTTATTTAGAAAATGACAATATTAATGGGACACCTAAGGCTATCTGCAGCCCATCTCGACGCCGGGTGCTCGAGCGGCGATCGAGGATGGGGGAGCTCGAGCACGGTGCGTGGCGGAGCGGCGGGTCTCGAGCAGGGCTCGAGCACTCGAGCACCCCTCGAGCAGCGTGTGTTTAATACGCGCGGGTCCCAAGAAAAAAGAAAAAAAAGGGCGGGCGCGTGGCGCCACGCGCCAACGTTAAAAAAAATTTGAGTGCAACGGCTTGATTTTTGGCAACAACGGTAAGAATGCATTTTTTTTTATTTCATTTATTTTGCCTATAAATACCTATTTTCATCTCCCTCATTTTCACACCTCTCATTCCTTTTATCCCTCAAATTTTTTTCATCTCCTTCATTTCTTCAACAAATTCATCCAAAAAAATATATTATGGATCCCAACAATCCATTTTTGTCGGCGTGGTTTCCCGACATGTCCGACGACATGTATGGTTTCACGGGGGCGGGGCTTGATCAAATCAACCTCAACACTCCGGCCTCCGGCGAATCCTACCCGTCGTTCTCCTCCGACACCGACAGTCCGGCGACAAACACCGAGGATCGCCTCATTTTGGCACCGCCGCCATCCTAGCCCGCTGCCGGAGGAAGAAAAAAGAAGGGCAAGGGCAAAGCCATCGCCACCTCCGCCGCCGCTGCCGAGGAAGACGACTCGGAACCCGTCAAAGGCGTCAAGCGGCACAACTACACCGACGAGCAAGCCAGCTACTTGGCACAGATTTGGGTGGAGGAGACCTGCAACTCCATCGTCGGCTGCGACCAGTCCGGCGAGAGATATTGGGGCGCTATCCAAGAGCGCTTCAACAAGAAGTTCAACTTGGATCTCAACAAGAAAGCCATGAGGAGCTTCTTCGGCCGCATCCAGACCGCCGTTAAAGCCTGGATTAGCGCTTTCCAGAAAGCCCAATCTCGCCGGCCAAGCGGCGCCGATGACGGGTTTGTGATTGCCCAGGCCCAAGCCATCTACAAGAGCAATACCCAGACACCTTTTTTTCACTATTTCACAGCTTGGGACATTCTCAAAGACAATCCCAAGTTCCTCCTCGCCGATTTTTCAGACGTACCCTCCATGAAGAGGACGAAGACTACGGCGGAGGGCAACTACACTTCTTCTCGGTCCCAGCCGTCAGCGGAGAAGGCCTAGTCCACCGAAAGAGAAAGTGCGCCTCCCCGACCGAAGGGTCGAGATGCGGCAAGGGCCAGGGCAAGGGGCAAAGGAAAGAAGCCGATCGAGGGATCGTCCCAGTTTGAATCCGTCATGGATCGATATACCTCCCGAATTACCCAGTTCGTCGAGGCCAAGCATGAGATCGCGTTGGCGTTGCGGGAATCAGCTCAAGCGAAGCTGAAAAATGCTCAGGCGAGACAAGAAGTTGTTCGGCAGAGACAATATGCCACGGACTTGGAAGTTGTCTCCAAGGATACGAGATATATGACGCCGGAGCAACTCCATGTTCACAAGATGATGGTGGAGGAGGTGAAGCAACGTCGGAGATGGGCGTAGTTTTTTTTTGTAATTTTTAGTTTTATGTAATTTTTTTTTTTAATTATGTAGTGTTTTTTTTTATTGTGTGGGGCATGTAATTTTCCAATTTTCAAATATTAATGGAAAATTCATTATTTATTCGTAGTGTATTTTAATTTATTTACAAATAGATGAATTAATTTAATAAATGAAAATGGGGAATTGTTTAATATTATGCTGGAGCACCACTTAAAGACCGTTGGGATGCAGGGGTAGAGATCTCTAAGGGTGTTCTAGTGCTGGAGCACCCTAATGATCTCTAAGGGATGCAGATAGTCTAAATAAGAAAAGAATGACAATATGAGTGGATCGAAGAGAGTAGTTTTTTTTAGTGAAATATCCATTTCAAAAATAATATCTTACATTTGATCATATCAGTTTATTTTAAATGTTATTTGAAATATTATTCACTAAGTGTTCAGTGATTAGACTTAGAGAAAAAAATATATATATATTGATAGAGCTTACAACTTCAAATTTAAAAAAAGTCAATACTTCTTTTCAAGAAAAAAAAAAAAGAAGTCAATACTTAATCTCAAGGTTTTAAGATTAAGATTTTGCAAAAATTCGTATGCGGCAGGTCGTATGGCATGCGACCATGCCCACGCGCGCAAGCGCGTGCAAAACACGCAAAAATTTGGACCTTTCCCTCAACGCGTGCATCACACGCGCCTGACAACTTCTTTTTTATTTTTTTATTCAGCGCGTGCGCGTGTAATACATGCGCCTACCTTAAATATTATTTTAATCGACAGCTATTGTAACATATTATGTGTCCTATTAAACGCGTATTAAGACATATTTTAAGTGTCCTATTAAATGTTTGCAGTTTTATCTATTTTTTCCCCAATTTTTTTCGAAGTTTTTTTTTATAGATCAATATTAATCCCAGTTAGGGGTTTAGGTTTATTGTTCTCAATTAAGATTTAATTAATTCAATTTCTCTTAGGGTTAATTAGTCCCAATTAGAATTTATTAATTCTCAATTAAGGTTTACTAGTTCAATTCATTTTATGGTTCATTAGTCCTCAATTAGGATTTATTAATTTTTCAATTAGGGTTTATTATTTTATTAATTCTCAATCATGATTTATTAATTTTCAATTATGATTTATTAATTCCAATTAGGGTTTATTAATTTTCTATTATGGTTTATTAATCCCAATAGGTATATTTTAATTTTAGTTTTAAAATAAATTTAATTTAATTTAAAAAAAATGAAATATTAAAGAAATAACTTGATGGTCAACGGATGATCCGCATTGACCGGGTCGGGTCAACCCGGATCCAGTTGCAGGGATCCAGTTGCAGAGGATTTGTACTAAAAAAAAAGGTTTTAAGATTTAGATTATTTCACAACCTCATAAGTAAATAAGTAAAACAATAGTTGTATGATTATCGAAATTAATATTCAGTGATATATGTTTCGATTTGAATATGAGTATTATTCTAAAGCTCTTAAGGTAGCCCTGTGCAAGAGCCACCATACTTCATCTTTCTAGTAAGACTACTCATAGTGGGTGTCTCTATGGGGGGCTCGAGACACCCAAACCATGAAGACACCCTACTGCAAAGCCCCACGTATTGAGGTCTCTTTAGAATGAGATATTCTCGTTCTCTATGAAAAAAACGCAAACTAAAGGTATATATAAATTAATACGAAGGTGTTTACTATAATTGGGCTTTGGCCTAGTGATTTAGCTCTTTTTTTCTACAAGAAGGGGAGGGGTTTGAATCCCCTATGGAGCAAAAATGTAGTATTATTTTTTTTTTCTTCTTAGTTTTTTTTTATCTTTTTCTTCAGTCTTTTTTATCCTTTTCTTTTCTTTTTCATTTTTTTCTGTTTTTTTCTTCTTCTTTGATTTTTCTTTGCATTCTTTTTTTTTTCTTCATTTTTCTCTTCTTCTTCAGTTTTTTTTTCCTTTTCATTTTTCTAGTTTCTCTCTTCTTTGATTTTTCTTCTTTTTCAGTTTTTTTCCTTTTTTTGATTTTTTTTTTGCTTCTTTGATTTTTCTTTTCTAGTAATATAATTTCTTTTTATTTCTAGTAATGTATTTTTTTATTTTTTAGTAATATAATTTTTTAAATTAATGAAATTTTTGAATTTTTTCATTAAAATTAATGCAAAATACAAATTCAGAAATTAGATAGAGACATCCGTAGAAACAGTCCCGCTGCAGCTGACTGTCTCTATCTCCATCATACCCCATAGAGACACTACTATTGTAAATAGTCTAATGATTGATGAATCTTTCAACACGTGTGACAAAGAATTACAAAAACAACAGATGTATTTCAAATTATTGAATATAAATTATTTTCAATAGAAATCATACTCTCTTACACACAAAAACTACAAACCACCCTCTCTCTCTCTCTCTCTCTCTCTCACTGCGCACGCAGATTTGCACACACGAATTATGTAGTACTACCTACTACAGTGGCACACGGCAACTTGGATCTTGCATACACATAGTATGCATCCACCACACATCTGGAAAAACAATTTAATTTTGAATTAAGTTTGATTATTTTATTAATATCAAACTAACGCAGGTTACTTTCCCCTTTGTCACAATGGCTTCACACCGTCTCTCTATTCTCGCCTCTCATCCGTCTTCTTCTTCCCAGCCCCCTTCTCCGACTAACACCACCACTGCCGACCACCACCTCGACGACGACCACGAACAGATCTGCACTCATCTCACTCTTATCATTTCTTTCTTATCTCAACCCCATCGTCTTCGCGTCCGAGAATGAGTAATTGATTTTCAAGATTTTTCATCTTCATCACCGCCGTGTCGCGGCTGGCCGCCGCCACCTGAGCTATCGTCAGCATCCCTCCACCATGCGTTTCACCTCATCGCGGTGGCTGTCGCCCATCGACTCCGCCGCCGTTTTCCACATCAACGGATCGTCGTCTCTTGATTGAGCGCACAAGCTATAATTCCTCACCGTACATTACGATTGATAAATGCGCTGCTCACGGAGAAGCCGCAGTTTGTGTCGTCGTTGGTGAATTACAATCGTCTGATTGATGGGTTGTGTAAGTTGGGGAGATTGGGCTCCGCCCATTTGCTGTTTTACCACATGCTAATGAGGGGCCATTGCCCCAGCGTTGTCTCTTATACTACTTTGATCCGTGGATAGCTAGATTGGGAATTAGAAACATTTATAAGAATAGTATTTGAGGATAGTGTGGGCGGTGCCGTACAATATATTGGTGGAGCGGTAGAAGGATAGGGGATGGAGAGAAGAAAGATAGGCAATTGCAATGGTGAAATGAAGACTTTGATTTTCTATTTTTTTAATTTACATATAATCAAAAAAAAAGTTACTCAAAAATCTATTTAGTAATTTATTGATATGGATATTAGAAAGTGATTTATTTTCATTTTTTAGAAATTAGTGATCAAATGGATTAGTAATCAATTTGCGTCGACAGTATAATCAAATTCTCAATTTAAATAACTAATTGAAAAAAAAAAACCAAACTAATCTAAAATTTAAATTATCACCGAATTAGTCAAATAGATTTAATTAACTTCTAACGTGAAGGAAAACAAAGATAAAGAACTTGGGGTATTTTCATAATATTCACTCAATTCTAATTGATAAATATGTTTAACTCTTCCTTATTTGTCGAACAATTACTGTGTAATTAATTCGTAATTCCGATCAGTTTATTATCGATTAAATTGTTAGTAATACAATTAGTACTAATTACATTCAATTTTTATCAAATTAGCCATATTAGTAGTATAGTGAGATTGGTATTATGTCGGTTAAATTTGACCAAATTTCGTAGACTATAGTATAATTAGTACTGATTACAATCAATGTTACCAAATAACTATATTATATTGATTTAATTTAATTTTGATCAAATTGAATATACGATCGAGATATTAAGTGATTTTATTTAGCGATTCATCAAATCCCTACTTATCTTTAATGAGATTACTGTTAATTGATAATTAGAAACGATCGAGACATTAAGTAATTCTATATAGTGATTCATCAAATCCCAACTTATCTTTAATGAGACAACTGTAAATCAATAATTAGAAACAATCGAGACATTATATGATTCTATTTAGAAATTCACCACATCCCAACTTATCTTTAATTAGACTTAATTGATAACTTGAGTTTGTTCGAGGCATTAAGTGATTCAATTTATTGATACATAAAAAATTTGATTAATTTTTAAGTGATAACTTGATTTATTTATTAACAAATCATCTAATTATCATTTATTTTCAAAATTTTCATAATTGATTGACATTTTTTAATCGGGACGAGATTTTATTACTCCACAAGAACTTTTTTAGGATAGAGAGACGATAGGACGAGAGGGATGAGAGATAGACTTTCTTTTCTATTCTTTTATTATTTGTCCATTTTCATTTTTATTGCTTTTTATTTTTTTCTAAATCGATTTATTTTTTATAGAATTCACTAGACTAGTGTAATTATAATTAATTATATTTAATTTTAACCGAATTGACTATAATATAATGCATTTGACACTATTCTGATTCAATTTAGACTAAATAGACTATACAATGTGTAATTAGTTATAACTGGGGCGAAATATTTATTAGTTCATATTCATACGTAGATTTTATTGACTTTTATGGCGACATCAAAATGTTGAGAAAAAATTACTATTTGCTTATGGCAATAGCAAGGGCGATAAAAAACACACACACACACACGACGGAAATATAGCGAGAGGCAAGCGACTACGATAAAGATTGAAGAACAAACACACAATGTCAGGCGTTTTCAACGAGGACTGGATTCCTACGAAGTGTAGGAAAATTTTTACAGCACTTCATAGTAAACAAAGGGATCAGATGATCAATAAAAAGCAAACAAGGATGCCAAAAGACAATAAATTAATTTCAAAATAATTTTTAAATATATTTTTATATTATATTATTATATTATAAAATATATAATACAGTACACATAAATATACCTAATAGAAAAAATATTGGCAGAAACAAATATATATTGGATACGCACCAACACCGTCTATATCTATTTTTTTGATAAAATAATATTAATAAAATTACACTGGGGAGAAAGATAATACATTGTCTAAATCTTTTTTTTATATATAAAAATAGTATTAATACAAATTACATTGAGGAGAAAGATAATACACATCATTGCCCATGCACTGTACCGAAGAGGCTATGGCAGGAAAAGTACATTTTGTAAAAGCAAAGCCTAACTATGGTTCCATAGATTGAATTTTGATTTAATGTATTAACATTACTGTGCAGGGACACGTGTTGATGGATTAGGCATGGTGGATGCATACTATGTGTATGCAAGATCCAGGTTCTCGTGGCACACCAGCCACATTGTCCTGACACAGTAACCATTTAAAGATTGTGAATGGTGAGATTTGAGGCTATTCTGATTACAGTGTTAACGACACAATTCACGTGACATACCAGATTGATACCATTCTCTGTTAGCATCTATAGTGGGGGTATTTATAAATTAGCTTCATCCTTAATTTTTGTGGGATTTCAGTAAGTGAATAAATTTAGGTAGAAAAATTTGTCAATAATTGAATAATTTTAATTTTTTTTTGTATTTCTAATAAATAATATTCCCTCTGTCCAAATGTAAGTATCCTACATATCCTTTTTGCTTGTCCAAATGTAAATGTCCTACTTCACTTTTTGGACAAAAAACACATTTCCTCTTTCCTATAATTACTACCCTTTACCATTTTGACCCACACCTAACAACTAACCCAACCTAATTAACATCCCTAATTAAATCACTAATTACACAAACAACATTTCCTCTATTTGTCTCCGACGATCACGTCTTCAACATAGAGATGGAACTCTTCTACGTCTCTCTCCTCTCCCTCTTTGTCATCCTCGTCTCTCTCTCTCTCCACTTCCTCTTCTTCAAGAACAAACCCTCCTCCTCCGCCGACGGCCTCCCCCTCGGCCGCACCGGCTGGCTCGTCGTCGGCGAGAGCCTAGAGTTCCTCTCCGCCGGCTGGAAAGGCTACCCGGAGAAGTTCATCTTCGACCGCATCGCCAGATACTCCTCCTCCGTCTTCCGCACCCACCTCTTCGGCGAGAAGGTCGCCGTCTTCGCGGCTTCACCGGCAATTCGCACATTCCCATCACCAATCCCATTCATCTCACTCTCAGTCACAACCCATTTCCCCAATCACAAACCACATCAAAATTCCCCCTCGCATCACCACCACCAACTACAAAACCCTCGATTCCCCTCTTCAAATTCAACGTGCCATCACCCTTCTCATTACTACACAGTTCATTTCCCCCACTCCCACACTCCGATTCGCGATAACCTAATAACACCCTCTCCGCCCCCATAATTTTATTAAAATCAGAATTCTCACCGCCAAGTTTAAAGCTTTTCAACGAACCGAAATCGGAATCATGAATTGAACTACATCGGAAGCTAGGGGTGCCCATGGCTGAGTTGGCACTGCAGTACCTTCGGTTGAAGATGCGGGCGGGGATGTAGAGAGAGAGAGAGAGAGAGAGTATCACTTCATTAATTATTTTCACTTAACTTCACTAATTATTGTATTACTACTATCCCTACTCCTTAACTTTTACACCACTCAAAACACATTTTTCAGTTTTATTAATCTCCGTGCCCACACCAAATGGGACATTTACATTTGGACGGGGGGAGTAATAAGAATAATTAAATAAAATAGTAAAAAATAAAAATCAAACAATTTTATTTAATTAAAAAAAATTACACTGCTTGGCATTCAACAAAATACAATAATTAATCCCAATTAATTATTTATAGATGTGAATGAATGAATGAATTGAAGAGGTGTGAAGAGTGAATGAATTGAAGGGATTTTATAGGTGTGAATGTGTTTTAGCCATTGATTTTTTTTTTTAATTACAAATATAAAAAAAAAATTAACACTGGATGAATCCCAAAAACTGCTTCAAGGGAGTCGAGAGGGGTGTCTTTCAATTGACTCCCTCTTCGACCCCGCCATCAACTCCATCAACAACGTCATCGACCCCGTCGAGGTCGAGCGCGAAAGTTATCCAACTCCGCTCGACTCCAGGGATCGATAATGCTGTAACTGTAACATTATTTGTCGCCATATCACCAACCGACTTTTCGCACAAATAACCAATTAATGATTCAAATTAACATATTCCGAGGGAAATCGCACAAAGTGAAGTGTGTGTACGCAATGTGCGAGTTTTGTTTTTTTTTTTTTTTTGGCAATATAGTCTTCAACATTTCTGGTTCCGTATACTAGAAAATACGAAAATTAATTTTATTTCGTGTTTCATTTTGCAAATGTTATTTATGAAGCGTGGCGAGGAAAAGGTAATAGTAATAGAATTAAGGTCATTAAAACGAAAAATCGACAAACTTAATCTTACACCAAAATATTCTTACTGTTCTTACACACACACACACACATCACCGCAACGACTGGAAATCCAATCACTTTATTAAGTCACAATTCCAGCAATCAATCGAAAAAGCTTACAGGCTGACTAGCTTGAGCGAATTCGCCTTCTCTTGCAGACTGTCGAGCAAGCTATCGAAGCTCTTCTTGAAGGAGTCCACTCCTTCCAGCTCCAGTTGCGACCCAACGTAACCCCAGTCGATTCCCAGCTTCTCTAGAGCGCTGTAAATGCCCTCAGCTTCCGATACATTAGCGTCTATAGTTCTTGCAACAGACCCATGGTCGATGAATGCCAGGAGCGCTTGATCAGGCATTGTTGAAACCTATATATATAAGCAGACCGCGTTAAAAATTAGATACCAAGGGCAAAAGTTGAGGTGATGTTAGCTTTCTTCCCCCTGGACCACAAGTGTCGAATGTGTCCAAAAATAGAGGATAAGATGGCTCACCGTGTCAGGTCCGACAAGAGGAGCCACATATAGAGTGTCTGGATAAGCTGGATTCTTGACGCTGGTTGAAGCCCATAGAAGCCTTTGCTTCTTGGCTCCTTTCTTCACCAAGGCCTCCCATCTTGGACCCGAGAATTTCTTCTGGTAGAGCTGGAAAGCGAGAGCTGCCTGAGCGTTTGCAGCCTGTGAAGCAAGGTAGGATACAGTCAGACTAGTTCTAGGCCCTTTCTTTTAAAGGAAAAACCCCGGTGCATTATTAAGGGTTTTCATATGTATATGAAAACTGAACTACCTTTCCCCGGAGATCAAGTGCTTCTGGTGTTCCAATCTTTTCAAGCATCTTGTCAACAAGGCTGTCCACACGACTAACAAAGAAAGAAGCGACACTTGTGACTCGGGAGAGATCACTGAGCCCAGACGCTTCAAGGCCATCGAGGTAAGCATCAATAACTGCTTCATATCTAGCGAGAGAGAAAATGAGCTGCATAGATCCATAAGATCAGTATCAGTACCTTATCTACAGTTCAAATATAAAAATGGAAGTTCGGAAAGTAAGACTCCATACATGCTCGTGCATATATGTTTAGGGCAATTCTTAGTTTTAAAAAGACCACAACAGAGTAATCTGTCCATTTGTCATATATGGAATCATCAAACTTCATACTCGATTGGGACAGACCGACTATAACTTTGAAAACCTCATATTCAGAATCAGTTGATCATGAGTAAAAGTTACATACTGATAATGTTGCCGATGCCAATACATTTTAATAACATCAGTCATTTGAAAGAATGTAACAGTCGACTCACCGTGACATTAACACTTATTCCATTTGCAATGACTTCCTTAATGGAAGGAATGCACGGAGCTGTAGCAGGAATCTTAATGTAGACATTAGAACGATTAACCCATTGATGAAGCCATTTTGCAGCTTCTATTGTATTCTCAGTATCATCTGCAAGTAGGGGTGAAACTTCAACAGAGACATATCCATCAGCACCATCTGTTTCGTCGTAGATCGACTCAAAAAGCTTGCATGCATCTTGGATATCTTTCACGACGAGCTCCCAGTAAGCACTCTCAATGTCTTTTCCAGATTGTACTAGTTCCCTGTAGTGTTATTGCCATATCAATTCAATTAAAAAGGAGGGTCATTCAGGTCTCATTTTCAAACTAACAATCCATGTTCATTTCATTGCCATCAAAATGAAAACTTTAAAGGCTCAAAACAAAGAAAATATAGTTTTTTGAAACGAATAGTTGGTATGAGATAATCATTTTACATAATACATCAACTTCACATAGTTCCTTCAGCAACCTGACATAGAAGCCAAGCTTATACTTTATAAAAGAAGTGTCAGATAAACTCAATTTATTCTATAGATATTTTGGCTAGCTAATAACAAGTAGAGAAGAAAAATACTACTAGTAGTTTACAAGGAACCGTGACAGCAACAGATTCAGAAAATTTGAAGCAACTTCAACAAAGGCGGAAATAAATATTTGAAATGAAATCCCATAGTGTCTTACTTGAATTGATCATTGTACGCACTTGAAGTTGATATTGCTTTCTGGAAAATCTGCAATCGGACACACTAGATTAATAAATGCCAAAAAGGGGGATTCTTTTTCTATTAAACAGTACATATAATATTTTGTTCATTTATGTATAGAGATCACATCATGATAGAATTTAAATAGAATAAGGATGATACGTTAAGATGCATTAAACATATTAATATCCCTTGCATTGATGAAGGGAGAGGGGCAATTTACCGCTGGATTGCTGGTTACGCCTCTAACACCACTCTCGATCAATGGAATAAGATCAGTAACTGGACGGCATAGATTATCGTACCACGGGCTCTGCCCTTCCTTCTCATAAAGATCATGCAGAGTTGTTCTCTTCACACTACTCCCATTTCCACCTACTTGAGAGCATCTCACACTGCCCAACAACTTCCAAATTAGATATAAAAGAAATGCAAACACAGCTACAAATTACAAGCCATTCAAGATATAGCTTTAAGAGCATCCAAAGTGGGGGTCTATATAGACCTAGGTTGAGGAATCAAGTGAGACATGATTTTCAACCAAAGTCTATCCAATCATTGAGATTTCAATGACACGTACATACTCGTCGATGGCTCGCCCTCCTCTTCTTCATCACCGAATGCTTCTAGGTAGATCTCAATGGCTCGCCGACCCAACTCGATATTTCTCTGAAGACGCTTCTCGTCTTCATCTAAATTGAAAAACTCTCCGGAGAAATTCATAGTATTTTTTTATGTGAAAATTGAAGTAGAATTGAGAGAGAAGAGGGTAGATAGGTGTGAGATGAGGTGAAGACGAGTGTGGTATTTATAGGAAAATTTGAACAATTAGCCGTTAGCTTTTTTTAATTTTTTTTTAAAATTTAATTACTGAAAAGAAAAACAGAATCAATGGTGTCCACTTCCTCCCACGTCCGCGTGGAGAGAGTCGATGGTGGTGTCGATTTAGAGCATTCACTATGGGGATCGAGCACCGGGGTCGAAGCCGGTATCGATCCCCCTTCGATACTGCCTCCCTTTGACCTTGCGGGGTCTAAGCCATAGTGGCTTTTATCGACACCGGGGTCGATCGTGCAGGGTCGAGAGTGGTGTCGACACTGCTTTCAACCTCACTCTCTCCTTCCTTCGATCCACGTGGCTTCACACCATTGATCCGATTTATTTATTTATTTTTAAGAAATTTAAAAAAAAAAAAAAAGTTCAATCATTGAAATTACGCTTCACGGCGATAGACCATGTGTCTTACTCAGAGTCTTACTTAACCCAACCAATCATTGAAATTATGCTTCCCGGCGATAAACTTGGGGTCTAACTAGATACCCGTAGTCTTCGACATACCGCTCAACCTCCGCCTTCGATCGACATCCCACAACAGGGATCGACCTCGTCGAGGTCGGGGGAGAGTTGAACTCCTCACCTCGACACCGAGGATCGACACCCGCGTTGTGAGTCGAGAGGAGTGTCTATCCATCGACACCCTCTTCGACCCCGCCTTCGACCCCGCCTTCGACCACCCCCCCCCCCCCCCCCAGCATCTACCCCGGTGAGTCGATGAAGGGAGTCGATCGACTCTTTCGACCCCAGGGGATCGACACCCCGTAGTGGGTGATTAAACAACACTTAAATATGAGGTCATATAAAATCAAACACCTAGAAACTCAGTTCATTCATCTCGGCGAAGCAAACAACAATTAGAAGGCCCAATCATTTCAAACACCAAAACATTTTATATCTCAAAAAATAAATAAAATAATCAAACACAACATAAACCAACGCAACAGAGAGATTGAGAGGGACGAGAAATAAGATGAAGATGAGTATATATATAGATGCTTACACCAACGAATGAGAAATTCTTTGGCCAGCGCGCACACTCAGCTTGGAGGCTGAAACCGATTTCTCAAAAATGGTGATTTTGTTGCGAGGATCAACAACACAGCACATAGGCTGCTGCTGCTGCGAAGATCTGCTGAAGCTAGTTGCAGAATTGGCAAAAGTAGAAGTTGAGAGCTTGGAAATGGAAGCCATGGCTGATTGATTCTGATTGCTATTGAAGAAAATATAAGCAGAAGAGAAGAAAGAGAACTCGTCTATGATAGTCTGCAAATTTTATTGGTAGAGCGATACAATTGAAGGTGGGAGAGACGTCTTCAAATTTGGGGATTAGGGCTAATTGTAATTAAATTAAACAATGAAATAGGTAGGAAGGGTTGTTTTTCTGTTTGACCTGGCTGTAGGCGCTATGAAAAAGCCGGTAAGTAAAGGGTAAAAATGGGAATTTAGCATGATTGTTTGGTGAAGGTGGGGCTGGCAGGGCTGGTGGTAGGTGATTTGTAGGATTTTGGATTATTTAATTTCAAGCGACATATAGTATTTATTTTACTTTTAGTACTATCATTAATGCGAGTTAAAGAAATGTAACTATGTAAGTAGAACGTCATTTATAATAATAAAAATAGTCAAAAATATCAACCATCAAATAACTAGAATGGAAGGGAGTATATATAGATTTGTGATTTGACTTGAAAAGTTGGAAGGAAAAATATCGATAAACTTACGTCGCCATCCAATATTGGCGGCTATAATATCTTTCGGATTGCCTAGGTTTTATTTTTTTATTTTGCAAAGAGTGTGTATAACCGATATAATCTTTTTTATTAGACGCCGAGACTTGTATAGAAATTTAATTTGAGGTGCCTCTTGAAATATTTTGGGTGCATGTAAAAGCACCCTTTGGGGTATTTGACTTTAATCCTTATGAACTTTTAGATTGAAGAAAAGATATTATATATCGGAGTACCTTAACTGACGACACAAACAATTTCAGTATACAAATAATACTATATAAACATAGGCTAATGATATTTGGTCACACAGTCGCCAGCCACACGCGTAATAAAAAATAAAGTTGATTGTAAAAATGGAATAATCACATTTCTCCCTATGATTTATGCTTCCTCAATTAGGAGATATTTCTATTTTCAAAACCTATATTATCATTTTTAACTTGTATGACCGGTCACAATATGATCAAATAGCACTACCTATAATCATAAAGTGAAGTCGTATTTACACAGTTTTTGTATAAAAATAATAATGTATGAACATAATGTGAAGTCGAAGTATATTCTATGTAAATACTATGCACAGTTACAAATTTCTATATTCTTTTAAGTATAAATTTTTCCCATTTCACGGTGTTGGTTTTTGTCTAAAGATGTCTAGATTTAGTGTATTGATTTGATGTGATTTTTTTCCTCATTTGTTTATTCATAAAACTAAGTTAATTAATCGTTTTCATGTAAATTCAATGAGTAAAGAAGCAACGAAGTAAGAGATGGTTGATTATGCACCTTTAAACTTTAATTTGGTTCTATGGTAGGTGGACTTGGATACAATGGATCGATCTTATCGTGCGGCACACATACGTACTACCATTTGGGGAGTTACTTTGAATTTTTTTGAGCTCATTTCTTACGCTATTAATGTCTATGTATTGCTGAGAAAGATGAGTTGCATTTTCTTGTTTATGACTTGTAATGCAAATTTAATTAGTAATAATTATAAATCTAGTCGAAAATTTGTCCAACTTTTAGAACCAAAAAAAATGTTTTAACGACCCAAACTTTCATATTATCATCGTTTAATTTGAGAAATTTTAAAGACTATGCTATAATAGGTTAGATGAATAGGCCAGCGCCCAATACTTGCTTACGGCTACGAATTTCGTCGAAATAATTTCCAACAATTGCCGACATATTGATGGATCCGATGATGCATTCAAGAATCACATCATGCATGCGATACCAGATTGAGAAATGAGCAAGATTTTCAAGATTGGCATCTAATCATTATCATTCTCTTCAGATTTCATTCTTCAACATATGTACACAAAAATTAACTATATCTGCAGCAACCATGCAATCATGGGATAAACCACGGTACATATCCTGGTTAAATTTGTGCACACAGAAAACCAAAACCAAAAATTAGGAACTCGCATTCCTCAACAACTTCTACGACACTCACGTTTCACGATCTTGAAGACGACAAGATGCTACTTTCTGCACGAGCACAAAACTCTACTCGATCGTGTCTTCACCAAGGCTTGAGGTCACCAACTGGTCCTGCTGTCCAGTTCAAAACCTTTTCACCGGGCTTCACGTATACTCTCTTGTCGTGGGGTAGCTTACGGGCCAGTCCGTTTAAGATCTGGTGGAAAGCATCTCCCGATTGTGCTGGCTGAGGGAACAACATTGCCTGTTTCATTGAAGGATTGGCAAGTAGCCTCTGCTTCCTTAGAATCACATCCACGGGGATAGATGTGAGGATAGTGTCCAAGTAGGGCACGTCCTTCTCCGCAACGAACACACCTATTTCTTCCCATGGAATGGCATCTGCAAAGGGCAGCACTATGTCATCTGCTATAATCACCGGAATGCAACCAAAGATCACAGCTTCCACGAGTCTAGGACTCCACGGAGCCCAACCGAGAGGACATAGACAGAATACGGCTCGCTGCATGTCTTCATAATATGTGGTCGGGTGGTCTGTGGAGATGTCGAAAAGTGGATTGTTCTTGAAGTTCTCCCACATGGAAGCCCTAGCACCTCTGTATGCAGATCAAAAGTGATGCCATTAGCTGTCAATATATTACAATAAATGATATTACACGGGTATAGATACGTACTATCACTAGTAGTTAATTATTTAGGGAGCATTCACTTTAGATTAGATCGACAAGGCATGTGATCAAGTATTTGAAATATTAGTCAATCAGACAAGCTCAATTTTGTTCAAGCCATCAAGTATGTGGTGGATTAACCTATCTTACTTTTATCTAAGTTATCACCCAACATAAACACCCCGTTACAATATTGTCACATTACAAGGACTGCTTTTCATTTGACTCCTAAACAGATCAGTTTGGGATGTGAGACAGTCTGATGCAGATGCTAACAAACACGAAAACTAACATCTTCATTTGACAGCAATGTTGAAACATACCTCGCGTAGTAACCACCTTCAGGATCGTTGTTTACATCATAGAACAAACCACGGAAATAGACAAAGATGGATCTTGGTGTGTCGGGAGGAATCAAGTGGGACATGATTTTCTCTGGAGGCGCGTATGGAGGTATTGTTATCGAACCTTCGTTCAAACAGACATGGTTTCGTTGTCCAAAAGTTTGAACCAAGGTAGAACGTTGAAGTAAGGGAAGGATGCCTCTTTTTATAGCTTTCTCTTCCTATAATAAGACAAACCATTGGGGAATGATCAACCAATCTTTATACAGACATTAAGAATATCAATATGCATGCAGCTAATGCAAAATGATTTTTTCAACGAGGTGAGACAGCAAGCTACTAGAAATGGAGATCTTACTTGATAATGGAAGCAGGCGCCAAAATCATGGGGAACGAGAAAGAAATGATCGGCTCCTTCAGTCTGATTCCAATAAGGCCATTTAGTCGAGATGAGCTGTATTGCGCTTCTCATCATTCTCGGAGATTTGAAAGGCAGTGGCAACCCATTAGGCGCAAGGTCACATGTCGAGTAAACAGGCGTGTAGAACCAATCTGCTTCATCGGGATTCAAAGTTCGAACAGGGCTGCTTAAGAGAAACTGGTGCATGAAAATCTCAGCAGCAAACATGTGTGTGAGACAACGAGGATCTTTCTGCAGGATCTTCTTGTTGTATTTGCTTGGAAGTTCATATACATAAACTTTCAATCTTCCAACAGGATTATCATCAAGAACATCACCAGCACTTCCTATATATATATATAATGTCAAAATCAGCAAACATGTTTTCACAAAAATTCGTAAACTCTAAAATAAGTTTATGGATTTGAAGGACTAGATATTCAGTTATATCAAACGATCAATTCTAAAAAATGAATTAAAATGATAACAAAAGAGTACATTGACATCATGAAATGTTGATTTCTTTGCTTTGTCAAAAGAGACTTGCTTGAATTTTCTAGTACATTATCTTGCTTGAACTGCCATTTTTCCAATCCCTTAATTTTCTCCCTAATTTCTTGATTATCTATCTGTGTAAATAGTAGTCATACATTTCTTCAAACTAAACCTACACGCACACACACACGCACACAAACAGTAGCATTTCGTTCTGAATTTGATTGCAAATCGCCAAACATCAACAAGCTCAATGCCACGCAGAAGAAAAAAAACACAGAAAATCAGCTTAAATTAGAGCAAAGCGATAGCCAAAAGAGAGGTGCATAAAATGCATGAGCTGATGGAAAAAATAAAAAATTGTTTCAATAACCTAATTCAGTTGCTCAAAAAATTCTTAGCTAAAAAGTAAATAACCTGAAATTCTCTCAGTGCGGGCGCCGCGGCGGTCAATCCCATCGACGGCGGCAATGGTGGCCGTGAAGAGAGCAAGAAGCAGAAAAGTCCACATTGAAGACTCCATAATTCCTCAGCTGAGAGCTTGGGACTATATCGATTTGGGGAAAAGGGTGAGGCATTTATGCAGGTGGGCAGTCGTACTAGAATGTAGGTGAAGAGTAACCTTCTTCGCTTGTTTGCTTTTCTTGCCATTTAAGACAGCACTAAGGAGGAAAATATTATGGGAATTTAATATGCAAATATTGTGGATTATTGTTATAATGCGTATGGTCTGACCTTCCCTTCCATTCCCTTCAATGGCGAATGAAAGCTGCATTTGTTTTGCCAGTTGGATGGGCCGTCCACCTCAAATCACGACCAATGATTGCGTTGCGTTTTTATTTCAATTTGATTTGATTTTTTGGAACAAAACATGAATTTTAAGTAAATGTTATTCGAAAAAGTGATGCTGTTTGGTTTGAGATACTTGAACCAAATTCAATAGATGGATTTTTTTTCAAGTGATTATTGTTAGCTCAATAAAGGCAGGGATGACTGTTGATGTTGTTGATTTTTTTATGAAATTTCTCTACGAGCACTTACAGCGGAGTTTCATAGGGGGTGTCGATCTTGTGTCGATGGCGCTCGACACACCCTGTGTCGATCACCATTGAAATTACGAGCTACATCAATTCATCTAATTCATTCCTCATCATACAAATTCACTTGTTGGTTCAAAAAAAAAATATGAGTTGGTCGGGTGCGAGCTACAATCCTGAAGAGGCGGAGGCGCGACGCCGCCAACGTTTGCAGCGAGCCAGGGAGCTTTACCAAATAGTGGCCGAGTCTGATTCGTCAGACGACGACGACCAGGATACGAGGACGTACATCCACCGGAATCGTGAGGAGGCTGAACAACGCCTCCGACGGGATTATTTTGTCGACCACCCTATATGGGGTGATGTTGTCTTCCGCCGGCGGTTTCGAACGAGCAAGCGCCTATTCTTGAGAATTGCTCAAACTCTTGAGGATCGGGAGCATTATTTTCAGCAACACCCGAATGCCACTGGAAGATTGAGGTTCCACCCCTGGGTCAAGTGCATTGTTGCTCTGAGGCAACTAGCCAATGGTGGAGCAGCCGATCAGTACGACGAATATCTGCACTGTGGCAATTCCACGGGCAATGTCATCCTGAAGAATTTCTGTCAGTCCATCAGATCTGCTTTCGGCGACGTATATTTGAGGCGACCAAATGAGGCTAACATCGCCCAGATCACTGCATTGCACGAGAGGACGCACGACTTTCCCGTAATGCTTGGAAGCATCGACTGTATGCACTGGCAATGGAAGAATTGTCCAACTGCTTGGAGAGGAATTTACACTGGACGAAATAAATCTCCAACCCTCGTCCTTGAAGTTGTCGCTTCCCAAGATTTGTGGATTTGACATGCTTTTTTTGGTGTCGCCGGTTCTCTGAACGACATCAACGTGCTCAATCAGTCCTCTGTCTTCGCCGACGTCATCAATGGTAGAGCGCCGTCAACCGCTTTCACTGCAAACGGCAGCCCACACCGTATGGGATATTATCTCGCCGACGGCATCTATCCGAAGTGGGCCTCTTTCGTGAAGACGCTCAATGCGCCAACAGATCCGAAGAGACAGCGATTCGCTCGGATGCAAGAAGCTGCGCGTAAAGACGTTGAAAGGGCTTTCGGCGTCCTGCAAGCTCGTTGGGCAATCATAAAGGGCCCTGCTCGCATGTTCTTTCGGGAGCATTTTATGTGATGTCATGTATGCCTGCATCATTCTGCATAACATGATAATTGAAGATGAAGGACCGAGGGCAACTGAATTCCATGCTGAATCGAGCGCAAGGGGCGATGCAAACGTGAACAGGGCACCAGTCCATCAAGGGGCGCCAGTGCCACTCCGCCAAGTTATTGAGAGACAAGCTCAAATTCAGGATGCACGTGCCCACGACCGCCTTATGGAGGATATGATTGAAGAGATTTGGGCACGTTTTGGTCCACTTCGCGAATAGTTATTGTGTTTTTATTTATTTCCGAATTATTGTATTTTTTTTAGTTATTGTCTTTTTTTTTAATTCAATAAAATTGTCAGTTATTAATTTCTGAATTTAATTAAGTTAGTTTTTATAATATTTATTACAAATAAAAAAACAACAAAATAAAATCTATTCAATCATTAAAATCACGTTACCCAGTGCTTAGACCTAGGTCTTACTCAACCCCATTGATGTGGAGAAATCAACCTATGTCTAACTCAACACCACCAATCATTAAAATCACGCTTCTCAGTGCTTAGACCTAGGTCTTACTAGACCCTTGCTGTAAATGCTCTAAAATCAACCTCATTCTAATTTCTAAAGTGCTTCTCAAGCCAACAGATGTTACTGCATCGATCAATATTGATTTTATTTTTTGTATTCTTATATTTCGAGCTACAATTAGAATGTACAGTATAAAATATAGGACGATCCATCTATAGTAGTATAATAATACTGCTTTTCTTCAATATTATTATAAATGATTACTTTCTGCATATTAAAATATACTTTTTGTAAATAATATTTTCGCATGTAATATATGAGAACATTTTAATAATGCAACTGGTACTTTTCTTTTATCGTAAGCGATACTTTTATCTAAATTAGTATAATTTTCCAATATCTTAACTGAAGTAATGAGGCTCCAATCAACTTGCTCAAAAAAAAAAAAAAAATGAGGCTCCAATCAAGAATTAAAAATTCAACATAGCACGCAGTGAATAAGAAGAATAACAATTTATGAAAAACAGCATAAAGAAAACTAAATGAGTATTCCCCCTCCCCACCCCCCCCAAAAAAAAAAAAAAAAAAAAAAAAAACAAAAAAACAATCTATTCGGTAAAAATCAGGAAAACTCAATGTGTTACTAAATCTTTAAAAGGACAAAATAATGATAAGTAGCCCAGCATTATTCAAAACAGCAATGCCCTTTTCAGACCGCAGGCCATTCAATCAAGTCAAAAAAAGATTAAGGAATTCTTGAAAGAACAAAACTAACTATTACAGAAGAGTATAAAATTATTCGTCAACATAATGGCTTTACCAAAATTTTGGCGTTACCACAAATCCTTCGAGACCAAGAGAGCTTCTCTCTCATCCAACCAATAACTTGTTCTCATCTAAAAAGCTGTAAGTGGGAACCTCCAAGTTAAATGGTGCAGGCCCTTTCCGAATCCTACCAGATATGTCGTAATGCGACCCATGGCATGGGCAAAACCAGCCTCCAAAATCACCGGCATTTGGCAACGGGATGCACCCCAGATGGGTGCAAACCCCAACAACCACAAGCCATTCTGGATTCTTAACCCTCACAGCATCTTCTTGTGGATCACGAAGGGTGGCCACGTCGACACTATTTGCCAACTTGATGTCATCTTCAGTTCGGCGCCTGATGAAAACTGGCTTCCCACGCCACTTCACAGTAACAGTTGTCCCAGGTTCAATACTAGACAGATCCACCTCAAGGGAAGCAAGAGCAAGGACATCTTTACTAGCAGACATGCTTAAAACAAATTTGAGCACAAGGAGTCGAGCCAATGATGCATATACGAACCTTCCTCCAGTCAAAACAAAGTATGCAAACGCACGTTTGCTGGGATCACCTGGTGGATAACGCTCGTGGTTGTGTTCATCATAGACAATCTTTGAACTGGGGTTCTTGATAGCCGCCACTGTGGCAGGGATTCCCGGAACCAGGCCAGTGTCCTGTGGTGCTGCAAGGGAACCAGAAGAGAACCCTAAAAAATGCAAAGGTTCAAATATATTACTATCTGAGTGGCATTCTAAATTATACAAGTGGAACAGCCGAAATGGTATAAATCCACTGAGAAGCAGCTGTCACGGAATAAATGGGAGTAGCAACAGCTGTATATCTCTTGGAAGTTTAGCAGGCCTAATATATAACATATTTGAAATTTGGAACGACGGAGAAGTTCAATCACATAAAATAACAGAACCACTTAGTATAGTCGACTAAACATAAACACCTAACCAAAGCACGGAATGCCAATGGCATGTGATGTAACAAAAGGATGATAAAGGACAGATAACAAAGCAAGATTTAAACATATGATAGCAAGTTAAAGCTAAAGGAAATGACTGAGAAAACACTTTACTGTAACGAATTTGAGTGTGCAAGGAGAAATAAATGGTAAGCAGCAAAAATGATTGCAAAAACTTTCAACATCCAGTTAAATCAAAAATAACCAACTGCCCAACAAAAACAGATGCATACATAATCACGAAGAATCTGGTTGGTTAGTTGTTCCCTAGGATAACCTTTACCACACACCTAATCATCCAATCAAAAAAATTCAATCACACTAAGATCATAAACAACCAACTATCCGACATACACAGTTGTTTACACATAATAGTGATGAAACTAATAGTTTAGTTGTTCGCGTAGAGAACCTTTAGCACAAACCTAGAGTTCCAATTGAACAGCCATCAAAGTCGATTCACGACCAAGAACCATTGACAAAGTAGTACCAATAAGATCCTTTACTTAAGTGAAACTAGTTCAAAAAGCCACCCATTTTAAGGTGAACACCATTTACCTCCACCATGTGCTATAATTGACATTTAAAAAATGTGAACACCATTTACCTCCATCATGTGCTATAATTGACACAAAGTATAATTACCAGGATTCCAGCGAGCAGCCGAGAAGGTAAAGTTTTAAATCATGGCTTCAACCACAGAGTCAATTCAGTTAGCAAGTATCTAAATCTAATGATCTGGAGTTTGAAACACAAGAAGGAAGGTATTGTTGGTCTTTTGTGAGGGAGGGGAGTTTTTACAGGTTCGAACGTACAAACCATCAAACTGCCTAAAAACAGCCTACTTTAAGGGAAACATGAAAACCATAGCCAAAGCATTTCTGCTCGAGTCTTGAACCAAGACCAGAATACAAACGTCAAAACCAGGGAATAGCAAGGGAAAACCTGTACAAGGATTTGCAGGCAATAAACTTATAAAAGTAATATGTAAAAATTAGTATCAAAAGAGAAACAATTACATTCTTACATTAACAGTCATTCCTGATGTCTTGGGCCTAATTATCTAACATTAATAGAGCATCTTAGTTCCATAACCAGCATATCGGCTTAAATAACAAAAGCGGCTAATGTAGCATCAAAGAGGCCACTAATCAACAACACATCAGGGGAAACTAATCCATCAGCTCCGTGAATAGCAAGAGAGAATATTTCATCTCAATGAAAAAGATACTACCATTTTATTGATGGGCAGTTTAATCACAGAAAATCGTTTTGTGAAAAAACATTTTTTTTACATGTGCAATTCAATCAATAATTCTAGACGCACGCACACACACACAAACAACACCTGAAGCAGCAAGAAAATAAAATGATCCAAAGACCCCGAGATTTCAAAATCCACACCTCCGCAACCAATCGGATCTTCGCAGCAATAAGATATACAATAATCAATTCAAACGAGACTCATAAAGAAGCAATGAACCTCTGATCTGATCGAAAATGGAAACTGATTGCACGGGTGGAGACGCGGATCCGGAGCGTCCGTCAGAATCGCCGCCCACAAAAGGGTTTCTGGAGGCAAATGCGGCGGAGGGAGCCTGACTCGACCGCCATGAGAGAGAAGACAATCTCCTGCCCGCTACTCTCAGCATCTTCGATCAAATAAATTTTTCACCTTTCAATCGGATTTTCGAGCCCTAGCTCAGGCTTCTCTCTCTCGCTCTCTCTCTCTCTCTCTTCTTGTTCGCTAGAGAAGGGGAAAATGGAAAAACACAAATAAGAAAATACAAATTTCATTTGTGCGAAGTCAACGACGCCGTATTGGGGAAGTTGACGATTTCACGGCCCACGTATCTGATCCATCACCTCCATTGTATGGCCCAAATGTTAGGCTTTTAATTCTAGACAGGCCTGAAATTTTACTAATCCCAGTTTTTGTGCAATTTAGTTTACGATAAATAAAAAAATAAGAATAAAAATTAATTGGAGCGGAAAAAACACTCCAACATTTTAGACACACTTCCTGAAATTAAACCTAAAACTGGTTTTACTTTAGAGTTAAACAAGCATATACGAATTAAACAGAATCATATGCAAGGTTGAAAATTTAAATAGCCATGTTATGTAAATATTTATACTACAAGAGTTCACGTTTCGACAGAACAGTGGTCTCATCTTTGTGTGTTGTAGAGATCCTACCTTTATGGCAGTGTAGTGATTTTATTCGAATAAATATTCATATATCATTGTAATACCTCGTAAAATAAAAGGGAAAAAAACTCCTGATAAAACAAGGTACAAACACCATATAAACACAAAATATTAAATTGACGGTTTATAATACACGATTATTTTTCCACATATTTTTGTTTTATTTGTATAATAATAATGATTGATTATAGTAAAAACATGTCACTTTTGGGCGTTCATTTGTTTTATGGCATGGGTCGACACTGGGATCCAATGTCCCATCATCATGATAACTAGGGGTAGTAGTATTAATTATGATTTATTATATTATGATTTTTTTTAGGTATATGAAGAATTATTCAATCGTGCACGAGAGGTGCAATCCAATAACGAGATACACAGTTCAATAACAATAAAACAAATCACAAATTAAAAAGGCTCGAGACAAAGAAATTGATTACAATCCAATCTCCAAAACTAAAACAAACACAATGCGGAGAAAGATTTGATAGTGTGAGATACATAAAATATCGGAACACAAGATCCGAAGTAGTTGGTAATAGTAAGAAAGAAAGGCGACTTTACTTCGTGTGTGAATGTGAATATTTTTATTTTGAGAAGTCGTGTTCCTAAAAAATGTATCAAAAATACGTGCTCATTTATTATGGCATCCGCATTTGCCTTTTAGTCATTATTATGAGCGATTGAAACATTTTAAATAGACTCAAATGCCAAACTGTGGTCCTAGTATATTCGAGTCTCTTTTTTAGTCGAAAAATATTCTTTTTAATTGGGGAACAACCTTCAATTGCCCTAATATTTTTGTCGTCCTTTATGTGAAATATGAGAGGTTTGGTGCTAATCATGAATCCTTCCAGTTCTACCCCTTTGTGTTCGAATATAAGGCCGATTTTTTCGGAAGGGGACTCGACTCTGATTCTTGTTCAAACAAAGGAAAGGTACTTTAGTGTATTAGATATTTCTTGAAGTTATTTAACGGTGAATGATATCCCGATCGAATTATTTCTTCTAAATGGAATTGTATTTGCATTGTTTATACTTTGTTGCTATAATTACTTTATCGACCGTGATATTGATCCGCTCTACGCTTAGATCCACACGTTATAGATCTTAGTTTCGGATGAGTTTTTGAGTTTTTAAATTATGAAATAGGTTTAGAGTAATTCTCATGATTCTTACCAGCCAAACTCATATGCGATGTATAATTTTTTATATTTAATATTGATTTTTTTTTTTATATTAGTTATGTTTTGTGTGTAGTAAATCCATAATATATATATACATATATATATATATATATATTTTTTATTCTTCTTACAAATGGGTTTGCTTGGATCTTAATTCTTAATGGATCCAGGCCCAAAACCTAAAAAGCGTTGATGCAGACTTCCTTTTTCCATTTAAAAAAGAAAAACGAAAAACAAACAAACAGTAGCTATTCGAATAATCTAAACAACAGTTAAATTTTGTAAGTATTCGTATTCTTTTCATTAATTACGGTTTAAGAATTAGTTGAGGTTTATGTAATTATTTTAATTATTGATAGATATTTTTTTCAATTTCATAAAACAGTTTTAGCTTATAAAAGTCGTTAAATTTATATAATTTTTTTTTTAACTCGAATCCTCAACCTCAAGGTTGAAGAAAAATAATCTTAAAAAGGAATATCTCAATATTTATGTGGAAATTTCAAAAAATAAAAATAAAAAATTTGACCATCGTTATCCTCTAATGTTTTATTTATTCATTCATACTCCTTCCTTCTCTTTGCGTTTTGAGCTTCGTTGACTATTTTGTTAAATCATCTTTATCAATTACTCTATGAATGTTATGGATTCTATACATCTGTACCACAAAATTAATGTGCATATTTTGTGATTTAGTGAAGATATATGGTATGTGGATTGTAAATTTGACTTTTGTTCAAGTGATGTAATTTGTTAGGTGAGGAGGCGACCTGAATATTTTGTTGTGTAGTATTAGTACTTTAAATCTTCTAAAAATAGCATATGCTTTATTCATTTATTTATGTTATATACTTTATACATTTTCCCCCTAGGGTAATGATGGTTGGCCACACGGTGGCCAGCTACACGCGTCAGAAAAGGAAAGTTGACTCTTAAAATGGAAATAATCACATTTTCCCCCTAGGGTTTATGTTTCCTAATTGGGGTGTATTTCCATTTTCAAAACTTATATTGCTATTTTTAACTTGTGTAGTCGGCCACAGTGTGGCCAAATATCACTACCCTATAATTAAATATGTTGATTTGTGTGTGTAAATCAGAGAATAATATTAGTCCCATCTAAGAAAATATACATGTTATCAATATATTAATGTGAATTTCACATGAGTCGTGGTTTAAACACGAATTAAACAATACACGTTGAACGTATCATGATGGTTGACAATGTGTAAATTACGGCTCTAGACACCCGTATAAGATGTACTCCCTCCGTCCCATCGAATACAGTCTGTTTTTCTTTTTGAGACGTCTCATTATACTTAGTATGTTTCCTTTAAAGGAAACAATTAGTTTATATATATGGTCCATCATCTCATCTAAACCCTATCAACCTACTCTCACTACACACTTAACCATCCTATCTATAACTTTATTAGTATTATAAAATATTGCATTCACACTAAACACTAAACACTTTCTTTACACACAATACCCTTTTTTCTTAGTCTCCTTGCCCATGTGAACTAGGTCGTATTCGGTGAGACGGAGGGAGTATTGATAAATTAAACTCCCTCCAATTAATGAAATTGCAATTTTACCGCACGTAAATTGGAACAAGGGTAAAAAAAATAGAAACCGAGTAGGTCTAATTACTTTTAAATGATTTTGAAAAGTTAAAACTTTCTTTATTTGAAAGATGAGAATATTAGTGAGACATTCAAATAAAAAAATGATGATAATATAAGTGGATCGAAAAGAGTACGTATAAAATAAGGGGCTAAGCATAGATTAATATTTTACAGTATATATATGTACATACACATATCACAAAAATGTCGAGATTGATTACCTGGTTGGTTAGCATTTTATTTTATTTTATTTTGACAGAGTAATGTTACTATCCGTGGTGGAAATTGGAAATTGCAATTAATTTTGTAGGATTACATTTTATGATTCGTATGGAAATATGAATTAAGTTGGGGAGGGCTGATATGCTACTTTATGAATCATATTTATTACTAGGTTTGAAGTCCACCAAATCTTTGTAAGTCGAGCATATTTGGACAAAAAAATCGTAGCTCAAGTTGAATATATATATATATATTTTTTTATGATTCTTGAAGTAATACATAAGTTATTTTATCTTAAACAAACGTAAATTAACAATTGAAATGAATAAAAGAAGACGTAATACTCATTTAGTATTTTATATAGTAGATTTGAATTAGAAGAGAAAAGGAAAGTTCCCTTACTTTGTGTTCCATGCATATTTAAAAAATTTGAGTTGTGTGTATTGGATTATCAGCGCAACATTAAATGCAATTTGTCATGTATGTGGAAATGTAAATTTCATTTATTGCCTATTAGCGTAATATATTAAATGCAATTTACATGTCTTTGAAAATGCAAAGCCACGAAATTCCATCGGTTCCTCTTTAAAAGAAAAAATGTAATGCTCTTTTTCCCTCGCACCTTTCATATTGAAGGCAAATTTCAATTTTCAACCCAAACATACAAGTCACAACACCTATGGCTATAATCTGAAAAGTTTGACCGTCAAATTAAATTTTCAACCAATTTTTGTGATTGCACATAGATGTAATTCATGTAAAGTAGACTCCTCGTAATAATGCATTTAAAAGTTACAGTAATATTTAATTCAGTGGGAGGAATATCTCCAATGATTCACTCCATGATGCACTCATTTTACACTATTGTAGAGTAAAATAATAATTAATCTCATATTCATCTCTAATCATCAAATTTACATTTCACTTTACTTTTGAAAATGGCAACAACACCCTTAATTCATTTAATCACGCATGTTCAAGGACTACTAACTTACAATCATAGATAAACATAAACAAAGTATACTGAGGAAAAAAATATAATTCAATCTATACTTAAAAAAAGAAGTAGATCTATAGTTGTAGGACATAAGAAACAAATATAGATATATTTATTTGTTTAAAACATAAGAAAAAAAATACTATAGATCTATAGTTTTAGAACTTACATTAATTATGGGATGAATAGAGTAAATGCCATTTGATTATCATAAGACTACGTTTATCAGCAGCCACCACTTGTAGAGGTGGATCGCCACATCAGTAATTAGGATAAAAAAAAAGGAAAAATAGTGAGACTTCAGACTTGTAGCAACGCGTTCGCATTTCACAAAATTACAATCACTTGGTCTCTCTTTCTCCTCAATGCATCAATCATGGGATGGAGACATTTGTCTCAATTTCATTGATTCATATGATGTTTTTTGAATATTAAGATAAAATCATCATATCTTTTATACATTATTTTAAAAATAAATAAAAAAATATACCAAAATTCGTATTTTTTCATATTCTATAAATAAAGATTAAATTTGCTATAGTTTTACACACAAAACAATCTCTTCGTTTCTCTACATATAACTTTCATTTTATCATACCTTCTATTTTCTTTATTCTATTTTCGTTTATCATCGATGATGACAACTATTCTTTTGATAATTCTTAAAATTTTAGTTCATCCCAAAATTTCGATCCGTTCCAAGAATATTATCCTCATTTTGATAAATTTTCAAATTCCAACGAATATCAGAGTTCATTTCAAAACACCACATACGTATTTTAAATTTGTATTTCAATTGAAGTAATTTATTATTTTGGTTTGTTATTTGTAATTTGTCATCGTTATGTTTTGTTTATAATTTTACATTAATTTCAAATTATCTTTATTACAAATAATTATATTAGTATTAAAAATAATGCAAAACATAAATATATAATGTTGTGATTTGGGTGGTTGGGATGGTCATTGATAAATCAGAGAAAAGTAAAAGTGATTAGATTGAAAAAATATTGAGGATGTAAAAAAGAGAGAAATTAATTAAATATTAAAAAAATGGCTGATTGAGTGATCTGTTTGGTCTCCGATAAATATGGTCTAACCGGAAGAAAAAGGAAAATTTCTAAGTTGAATAGAAAATTCAATGCGCAAGAATTTAGGAAATGGATTTCTTTTCCGAAGGAGAACAAATGAAATCTTGTCTACTTTTTGCTATGATATTCAAAAGTAAGAGATATTTTTGGAAAAAATAAAAATAAAAAAATGGTAAGCAAGAGGGGGGAAACGGGCAGAAAATGAAAAAATTCAAAAAATTTGCTAAAAATTAATTCCCGATTTCAAGTCCGCGCCAAACAAGCCCCAATTTTCTCCCCTGTATTTAAGCGCATACTCCCAGAACCAACCACTCACTCCACTCTCCACTTTCATCTCTTTCTTTATTATTTTTACCATCATTATCATTATTAACAATTTTAAATATATTATTATTTCCCCCAACGATCGTCCAATGGCGCAAGTTAGCGACCTCCCCTGCGACGGCGACGGCGTCTGCATGGTCTGCAAGCAGAAGCCGGCGGAGGCGGAGATCCTCACGTGCAAGACGTGCGTCACGCCTTGGCACGTCGCCTGCCTCGCCACCCGCCCCGAAACCCTAGCGGATACAGCTCACTGGGACTGCCCCGACTGCTCGGGTCTCTCCGCCGCCGCCGCCAAGCCGGCCGTCGCCGGAGGGGGGCTGGTGGATAAGATTCGCGCGATCGAGTCCGATGCGTCGCTCACTGATCTGGAGAAGGCGAAGCGCCGCCAGGAGCTTCTGAGCGGGGCGCCGGACGCCGAGGAGGCGAAGAAGGAAATGAATGCTGGTGGCGATGGGGGTGTTTTGGGGATTTTGGGCGACAAGTTCAACTGCTCCATTTGCATGCAGCTTCTCGATAGGCCAGTTTCTGTACGGTTTTGCTCCTTTCTTCATCTCTACAATAGCGTAAATGTCTTTGTGTTTGAAAATTTTGCCATTTCTGTGTTTGATTTGGGATTTTGAGAGATTTGACTTTTGCTGATGAATGCCTTGACTGGGGTCCGTTTCTGGTATTTTCAATAGAACGGCGTCGTTTTACTGTGTATAAATTGCCTTTTCCACTCTTTCTCGGCTATTCTGATGGTATATTGGATTTGTGCTGCTTTTTATTCTGTCACTGCCATTTCAAACAGAGTCAAGCCACGGTTTATATGCTTATATATATATTCAATCATTTTTTGCTCGCTGTGGTTTGAATTCCTTTTACTTCCAATTTGCATGAGCTGATTTATGTTTTGCATGTACTGTTCTTATGAATTCCGAGTTATATTCATATGCGAAGCAATCTCTGGAAATCACCCTGATGAAGTAGGGATTGGTGTCGGTCTATTTGAAGTTATTGAATGTGAGTAGATAATTCTGTTGCATATTCAATGAGGTGAGCTGTGCTATAAATGGCTCCTATTTGTTTTATTTATTGAAACGGAACATTTAATCGCAAATTATGTCATGGTTACTTATACAACTAAGCTTCCCTGTGATGAAAAAATTGTTTCACATGTGTGTTTAACTGCAGCATGCTATCATGTACTTGCTATTATTTTTTTGGATTTACATGTAAACCAATGACCCTTATATTCTTGATTCTGTTTTCAGACGCCATGCGGTCACAACTTCTGCTTGAAATGCTTTCAAAAATGGACGGGACAAAAGAACAAGACTTGTGCGATTTGTCGCAAGATGATTCCTCCCAAGATGGCTAGGGAGCCTCGAATTAACTCTGCTATTGTTATGGCAATCAGAATGGCCAAATCTTCCCAGCCTAATTACTCAGGAGGCCCTCCGAAGATATACCATTTTATTCATAATCAAGATCGTCCTGACAAAGCATTTACCACAGAGCGAGCAAAAAAAACTGGAAAGGCTAATGCATGCAGTGGGAAGATTTTTGTCACAATTCCTTCAGATTTTCTTGGTCCAATTACGGCAGAGTATGACCCAACAAGGAACTTAGGTGTTGTGGTTGGAGAAACTTGGGAAGATAGGATGGAGTGCAGGCAGTGGGGAGCTCACTTTCCCCATGTTGCGGGTATTGGTGGTCAGTCTAATCATGGGGCTCAGTCGGTTGCACTCTCTGGGGGTTATGAAGATGACGAGGATCATGGAGAATGGTTTCTCTACACAGGAAGGTATTCAATGCTGCTTCCATTAGTTGTTGATTACCCTTAGATATTCTCATGTCTTTGCTTTCTTCGTACTAATGAAATCTGTATGAAGTTAATGTGAAACCGGATGTGCATAGTCTGCCAAGACTTACTTTATAGAGGTCTATTCATAAGCTACCATGTTGACGATGCATGAAGAACTTCTTTCCTGGTCAACAATCACCAGTAACTTGGTATAGCGACAAATGTGTGAAGTAAATTGGTTTATGGTTACAATCAGAAACAATTATTGTTAGCTAGATATGCTGTTGTTTTTGTCACTATTTGACAGAGGGTATTGCTTTTCCAGCAACACTAACCTAGTAGTGTCAAGCATGCTTTTTATATGCTTGGCTTGAACACTCTGTATTCTTATTACATTTGAATTTCTTACAGACTATTGTGCTAACTTTGATTCAGCAAAACAAGCTCTGTGACAATATAGCCATAGGATAATGAGGAAAGTTGTTGATTTGAACCTTAACATTGAAATGAGATAACAGCTCTATTATCTGTTGTGCTTATGTTTAGGACCTTAAATGTGGTGCTTATGTTTAAAACCTTACATATGAAGATGCTTGATAGGCCTAGTTTGGATTGCTATCATTGGAACCAATTGTGGAGGGCCTAAGTTAATTTTCTGTGTGGCAAATGTTATCTTCGGCCTGGTGTTGCATTTTCCATATTGATGATTCGTGTCCTAAATTCTATACTTCATGGCTGGTTGCAGTGGTGGACGTGATCTTACTGGGAATAAAAGGACGAACAAGAAACAGTCATTTGACCAGAAGTTTAAAAGTTCCAATGAAGCTCTAAGAGTTAGTTGCCGTGAGGGTTATCCTGTACGAGTTGTGAGGTAAGCGGACTTTCCTGTGCAAAAATGTTATTTGGTTTTTCTAGTCATGCATAAAATGAAAAAAAAGGAAGTAAAGACATTGTGAGATTGATAGCTGTCTAACAAAATCTTTAACCAGTGTCTAGGAAGTTGTCTTCCATTTTGTTTAATTGGCTTCTAATACAGCTTGCTCTGATATTTTCTTTCTGTTTTCTAGGTCTCATAAAGAAAAACGGTCTTCTTATGCACCACAGGAAGGTGTTCGTTATGATGGGGTTTACAGGATTGAGAAGTGTTGGCGTAAGGCTGGGCAACAGGTAAAATTTAGCCAAGAAAAGGATTTCACTTGCAACTTTTATTTATATGGCCTCACTACATCATTTTTGAATTATAACAGGGATTTGTGGTCTGTCGTTATCTATTTGTTCGTTGTGATAATGATCCTGCACCATGGACCACGTGAGTTGTTTTATAATTGCCTCACTTGCCCACTCCACTACCTGTGTTTTAATTATATATGCTTAAACACTTTGAACCTGTATCCTTTTGGCTCGTAGTGACAACCAAGGTGATCGCCCAAGACCTTTACCTTGTATTCCAGAGTTGAAGCAAGCTACTGATGTTACTGAGAGGACAAAGAGTCCTGCCTGGAATTTTGATGTGAGAAACTTAGTCTTTCATTATATTAAATTTTCTTGTGTTGTAATAATGATTGTTTCTGAAATTTGCATTTGTCTGGGGCTTTACCTCTCCAATTCTGATAATAAAATTACTGTAAGACTCATCTGTCTAAAACCTTTTCATTTAGGAGCAAAAGGGCCTCTGGACATGGATGAAACCTCAACCTCCCAGTAAGAAAACACCTGGTGATGGTTGTAATGATGGAAAGACTAAAAAGAAAAGGAAGTATGGAAGTGGATCTGTAAAAGAAAAGCTTTTGAAAGGTTATCTTCTATTTCCCTTTCCAACACTGCTTTAATTATTGTGTCTTCTATGTAAATATGAACTTTTTCACAGGGCATCATTTTGATTCAGTTGGCAATTTTGTTTGTGGTCTTTGTATGTTAATGTCAATACTTATGATTGTATTTTAACGTGGCATGGTAAATATATTGCAGAATTTAGCTGTCTCGTCTGCCGGAAAGTGATGGTTCTGCCACTCACTACTCCCTGTGCTCATAACTTCTGCAAGGGATGCTTAGAGGGTGCCTTTGCTGGTCAAACTCTTGTAAAGGATAGGAACCGTGGGGGGAGGACGTTGCGAGCACAGAAAAATATTATGAAATGCCCATCTTGTACAAATGATATTTCTGATTTCCTTCAAAATCCTCAGGTATGTGTTGTTCGCTACTTAGAAGCATTTTTTATCTGGTTGTATACAGCTCATGCACTTTATCTTGTGCATTTATCCATACAACACATTGCTTATTCTCAGATTCTATAGAACTTGAAAAGTTTGTGCACTAATGATTGAGCTGACCATGATGTGTGCAGGTCAATAGGGAGTTGATGAGTGTGATTGAAACACTACAGAGCCAGATGGAGGAGGAGAACTCAAAGGCTAAGGAAACTGAGGATGGCCAAAGTGAGAATTTAAGTGAGAATGCTGAGAGTGAGAACACAGACATGTCAGCACAGGAAGATGCTGACAGCATGGATGTAACATCAGACACTGTTGCTGAGAGTAAAGAGAACTGTGAGGTGAATGCTGAAATCCCAAAACCGGACAAGAGTGATAAACAGTTAAACGGCACAAACACTGGTCGTGCCTCTAAGCGAAAGAAAACTGGTAATGATGGAGCCAAGGTTGAGAGTACAGACTCCGATGTCCAGGAAGATGCTGATAGCATGGACGACACAACAGACATTGTTGCTGAAAATAAAGAGAACTGTGATGTGAATGCTGAAATCCCAAAAGAGGGCAAGAATGATAAACCTTTGAATGACAAGAAAGCTTGTCGTGTCTCTAAGCGAATGAAACCTAGTACTGATGGAGCTAAGACTGGAGATTCTGGAGGCACAGAAGATCATGTAACAGCAAAAGCTAGCAGGCCTAGGGGTAGGCCTAGGAAGAATTCTGGGGCAAATTAGCTCCAGATGCAGGCAAGGAGAAGAGAGAGCTGCAGGATGATGCTCATACCTCCGCAAACTCATGTTAGACTTTTGCATATAGTCTCTTCTCCTTTAATTTTGCAGTAGCTGCCCCGATGTGGGTAAACTAACTTTGGGTGAATGAGTAAAATATTTTATGAACTGCATTTTTTTCTGATATCTTGGCTACAAGTTTCTCTTGGCATGATATTAGAGAAATCTTTTGGAACTACAGTAGATATGATCTTTTATCCGTCTATGATCATAAGCTTACCTTTTTGAAGTTAATCTGGTACTTATGTAAATTTCTCAGTTTTTAAACGATAATGCAGAGAAATATGTTCATACGTTTCAAGTCTAATATTTATGTGACTAGTGACCTCTCCAACCTCGTATTTAATGCTTATATAATGTCTATTGTTGATAATACATATACACATTATCTATGTGCAGTGCGTTTAGTTGGTGTATTTAAACTGTTGCAGCATTTAAAAGACATCAAACCACCTTATAAAAGAACAGATATCAACTGGATTCTAATCTGATGTATTGCTTATTTATCAAAACTCTGTTTCAAACATAGCGCAGTTTTCTATTTCAGAAAATATTACTCGCCTACCTAATCGAAATCCAGCTGATTGTCCTGCTTTTTAAGCCGTTTGATTAGAGCTTCCTTCTCCTCTTCAGGCAAGGCCTGGAAAATGAAGACTGATTTGTCTCCTATATCATCCTGCAGGACAAACAACATTCATTCATTCAGATGATTGCTCAAATGTGACGACTAGAGTCAAGGCCGATGCAAGTGTAACAAATATCGCGGAAACTACAAATAATGACACAGTGAGATATCAGCAGCAAACAAACTTATACAACCTTGATAGGCTGAGTGAACTTTCTTCCCGCGAAAACCATAAAAAGTGCCATCCACACGCCCAGCAGAGTGAGTTTTGTTCCTTCATCCATCAAACCACTCTGTACATCCATAAATTGTAGTAAATTATTTGACGGAAAATATTTAAACCCGTCGTTGGTGAGGGGTACTCATCTAGTGATGCAGTTGACAGACACCAAATTGTTAAATATAAGTGCGAGGAATTTAAAAATATTGTAAGCTGTCAAACCAAATTTCAACTAGTTTATACCATACTCTCTAAAGAAATCGAAACCTTTAGATGAAATAGTAACGATACAAGAGTAAACTATACCAGATGCCCAAGCAGAACAGTTGGAATGATAAATGTCAATATACCAGCTTCCAGTTTTCCATAGCAAAGCCCTGTTTCACATACATACAATGAAAAAAATTCGTAATTAAACGAAAACTCAGTTATGATGCTGACAAACATCTCATATTTATTTAAGAGCAAATTTATATTAAATTTATTATAAACTTAATATAATTAGTAATAGACCTACTACTAACAAAACTAAACTTAATTCATCAATTAATATTATAGTCCTACTCATGTTATAGCTAAACTTAATCCATCAATTAATAATATAGTCCTACCCATACTATAACCTCATTTTATTGAAAAGTTATACATGCAACGCACGTAACCACTCGCTAGTACATACAAAAACTACTAAAGATTGACTTGTATTGAGTTTGATTCAACCAAATTCAATTTTGTTTCAAATTAAGCTCAAAGTGATTTCCAAAGTGTAACATTGTTAATTACCACTCCTCTTGCTAGTAAAACTATCATGTACATAGCCACTCATTTCTTCACAATTAGAGTTGAATTATTGGCAATAAAATCGAAAACCATACCTTCCTTGAAGACGAGGCCAGTCAGAGCAGCAAACAAGGGACCAACAAACCACACAGCCGTCGGATTCTCAACAACGTACTCAACCAAACTCTTCCCCGCTGGCTGAGCCAAGGCGGCGTAAACTGCCAAGGATCCAAGAGCACCGATCGCCCACAGCGCCTGGAGCGTGCGCTTGATTTCCGTGACGTATATGTGAATCAAGTAGAGCGACACACCCAATCCACAAGCTCCAACGCCATAGAACAAATCCAAATTCCTTCCGATCAATTCATACAAATCCGAATTACTGCTGTGCAGGAACGCCGCCGTGGACGCAATCACGAAAGAGGAGGCGGCGGTGACGAGCCCCGATCTGTAGAGAATCACCTCCTGAACGTCGGATGATTCGACTTTCCACGGGCCGTAGACGCCTTGGTAGACGGCGGATGGCTCCGGCTGTTCGCCGACGGCTTGGCATTTGATGGAGAGAGAGGAGCGAAAGCTGATGCGGCGGCGATTGATCGGAGGTGGACTGGGGCGGAGGAGGAGAGAGTGAGGTGAGGGTTTTGGGTAGAGGTGGAGAATGAGGTTGGTAGCAGTCATGGTTTTGGGGAATATAGTTAACGAATACGAAACCAGTCCTAACCGCTAATTTTGGTATAGCTGTTAAGAAATGAAATTCCGTTTCTCTCTCTCTCTCTCTCTCTCTCTCTTTTCTTTGGTTTTTCGTTATATTTAATTTAATTTTATGTGATGGAGGAGATATGTTAGGAATTAGGATAGTCGAGTCATTTCCATTTTGTGTAATTCTTTTGGAATCTTTAGGCCCATTTTGAAATATGGAAATCCAGTAGTAAAATTCATTTGGACTTTGTAGTATTTTCGATGGAGAAAATTATTTTGAAGCTTACTACTGGATTTCCAACAAAATTTTCTTTGGTTTTCTCCACCAAAATAATTTTCTCCATCAAAATTTTCTTTGGTTTTTCGTTATATTTAATTTGGACTTTCTTAGGCCCTCGCTTGAGCCCGAATTGGGAAGTCAAGGTCCGAAACTTGGCCCGTCCTCACTCGAAGTCCGGGCTCACCGTCCTGGTCACCGGCGCCGGGGGCTTAACGGAGAAAGTGGTTGGCCCATGGATTTGGCCGGATTTATCAACTCATTGGCTAGGGCGGTCCTCGGGCGACTGATGCCGGCATCGATGAGGTTGGTACCCTCTCACAACTTTGGCTTTGAGGGCAATTTTAATTTGGAGTGCGAAGCGTAAATTTAATTTAGAACATGGAGCATGAGATGTGTTCATACAGAGATAGAGAAAGAGGAATTTGGAGGAGATGATGAGTTGGCAATAATTTAGTGATGTGTAATTTGATTTGTTTTTTTTTTTAAATTGTAAAATTAAAACGACGTTGTTTTGAATGCCACATCATTCTAAATTGGACACGTTATCGTCAAGTTTTTTTCCAAATTGAATTTGGACGGACATTGAGAAAAATTAGAAGCTTACTATTTATTTTGCTAAAATTAATAGGTTTGTCATTTATCCAAAATTTGGATAAAGGTCAGATATTTTTATGCATTTTTGCCTAAATTAAATAAGTGGCCTATCTTTATCTTGTTGTCCATTATCAAGCCCATAATTAGATTCCGCATGAAATTCTTGATCAGCCCACCATACTTTGATGGAGTAAATATGGGAAACATATTTATTTTAATGCAAAAACTTGTATGCAACCGATCGCATGTCATGCGATCAAATCCAGCTGAAATTTAGAGACCGCTGGATTTCAATCCCAACCGGCACGGAAACCCATTCGGGGCTGGATTTTTTTTTTCGATTTTATTTGCCGTTTTTTCTTTGGTTAATATATTAAGTGAGGGGAGCCGAAGTGTCCAAATTGTTGCCGCTAAGTTTATCTTTATATTATTAATCGGAGCGAAGCGGAGCCGTAACATTGGAGCCGAAGACGAAGCCGGGAAAAAAAAATCCAGCCTCGGCTGGATCCCAACGCCGGATGGGATTGCACTCCAGCGGTCGCTGGGTTCCAGCGCCGGCTGAGTTTGATTCTAACCCGACCCAGATCCGATCGCATGATCCAGCGGCAGGTCGCATGGGAGACTACCTCTTATATTAAAATTTTAAATAAATATGATTTAATATATGAATTTTTTTTTAATTGTGCAATCACACTCACTATTCTAGAAGTAGACAAATCTATTAGGTTCGACGGGCTTTAATAGAAGCACATGCCAGCCAATTTATGTAAGCCGATTTCTTAAGAGACTTTAATAACGGGACATATTTGATAGGGTTAATTATGTGAAATAATTATATAGGATAGTGAACAATAAATCTTAGTCACCAACCAAATGTTCATAAATTTTGGTTAAATTTTGATGTAAAGTAAAGGAAAAAAAACTTAATTTTGTCTCAATACTTGATACGATGGGGATGAATATACGTATTGGTCACAATCGTATTAAGTGTAGAAGTCTTAATGACTTGACACAATTGGAATTAATGAATTGACTCATCCATTCCAATCATACCTAAAATGTTAAAGTTAACCATTAGATAAGTGATAAACACGGTTTTTGTACACTTTTAAAGGTTCATTGATGTTAATTTCATGCTTAAAAAGCATGGTTTTAATAAGTTAACACTTAAGTTTTGTTGTTTTGTGAAATTTGATACTCCTATGCATGTTTTGAGAAATTATTAGGATAAAAGAGTGATAATTGAGAGGAATGAGCATTAGAATCTTGAAGGTCAGCTCGATAAGAGTTTAAAGCGAAAATGGATCTAATTTTGGAGTTATAACGAAGGAGAATGAGTCAAAACAAAAACGTTGTGCGCTGCTCCAGTATGATACGCGGACAAACGCGAGATTTTTGGGATTTTGCCTATTTTTTGCTATTTTTCTCCTATTTTGGTTATTTACTAGTCCTATTAGGATACAATCTTGTACTCCTCACCTATATACATGTCCTCAAAAACACATTTAGAGAGACACCTTTTATTATTTAATATAAGGTTTTGCAAACTTTTAGCTTTGTTTTGAGTTTTTGGAGAATTGGAGACAAGAGTTCAAACAATCAAGATTTTTCGTTTCGTCTACAATTTTCTTTATTGTTGATTATGGATTTCTTTTATTTTGATTTGACGTTTGCTATAATTATGAGTAGCTAATTTTCTTATATCCTAGTGTCAAAGAGTAATGCGATAGTTAATTTTGAGTCTTAATCAATTAATCAAATACAACCTTCTTTTCTTTCTTGTGTTCTCGGTTTGATTGTTTGCATGTTGCTTGATCACCAACTTTGCATGATTTGATGTGTTAATTTAAGATCGGAAGAAGATAATTAATACTATTTGATTTAGAACATAGGACATGCATTGCATAATAACCGGAGGGAAAGACTTTGTATGCGAGCACTAATCTAATCAATTTTTTTTGGAGTTGCATGCATTTGATGTTTGTCGGGAATATTTCATGTGATCAACGATTTATTCGCTACGGGAGTAGGTCTAAGCTAAAATTGTGAATGTTCTAAGAAGAGTCAAGTCCTTATGTTAATTGATTGATTGATTAAGATTAAAAAGTAATTGTCCATTGAAATCGAAACACTAGGATATCTTTTCTCTTATTTGAATCCTTAATTATTTTTGCTATTCGCTTTTATTCTTATTTGTTTACATTTAGCTTAATAATTAAAAATTAAAGTTCGAAAGTCTAAATAGAGGAAAAACGACTGAAATTAGTACTTGTTAGGATTAAATCAATCTCCATGGATACGACCTTACTTGTTAGGATTAAGAAAGTTGTGGTTGTAAGTGGGAAAAAAGTAGGATAGTAGGGGTATTTTTAATGACTTAGTTTAGTTTATTAATCTATTTCCTTGGCTACATCTAAAAGTTTTGGTGTGGATATATCAAAACTTGGGGAATTAAATATAGTGAATTTGTTTGATTTTTTAATTAAGGGGTTGTGAATGGTTGTGAATGATTGTAAACTTAATTGAAACATTTTCATACATGGAGTGACCTTTATATTGTTAAAGTTAAAAAAAAATGATTTAATTTCGTGGCCTTTACATTTATTTTTGTGAATGATTGAATTTTGTGAAGATGTATTCCATTTCGTGGCCTTTATACATAAATTTGTATTTAATTTTGTGAATGATTGAATTTATAACATTGATCGTAAACAATTGAATCATTTGAGGGAATCAATTAAAAATTGCATTGCATAAATAATTAAAGACTGCAATGCATTAAAAAACAAGACTGAAATGATCAAAAATAAAAGGATGGAATCTGCACTGTTATAATAAATTAGATTTCATCCAAGACTGAAATGTTTGGAGGGAACTTTTAAAGTACACCTATCTACCACTTGACGAAGCTGTCGTTTGTACTTCACGCAAATAAAATTTGTAACTCATATGCCCACAGTAGGCGATAGCCAGCGGTAAACAGGATCGTACTCAAGGGAATTAGTGTAGTCTCTCTTCCACGTAATCGGTGTCACTAAAAAGGTTTTGGTCTGTACTCGATTGTCTTGGTCAATAAGCACTGAAAATTATAACTGAAACAAAACAAGAATTTGATTAATTATAAATAGGACTTGGACTGGATTTCGAATTAATGAACATTAATACTTTTACTCGATCACGAGCACAATGATATTCAATCGCACACCTTTACTATTTAGTTTAAAGAGTAAATTAATTCATGCCCTATGGTCACGAAGTCACGGCTACGAATACTTTACCCTCATATCTATCCCTTTAAATTTGAGTATGCCAGAGACACTCTAGACAAAACTCCTTCCTTGATCAACACACCCACGAAGACCATTCAGCAGATGTATTGCCGAAGGAGCATTAATTATTTTAGATCCAAATCAGCCAAGAGATGTCCAAGACATCGACTGCTCTCCAATACTTAACATCTATTCGGGCACAACAACACTCTCGTGTGACCCCGACTCTATTAGTGATCTAGACTCTTTAACTTATTGGTGATCAAGTAATTAGTTATCTTGCCCAAATCTAATATTAAGCCCTAAGTATTTCGGGAATAAAAGAACACAATTTAATTTAAACGCTTAGGCCTCACGAGTAATCAAAGTACTAACATTCACATCATCTTGTCCAATCCAAGTTTAAGAAATTAGCTAGACATAATATTAAATGAAAACAAAACAAAAGAAATAAGAGAAAACATAATTGGAATTGAAATAAGAACTATATTACCCAACATCAAAGTAGATTGTGTCTTGGCCAAAACGCCAGCAAAAACTAAAGCAATAAACTAAAAACAGAATTTAAGCTTTGCTCGTAGGACTTGTTTTTCTCCTCTCAAACTCTCAAAACAAAAGATGTGAACTAAAGGTTATCGATGATGATCTACAGAAGAACCTACAACCATATATATAGACTACGAAGAGAGGTAAGGCGGTTACCTTCATGGGCTGGACTCCTTCCTTCTTTAGGCCTTGTTTCTTTCTTTGACCAGACATTAGATTTCTTTTCTTCTTCTTGTTGGATTTGGCTTTGACCAGTCTCATCCCGATAAGGATGAAAGTTTCCTTCCTTATCTTTTTCTTTGGAGATCAAGTATCATCCACTTCCCGTTGGTACATCCTTCTGCCTTGGTCCGTCTGCATCAGTCTTGCCCTCAACGCGTACTAGTAGTCTGGGTACTCTGCTGCTTTGCCGATAAGATTATGGGGAGGTACTCCTTTGCATATAGCTTGCTCAAGATAAGTCTCTTTATTCCCAGCTACAAACTTCAGCCCTATGACTATATTGCAGCCCAACGCCAGATAAGCAGTTTTTCGTCAGATTATGCCCACAATCGCACTTGTTCTGTCCTGCACCCACTTCCTCCTACTTGATACCTTCCAGACACTTAAAACTTGAAAAAGACACAAAAGACACGACAAAAAGACAAGAGAAATTAACACAAATACAAGTTCATAACCACTATCTAAACACAATAAATACACCAAATGTGTCTTCCTACATTCACTACAGCTTCTCCACTTTCAAAAAATGTTGGAACCTAACAAACACATACCAAATCTTTCAGAGATTGAAAGAAATAACATTGCAACTTGGCTTCTTCAAAACAGCAGCAACAACTCCAAGCTTCGGTATGGAGAAAGAAGCTGCACATCTCTTCAACATTGAGCTGAGGCCAGTTTCAAGAATCTGAAAAGAAGTTCAAGCTCAACAAGCCTTGGGTAAACCTATCCATTTGGTGTCAATGAAGAAATGAGCAATACACAAAGATAGAAAGATTCTTGATGAAGAAAAATTCAAAAGCATGTCAGTTTTAGAGAGAAGTAGCATAAAAAACTTTCAATGCATATAGGGGTTAGTACAGGTTTGATGCATAGATGGATCAAGGAGCACAAGGTGAAACCACATACTAATGCAACCAAACCCTTCCTAACTCCAGCAAATATGATTGCTAGGCTAAAATGAAGTCTTTCAATTCTTAGTTGCATCAGTAGCAATGGGAGAATCAGTTTTCAGCCGATGTACAATATCATTCATGTAGATGAGAAGTGGTTTAATCTCACAAGAACTACACATAGGTACTACATTCTCAAAGATGAAGTGGAGCCATACAGGATATGCAAATCCAAACAACACATAGAGAAAATAATGTTTATATGTGTTGTTGGAAGACCAGTTATTGATCATGAAGGGCATGTTATCTTTGATGGGAAGTTAGGTATATTCCCATTCATGTTTGAGGAGCCACCAACAAGAAATTCCAAAGAAGACCCAAATGAAGCATCATAACTAAGCCTAGTATTGGTGTAACAAGATCTATCATGAATGAATGCTTTCTTAAGCAGGTAAGATGTATTAATCTATTATGCTATCAGATTGTTTGCACATTATCATTTAGCTATGTTTAATTAACAACCACCAACTGAAAATTGTTCCAACTATCAAAGCAAAGTGGCGATAAGGAATCAGTAAATACATCTTCATACAACACAACAATGCAAAGCCACACATACACAACAATGATCCAGATCTCCAAGCAATTGCATAATTTGATGGCTTCAATATTCAATTGATTTGCCAACCACCTAACTCACGTGACACAAATGTCAATGATTTAGGTTTCTTCAGAGCCATATAGACACTAAAGGATGAGAAGCTTGATACTACAGTTGAAGGTTTGATCAAGAATGTGCAAGTTGCATTTGAGGAGTTTCCAAGCTATAAGTTGAACGATGTTTTATTAACACTACAAGACTGTTACAAGGAAATAATCAAAGCCAAAGGCAATAATAACTACAAGATCCCTCACATGGGTAAGAAACAACTGAGAAGACTTGGAATACTACCAGAGACACTTGATATTGAGGAGAAGGTGGTAAGGGAAGCATATGAATATCTACAAGAGCATGACAATGCAGTTCAACCAATTTACAATCATGAGAAGCTAATTGACGCAATGCAGCATATGGAATTGCAGGAATATGAGGCAAGAAGACATATTTTTTGGTAGGGATTTACAAGGACAAACAGTGAAGCTATCATTTTGTTGTTTGGAATGTAAACTGTCTATGTTTTGAACCTATGTAGTCTCAACACTTTGATTTATCAAAGTATTTTGCATCATTGACTCATTGTTTTCTCATTTCTACCTCTTAAACTAGGTTTCTCATAACCTAGTGGTGACATCAATAAGAAGGTAGTGTAGTATCTGTTCCAACAGTTTACAACAACATGAAATCATCAGAATTGTATCACTTAATTCCAACAGTTTACAAAGACAATAATTCATCATATAATCATCATCAAATCATCACAATTGCATCATTTAACTGTAGTATCAGTTCCAACAGTTTACAAAGGTAACAATTCATCATATAATTATCATGAAATCATCATAATTGTAGCAATTAATCATCATATAATCATGACAAAGACAACAAAGCATCACCAACCATCATCACAACAAGAACAGAGGCATCACCAGCCATCACTAACCCCCAACAGAAAAAAAAGAAGTAAGAACTCAATCACCTGATTCCATGGTCTTCATTTTTTTTTTTCGAAATTTAGTACACTCGGTAAACATAAAATAATAGGGATCAGTGGGCTGCATCACCTCAGCCATCTTCGATAAATCCACCCCCGGTGATGCAGGTTCCGACACCATCATCAGAAATTCAGAGTTCTCTGTCTCAGGATTTGGAACCAAGCAACCAAAATCTGCAAATATAAGCAAAATGCAGGCACAGAAATCAGAAACAATGAAAATTAACAATCAAAAGTGATAAATTTCATATTTTTGCTGGAATTTAACCAAATTGAGACAAAACGAAACAAGAAAAGAGGGCAATTTAGTGAACCCTAAAAACCAACTCGTACACAAATTCATCCCAAATTAAAATTAGTCCAAGCAGGGTATATGAAACAAGGATCAGATTCCATTGATTTCTAAACATTATAGCAATTTCCACAAATTTCAACCCAAAGCCCAATTAGCACAATCCTTTAAATACAAATTATACAGATTAAAACCAACCAGAGTATAAACCATCACGACGAAATCTCAAAACCCATTTCCCTAAATATCAAATTACTCTTAGAATCTTCGAAAAAAAATAAGGCAGCAAAAATTACAGAAAAAAACTTCCCGAGGAGAGAGATTGATAGGTGAAGAGTGACGAGCCCTATTTTTGTGCACTTTTTAGTGTCTGTAAAAGTCTAGTTCGAGTCTTTTCTTCTTTTGTTTTGGGTCTTTTGTGTCTTGGAGGACACACTGGTATGCAGGGGCACAGGATTCTTGCAAATGGGCACAATGATGCAGATAAAGGTAGCTAAAGAAGAAAGATATCTGCAGGGTGCTGGAGGTCCCAATGAGCTTGTTGGTGATCACGACGAAAAACGGCAAAGCCACGAAAACTCCGTGTACTAAAAGTCAAACCTTTTCAGAAAATGGAAAGAACAAGTTCTGACAGGGCCACGTCATCTTCAACGGTAGTCTCCAGTAGCAACAACAACAACAACAACCAACAGGATGAAAGCAAGGATAAGGGACTGAAAGTGAAGGGCTGACCAACCAAAGGGACGTTGGACTCCAAACTCGATTATGAGGCAGATTTGAAAGGCTTGGATGCAACTATCACTTAGGGAAGCCGCCATATAAAAGACATATGCCCTCCTTCACTCCCATCATATCCTATCATCGCAAAGCAACAAAGAACACTATCACACACTTCTCTCTCTCTGCACTTTAGATTTCAGCACAAACAATACTCTATCTTTACGTTTTCTATCAAGATTTTTGTAAGGCAAACAATTATTTTCAGTTTTAATGTTAAGTATGCGTTGGTTTATTTCTTTTGTTGCTTGTTCTTTACTCTTTATGTATAACTAAGTTGTTAATGTTTGGGTTGGTTAAGATACGGTGAGATGTGAGTGTTGTGTGTGAGAAAGGTGAGGCCGGAAGCTTGCCGGAGAGCTGATGGTCACGTTCCCGACGTGATGGGCTAGATTCTAAAGTGGTGGAGCCTCCACGGCTTCGCCGGAGACCTACGGAGGAGTTGCGGAGGCGAAACCCCTCGCAATACTAGATAAAGGTGTAGGGGTTCCCCTCACCTCCGGTCATGTTGTGGACACTGGAGTGTGGTGTATAGCGCAACCCATGCTTATAGCCATCTTGGGCCTTCTAGATCCAAATGTTGCAGACACAGAGGGCTCAATTGGTGACTTTTCTAGATGCGAAGTAATTCTGTGGATAGTAAGGTGGGCTCCTGAGGTGACTTGGAGGGCTCGATGCAAAAAGGAAGTGTTGGGGAGTAGATCTCACGTGCGTGACATGTTGACAGTAAACGGGAGTGAGTGTCGAGGCCCTATAACCAAGAGACGTGCCCACGCAGCGACTATTCCAGGGCCTGGGATCTAAACACACACACACAAACATCGAACCAAATCACGACTTACCCAAGCATGCCCTCCATATCTGATTTATTTAGTGTTTTATTTCAGTCTTGCTTCTAGTTTATGTTGCAAGTGACTAAACCCAAAATCCAACTCCTGTCCAGTGACATCGAGGTCATCACAACCTACCTTTCTTGGGTTCGACCCTGAATACTTACCCCTAACTGTACTTAGTGGTGGGCATAAGGAAATCACAAATCATATTTTGGCGCGTTCGGATTTCCCGACGACAGATCCGGGCTCCGTCAAAATTGGCAAAGACTCCAACCTTGCCATGAAGATCACAATGTAGTAGATGGTGCCCTCACCACTACTCAACCTCATAACCTAATATGCAGAAGGAGGAAGTCGAGCTCACGACTATAACCAAGAGCGCTCACCAGGAGGCAACCTGATAAGAATTTTGTCTTCTTGTTTATTTTCCTTTCGTGTGAGTTTGTTGTGCTAACTTAGGTTGTAGAGTGTTTGTTTTGTTTTGGAGTTGTCTGGTCTTTGTGTGTAGGTAGGAGGGCACCATCAATAGTATAAAGGGCACGAAGAAGTGGTCGAGAGATCGAGGGGATTCTGGAAGCACCTGCTGATGTGGATTTTATCAGCAATAAAAAAACAAAAATTCCTAAATATCTATCTGCTACGACCCTTCGTCTCTCCCACTTTCAAATTCAAAATCCTCCTTCCTGACTTTCCAGTAACCCACTACCCCATTCTCTCTCAACTACCATGAACCTCCGACCTTAACCTCTCTCTCACCCTTCATAACCACCGCAGAACTCTCGTTCTCAAAACTTTCACCCAAATTGCAAGGACTAGAGGGAAGACTGAATCCACCATTCCCAAAGATCCTCCCAACCAAGAAATCCAGGAAACTAAAGAAGATGGCAGTCGATCCCCCAGCTACTGATGCCGAGCAATAAAACTCATCCTCTTTCGACCACGAAGAAGAGGTTGCCGCTTCTCATATGCTGGAACTGGGAGGAGAAAACCCTCAAACGGAGGAGGCGGAGAAATCAAGCGAATCTCCGCCCAAGGAGAAGAAGATGAAGAGGAAGCACGATACTAGAGAGCCTACTCCGCTTCAAGAAGAAAACGCAGAGGAGGAGGGGTTGGAGGAGAATGAGGATGACGAGGATGAGTCCACGGTGAAAACTGTCGATGACATTATCGATGAGTCTGCGCCAGAGGATGAGAGGAAGAAGGAGAATTCGGTCAACGAAGGAGAGATTTCCATGGCCTCTAAAGATCTGGTAAAGTCACCAAAGGCCTCCAAGGTGAAGATGACAACCAAGAAGAGAAAGGCGAAGAGCACGCCGGCAACCCCAACCTCCTCCAAACTCCCACGGAGGGATGTGGAAGCAGGACCTCAACCCTTCAAGCGAGTTCTAGTGCCCAAGACTGTGGATTTCAAATCCATGGAGACGTTGGGGGTGTGGAAAGACATGGAGCGCTACTTTGAGAATATTGAGTGGGCCCTTTCTGACTCGAAGGGGGAAGGTGTATAGAGATCTGGCGAGGGAGTTTATGAGGACCATGGCGACGAAGGTTCTAACTTTGGTGGGATTGGCGACTGCGTGTTTGTTTTTCGAGATCAAGGGACAGAAAATAAGTTTGTCGGTAAATGAAATCAACCAGGCTGTTAAGATGGCAGACGTGTGAGTTTTACAGCAAGAAGAGTATAAGAATGCGGTGAGGAAGATACCAGATCAGACGGTGCATGAGGTGCAAGAGAAACGGAGGATGTTGGGGAGAACCCCGGAGTTCAAGAGTGGCTATTCAAATGGGCACGAGTTGAAGAATGATCCCCTCCGCCTTTGTCATCGAGTGATTGCCTACAACTTCTATGGAAAGGATAATGCCAGCAACTCCATCACTCCGAAGGAGTTCTATCTGTTGTGGTGCATGGAGACCAAGCGGAAGGTAAACTTTGGGTCCCTGGTGATCACGCAGCCGTATGAAATTAACAAGACCACCAAGAGCAAGATAATGCTCGACCAATTCATCACCGAATTGGCCAAGAGCATGCGACTGGTGAATGAGGAGAAGATGGAGGATAACTCGGAGGAGCTGCTGGATTTAGGATGCTTGCAGAGGATGCAAGACATCAAGGTTGGAGAAGGAGGGGTGTACAAGTTTACCTACTTCGAGGTCAAGGAAGATGTGGTGGAGGGCCCGATGAATGCTGCAACGGGCCAGGAGATATTGAATTGCATCCAGGAGGTGGAGAATGTTGTTGGAGCCAACAACTACATCCTCAAAGAGATCCTTCGTGCCCTCAAGGAGTTCAATGAGAGGCAAGAAGCCAGGTACCCTGGGGAGCAGTCTGCTCTCTAGTTTATGTCCTCTCATCTTTTTTAATTTTTAGTAGTTTAGGTTTGTTTTTCTTTTTTAGTCTATGCTTGAGTCTTTTGGATTCCACCACTTTGCTTGCAGCAAAGTGTGTGGGTATGTTAGTTTATGTGTCTTTTCTGTGTTTGCATTGATCAGCATGAACTTGTTTCCTTTTGTTTTTTCTTCTTTGTTTGTCTTTGTGTTCATTCTATGGGCTTAGATGAATAGGGACAATGAATGAATATGTAGCATAAACCTGTGAGATTTTGAGCTCTGCATGTTATATCATGATCTATGCAGCTTTCCTTTCTTGTGTGGATATGCATTTTCATCTAGGATTCTGCTAGAATTTGTCTACTTGGCTCTCTATACTTTTAAGACTATGGATGTTGATGATTAGATGATATAGGCTATTTCTTTCTATGAGCCCACTTAGACAAAAACATCCCTTTCCTGAAAAAGCGGATATCCTTTGTTAGCCCAGTTTGAGCCGAATAATTCATTCAAATTAATTTGATAAAAAGCCCTGAAATATCATGGTCATTATGATAGGTTTAGAGATCACTGGAAGAAAAACAAAAAAGGATTTGTGAGCTGAAAAAAAAAAAAAAAATCACCCTAGAGCTGAAGGTAAAGAAATCTAAAATTCTTATGAGGGTGGTTGCTTGTAAAAAGGGGAATAGAAAGGAAAAGAAATGAAGAAAGAAATAAAAAAAGAAGCAGAGGGTGTGCTAAGGCCCGTAATGCAATAAGTCTAATCAGGAACAGGATCATGGAGGCCTCCAAGAAGCCTATAATGACCTTTACCATAACCTTAATAATCTAACCTACTTAAAGCCCCATTATAACCTGCTAAGTCCTGTTGATAATCTGAAAACACCCTAGTTCTTACTGAATGAAAGAGTTATGAGCTAGTAGACAAACCTATAGCATGGCCAGGATTGAGAATGATGTGAGCGTAAACAGTCAACCATGCATACACGAGAGGTGCTGTGAGGGAGTGAATCTCATTTTGCTTACCCAATTTTGACCTATTTATTGGTCTTGATGAATGAACATGTTGTTGTTGTGTCTTTGTTTTCCTTTTTATGTTGATCTTGTTTCATGTCTATTGTTGTTTATCTTTTATATCTTTTCTTAGGGTAAGTCTGACCACATACTTGAGGATAAGTATGAATTAAAGTGTGTGGGTACGACGAGCCCTATTTTTGTGCTCTTTTTAGTGTATGTAGAAGTCTAGATCGAGTCTTTTCTTCTTTTGTTTTGGGTTTTTTGTGTCTGAGAGGACACACTGGTATGTAGGGGCACAAGATTCTTGCAAATGGGCACAATGAGAACAGATAAAGGACACTAAAGAAGAAGGAATGCAACAGGGTGCTGGAGGTCCCAATGAGCTTGTTGGTGATCACGACGACAGACGGCAAAGCCACGAAAACTCCGTGTACTGAAAGTCAAACCTTTGCCGAAAATGGAAAGAACAAGTTCTGACAGGGCCACAACATCTTCAACAGTAGTCTCCAACAACAACAGCAGCAGCAACAACAATAACAACCAATTGGATGAAAGCAAGGACAAGGTATTGAAAGTGAAGGGCTGACCAACCAAAGGGATGTCGGACTCCAAACTTGATAATGAGGCGGATTTGAAATGCTTGGATGCAACTACCACTTAGGGAAGCCGCCATATAAAAGACATGTGCCCTCCTTCACTCCCATCATCTCCTATCATTACAAAGCAGCAAAGAACACTATCACACACTTCTCTCTCTCTGCACTTTAGATTTCAGCACAAACAATACTCTATCTTTACATTTTCTGTCAAGACCTCTGTGAGGCAAACAATTATTTTCAGTTTTAATATTAAGTATTCGTTGGTTTATTTCTTTTGCTGCTTGTTCTTTACTCTTTATGTCTAGCTAAGTTGTTAATGCTTTGGTTGGTTAAGATGCGGTAAGATGTGAGTGTTGTGTGTGAGAAAGGTGAGGCCGGAAGCTCGCCGGAGAGCTGCTGGTCACGTTCTCGACGTGCTAGGCTAGATTCCAAAGTGGTGGAGCCTCCACGGCTTCGCCGGAGGCCTACGGAGGAGTTGCGGAGGCGAAACCTCTCACAATACTGGGCAAAGGTGTAGGGGTTCCCCTCACCTCCGGCCGTGTTGCAGGCACTAGAGTGTGGTGTATGGCGCAAGCCATGCTTATAGCCATCTTGGGTCTTCTAGATTCAAATGCTGCTGACACAGAGGGCTCAATTGGTGACTTTTCTAGATGCGAACTAATTCTGTGGACAGTAAGGTGGGCACCTGAGGTGATTTGGAGGGCTCGATGTAGAAAGGAAGTGTTGGGGAGGAGATGCTCACGTGCGTGACATGTTGACAGTAAATGGGAGAGAATGTCGAGGCCCTATAACCAAGAGACGTGCCCACGCAGCGACTATTCGAGGGCTTGAGATCCGAACACACACACACAAACATCGAACCAAATCACGACTTACTCAAGCATGCCCTCCATATCTGATTTATTTAGTGTTTTATTTCAGTCTTGCTTCTAGTTTATGTTGAGAGCGACCAAAACCAAAACCCAACTCCTGTCCAGTGACATCGAGGTCATCACAGCCAGCCACTCTTGGGTTCGACCCTGAATACATACCCCTAACTGTACTTAGTGGTGGGCATCAGGAAATTACAAATCGTATTTTAGCGCATCCGAGTTTCCCGACGACAGATCCGGACGCTGTCAATGAGTGCGCTCACCTAGAGAAGAGAAGAGATCGGACACCATGACTGATTTTTCCAGCACCGTGGCTCCAAAATCTGCAGATTTGTGCGGCGTCGTGGAAGGAAGTTGGATGACTGATTTTTCTGGAACCAAGCAACGAAGATCTTATAGATTTTACTGGAGAATCGAAGATGGTTTCAGGCACAAGGTCGATGGAACTCGGAGAATCGGAGAAATGGAAAGGAGAAAAATAGGTTGCAGTAGGGCATGAGATAGCCTTAAAATTGAAGGTTGAATCAGGCATAAATGGAGTTATTTCATCAGAATTCGTCATCGAAGAGATTAAATGGTGGGATTTTTAGTGATATAGGCGTTCGATCTAGAGAAAATATGAGAATATGGATCGAGATAAATATGAAACAATCTAGGGTTTGTGAAGAATATGGATTGAGAGAAAGAGGGTTGCAGAATTTATTTTTGGGTTGAGTAGTATTGGATCGACAAAAATGGATTTGGGCTTTTAAAGAATGCCCAAATATGTTTTACTCTATTGATTTAATTAGGGTAATTAGAATGATTATTAGTGGGTTATTATTGTTGAATGGTGGGTCCATGAGTGGCAAATGGTAGTCATTTTGATAAAGTAAGGAGGGTGTGATGTAAAAACACAGTGATGGTCCCAGTAACGAGTATCTGGTGTATGGTGGAGGGAATACTTCAGTTGCAATTTTTGCTTTCAAAATATTTTCACTGAGTTAACTGCTTAGGTCAGTTCGCTCAACAACTGAGAAAGTCAGTTGGAGTTGCTCTACAACTGAGATGGTCAGTTGGAGCTGATCACATAGTTGGGTGCACAACTGACTTCTTTGAATGAGGGTCAACTGTGTATTCCAACTGAGTTTTTAAAGAGTTTAACGTTGCGGAAGTTGATGGAAATTGAAGCTCGTTACTAAAATTGAAACCTTTATGAAAACAGGGGAAGGTCAAGTTCCCAAAATTTAGTGCAATTTGTGATAGTGCAGTTTGTATGCAGTTGGTATGCTGGGTCTGTTGGTTAGGTAATTGAAAGTAAAATACTGAATGTAAATACAGAAATGTAAAAGACACAGTATTTTAACGTGATTTAGAGATTGACCTCCTACGTCCACAACTTTCTTTTCGGGGAAGTAATCTACTAGATAAGCGTAGGCGTGCTTATCAATGGTTCCATTTGGTTTGCGGGTACCAAGTAACCTAACCAGTTCGATTACGGGTTCGAACAATACCTTACGACACTTTTTATGGGCAAGTGTACAACTTATGCTTAGATTACGGGTTATAAGGAGACCTAGTCTTAGATTGCGGGTTCTAAGGGACCTAGTCTTTGATTACGGGTTCAAAGGGACTTGGTCATTGATTGCGGGTTCAAAGGGACCTAGTGACTTTGATTGTGGGTTCAAAGTCAGACATGAGGTTTGGAGGTTGTAATAAGCCTTCTACACAGAGAGA